>CM070036.1:52587302-52598551 GCA_036250615.1 Ptychadena robeensis | reverse complement strand
ACGGGAGTTCGCGTTCGCCGTTCGCGAACATTAAATTCCGGGTTCGAGCCATCACTAATTTTGACTTCCCAAGATTTGCTGATTCAGAAACACTCCAAATCTGTTTGGATTTTCCAAGAGACTGGGACAGTTTGTGAAATGTATGAATAATTTTGGACATGGCACTTTTTGCTCAAAAGTAAATAGTAGCTGAGAAATGTTGTTTTTCCACAAAAAGCGCCTCTTATACATCATCTTATTATCTTTTGGGAGACACCTATGTCATTTCCCATCCAAAAAATAACTTTCTGGTTGAATAAAAGTAACTTTAAGTCAAAATTTCCAGGGGTATGAATAATAATGGGCTCAACTGTATATACATACTACTTTTAAAGTGGTGTCAGTGACATAAAACTTATCATATTGGATTATGAGAATAGACACATGCCCTAATTATGGAGTGTAAAAATATATCTAATTTCAAATTAAATGAGCCCATCAAAAACAAATTTTACCTTGTATATCTTATATTCAAATACATATTACTGAAGTTGTATGGTTATAATTGGATATATCCAAAATGTAACTAAAATTATAATGAAAACGTTAGAGCTCTTTCCTAGGCTTCTTAGTTCATAATTGAGCAGAGCTTTAGGGATGGCTGGGTAAAAGCAGCACAACGTAGCCATTATAAGTGACCTGCTTGCACAACGCTGCTAAAAAAACATGAATTATTTTTACTAAAAGCTCTGTCAGTGTCTGTGCCCATTAATGTCTTTGCTTTGTTTAAGCCTCCAAGGAGCATGACTCTTCCTTTCCTTTCCTTTAATGTGATCAGTTCTGCTACAGTAGATTAGAAAATGTATTTTGCCACTAAATTGAATGCAAATTACATATTTAATAATGTCCACATAATACTTTATTAATTATTAGTAAATTGGTTTGTTTCAAAGGGCACTTGCTTTGCAGCTTGCCAATATGAAGTCTTTTATATCTGTCCAGTACATTATTTGGTGCTGTTAGCTTCGAAATATGTTTGAAAGCAGTTCATTGAATCCAAGTGCCTTTAAATTAAATAATAATTTACAAATGGATAAATATGTATTTTATGTATTTATATATTAATTTCTATGTTTGATTCATTAAAGTAGTTTTGGTTTGGAAGTGTTCATATAGCAAAAAAACAATGTCATATAAAGTAGAATGAATGAGTTGGCCAAGCTGGATTGGGTGAATAGGAATTTGTCCTTGATACCTTACCTTGCTTTCTCATTTGCCATTCATTTTCTTCCATGTAAGTAAATTTTCTTCAATGTGTAGATTAAAATGAAATGGAACACATAAATAGCCTCTGAAAGACCTGGGCACTACCCAGGATATTCTGATTTTCATATTTGTTTAAATCTTGCATATAAATTTAACATGACAACTATGTACAGCGGATATAAAAACTTTTTCCACCTTGAATGTGGTTGCACACCCTTAAACGAATACTTTGTTGAAGCACCTTTTGATGTTATTACAGCACTCAGTCTTTTGGGGTATGAGTGTATCCGCATGGCACATTATGACTTGGCAGAAACACTCCAAATCTATCAGATTGCGAGGACATCTCCTGTGCACAGCCCTCTTGAGATCACCGCACAGATTTTCAATCGGATTCAGGTCTGGGCTCTGGCTGGGCCATTCCAAAACTTTGATCTGAACAACATAATGATGGACACCATTCATTATAAAAGCCAAATAACCACATTACTTAAAGTGGATGTATACTCAAATGCAAAAAAAATATATGTAAATTTTAAGTTTGACTTACCTCTGAGCTGGTATGATGGTGGCATAGCACTCCAAAATCCTAAAACAATCTGCTCACCTGCTGTTCCCTGGGAGATTCCATCTTTATCTGCCAGGCTTCTGGGGGTTAACTCAGGGTGCAATATCACGAGTGGCCACTGGGGGCAATTATAATGGGTTTTCTATGGGAAAATACGTTTAATTTGTTTTAATGCACAGACGAGATTAGAGATTTAGCCGTCTATCTCTGCGGTGAGTTCTGGGGGGCACCATGGCACAAGCCAGGGAGAGTGGAGAGGCTGTGAGGGATCTTCTTAAATTACTCCTTACAGGAATGTTTTTGGTTTTTTTTTATGCATTCTTCCCTTTTTTTAGCACTTCTAGTGTCATTAATCTAATGATAAATTTATGGTGGAAGGTAAGCCGTAAGTCGTAGGTCACCCAATTTTTGAGGTATTTATGCAAAGTCATAAAAAATGTGTGAAATAAACACTACATGAATAGCAGCCATGCAAATACATAGAAGGGTTCAGCCAAAGACCAGAATTTCTTTCACCTTTCAGTTTCCCCACTGGCAATTTCATGCATGAAAGCTAATTCACAATTACCATGGGAATATGTTCTTATCTTAGTGTAGGTCAAACTCCTTACCAGAGAATATTGAATAATGGCCCAAAACTATTTTTAGATTTTAAGTGCTCTGACTGACAAAAAGTATTTCAATCTTAGTAAATAATCAATTAAAGAAAATTGGAGTACACCCACAGAACATACAAGAAATGTCTCATATTGCTAAATACAAAGTGCATATCTTATCATATTTTTATAAACCCTTTGCTATGTTCTCACCATATATAAAGGCTATGTTCCCACATAGGCTATTATTCGCCTCGCGCTCACCATTGTAATTGCAGGTCGCATCCATTATTAAAAAAATTGCATTCATTGAGAATGAATGGATGCGATTTTTCGATCCCGTCCACACGCGATCAAAAATCGCATCCATTCATGTCTATTGGCACAATAAAAAAAAACGGCGATCAGAACATGAAGAGCTGCGATTCTGATTGTGGGTCCAATCGCGGCCACACGCAATCATGGCCATCAGTTGAGCGGGGACAAGCCCATTCAACTGAATGGACACAATCAAGGCTGATTTCCGCACACAATTAAAATCGCGAACGCGAGGCAATTAATCAACTATGTGGAAACATAGCCAAAAGGCTGCCATACACAGCACGGATTCGTGCCGGATTCCAGCGCGATGGATTCCGGGCGCGTGCACGCGGATCCATCGTGCCGGAATCCTCTGCAGCCCACCTTGCCCGTCCAACCGCATCCGATGGATCGGGGGCACAGAATCGGATCCGAGGAAGAACCAACCTGTTGGTCTTTTCGGGTCCGATTCTGCTCTGATCAGGGGGCGTTGCGGTCAGGGAGCCGATCCATCGGACACGGATCCGGCCGTGCAAGGTGGGCTGCCACGATCGGATTCCCTGATTGGCTGATCGTTCTCACCTGTGGATGCCGGCGGAATCGCCGGAATCCATCGGTGCTGAATCGATCAGCCAGGGAATCCGTGCAGTGTATGGCTAGCTAAAGTGTTTGAAAACAATCCAGAAATGTGTGTGAGCTTTATGTCTTCCAAATACAATCGAAACTTTATGAATGTTGTGTGAAAGTCTCAGTACTATTAATAAGAAGTAATATTATTATTAGTGTCACCATTCAAAGCAAAAACTGTGTAAGGTTCAGGAGTATCTAACATACCGTATATACTTGTGTATAAGCAGAGGTTTTCAGCCCCAAAAATTGGCAGAAATGCTCCCCTTCAACTGAATGGACACAAATAAGGCTGATTTCTGCACACAATTAAAATTGTGAACGCGAGGCAATTAATCAACTATGTGGAAACATAGCCAAAGTGTTTGAAAACAATCCAGAAATGTGTGTGAGCTTTATGTCTTCCAAATACAATCGAAACTTTATGAATGTTGTGTGAAAGTCTCAGTACTATTAATAAGAAGTAATATTATTATTAGTGTCACCATTCAAAGCAAAAACTGTGTAAGGTTCAGGAGTATCTAATATACCATATATACTAGTGTATAAGCCAAGGTTTTCAGCCCAAAAAATTGGCAGAAATGCTCCCCTCGGCTTATACTCGAATCAGCCGAGGGTCCACTCACCTAAGCTAAATTATCATGCTGAATTTTAGGCAGACAGTGTTCTTCTTTACTGCATATTCTCTAAGCTCTCTGTCATTCCCGACTCTCAGCTGATCGATATATAAACAAACTCCACACTGCCACCTGGTGGCCGGTTACTAGTTCAAATACTATTCAATTCAAATAATAATAATAATCCTGTGTTCTCTTAAATTTTGTGAGGTTGTGGCACTAAGATGAATCCTGTTTGATTCATTCCTAGAGGCAATGGTGCTTTCTCTATATTTTTCTCATTTAGAAAATCTGACTTTGCATTTCCCACCCTCGGCTTATACTCAAGCTCAATAAGTTTTTCCAATTTTTGTAGATAAAATTAGATACCTCTGCTTATACTCAGTCGGCTTATACTCGAGTATATACGGTACATAGCATTGGTGTCAGGAGGAGGTCATATTTAGAGCACACGTAAGGTTTACAAATTCAGAGCGTGCATCTGTACAGGGGAAAGGCTCAGGGGAACATAGTGCAACATTTATCCCTCCCCCTTCTCTATGTGCCCACTCTCTATTATACCTCCTTCCCATCTCTTAGATATATCTGTCTGTTTTTTTCTTCCCTGTTCCCGACAACATTCATCACCATGTATAGGAGTACTACCTATCTGCCCCACTGACTTGCTACATCCTACTCAGTCCTGTGTCTTTTCTTATATTCACCCAGCCTGCCCCTGTCCCTTTATAACCTGTCCATTCCAGTATCAGACTTCCACCATAAGTCAGCTCCTCTCCCACCCATCCTGTGTCCACCTTCATCATCCATTTCTGTGGAACACCAAGTTTTGAGCAATTATTTCTTTGTGAAATTTACAAAGCTGTTTTGTTTTTATCACTGAAATACATCCTTATCTTTAGTCAACTAAATATAGATGTGAAACTATAATTTAATTTACATATTAAGGGAAATCATTTCCAGTTATTGTCTAAACACCCAGTGGTATAATTTGTGCCTAATATCCTGTGAAGCAAAGCAGCCCAGAGGCAGTAAATTAGAATTCGTTTTTTACATGCAGAAACATAATAAGCCTTAATTCATTTTAACACAAAGTCCAGGGAAAAAGAATAGATCGTGTTGTTTTGTTTTGTTTTTCTATTCAGGTCAATATTGATACATCCAGTACAAACCCAATATTTAATGTGGTTCAGTACTGTAGTACTATATATTCCATAGTCATATTACTTAACTTTATGTACAAAAACAGATACTTACTTTTCCCTCTTCCTGGCTCTCTGATCTTTCTTCTGCCCAGTCTTCCAAGCTGTGTATTCCACTCTACCCCTCCAGTGACACAGTGAATGGCTGCCAAAAGGGGCGTATCTAGAAATCACTTTGGCCCCATTGACACATTTTTTATGGTGCTCCCCTTGCAGACCCTGTAACTCAAATCCCCCCTTCCTCTGCTGGACCTTAGACCCCAACACTACTCTGTTTCTACTCACTAGGAATTAACCCCGCCTGGCAAAAGTGATATGAAAAACTTTGAGATTTTCAATGAGATACGGATTTCTGTAGCAAGAGAGGTACATTAGTTAATTAAGTCAGATAGTGAAATTAAATGAAATTCTACCATCTCATCTAAGTTTTCCTAAGTTTGTTTACATTTTACCATCCAAGTTCAGCTCGGGATTAATAATTCCAGGCAGCCAGGAGCGACGGGCACCCTTGTGGCTACGGTCCCCATGGCAGCCAATATAGCTGCTATAGGGGTTGATACACCACTGGTTGCCAGGTAGAAGAAGACTTGGCAAGGTAGACCTCACTGAAAGACTATTAGGCCACTGGTGGTTTCACATTCCATGCGCCCTCTGCCTCCCCGGCCAAGCACTGCACTGGGCTTGGCTGACAGAGCCAGACGAGGAAGAAGAAGGAATGTCCACCTGTAAATGAAAAAAAATTAATAAACAGAATTATGTATATTGATGGTGTTTGATGAAGACATGCCCCCCTACATCTGTTGTTATTGGGGATTTGTATTATTTTATTACATTAGGTAGTCAATGTAAAGGTTCCCTGTAAAGGTGGTCAGTGTATTCCCCTGAAGTTGATGGCCCCCAAAGAAGTATAAAGTGCTCATACAATGATGACAAAAAACCCTTTTGTATGGTGGAAGAAAATTGCCAAATAAAGACATTGTGATTATTGATTACCTACCTAAAAGATCCAACAGGAGATCAAAGTATTTGTTTAGGTTCACATTTATCCATTTAATGTGCATTGATATACATTTTATATCAACAGGCTCATTGGATATAATGTGCAGTTATTGCAATGTATAGGTATGCATAGGCTTTTAGGTTTTAATGTATCTAGCAAGTGAATTCGGAGCAGGAAATGTACAAGTGGGATTTAAATTGCCTTATATGCATTGCAAACGAACAGTACATCTTCCTGTGTCTGTACCTGGGACAAACTGAATTGAAAACATGCAGATAAATGTGTTAAAAGGAGTCAGTCCCTTCTGTTGAGCTATTCATGACATTTTTTTGAAGGTGCTTTACCTAGGTTATCTGTTCATATTTGCCACTACTTGTGAACTACAAATCTGAATACATACTGTATATTCTGCATAACGGATTCCACAATAGAAAAGAGAAATAGAGCTGTAATGGAGTGTACACCATTATAAATTAGCAAATATAACTCCTTGATTTTAACTTGATCAAGTAATTTAAATTGTATGGAATCCTCAATAATATATAATGTATAAAGTTTGACTATAGTTTAGACAGATTGCTTTGGTGTTATTGCTTATACTTTTTAACTATCAGTATTTTAATGTTGAGTTGTTGTTTTTTAATTCAGTGCAATGCTGTTGTTCTACGATGGTTTTTCCTTCTCTGTTTGTGAATTATTTGTATATCAGTGTTGTCAGTAACAACCAAGTTCATTGATTTATGTATTTTGTGTTCTAAGGTCAAACGCTGACTGCAGTATTCTACTCTGAAAGCATTTACAAGCATGTGATGTCAGAATATAACTATAGGACTCTGCAAGTTGTCTTGTTTATTGTAATTTCTTCTCTAATGCTGCCATCTACTGTCAAATAGAAGTTTTACTGGAGAATATTTTGTTAGGTTACTTGGAAAAAAAATTGCCAACGTGAGATGGAACAAATGGTAAATAAAGCATGCTTCAAGCAAATTTTCATGAGAAAAATTTATTGCATATTAATAAAGAATAGTATTAAACCATAAATGTTTATTATTTTATTACATTACAACCTTCAAACAGATGGAGCGGAAAAGGATTTTAAGGCAGACAGAAGAGTACAAATGAAGTAAAAAGCAGCTGATGCATTTATTGTAAATAACAAAATGCAGATAGAGTTAAAAAAAAAGTCATACAGATATTATTCAATACATAATTACACTTGGTTGACATGTAACAAAGTAAGACTTACACTATATTGCCTCATACTTGTAGGTAGCCACAGCACAGTTAGATACATGTTTGGAAATGTGTGTTTAGCTTTTGTTTAGCTTTATATTTTCGAGAATTTGTAGTAAAAGTGATCCCCTTTACTGGCTTACTGGGGATGTCTCAGATCCCCTTTACTGGCTTTTGGGATATCTCAGATCCCTTCTTCAGGCTATTACAGTTCTGGATTTTGACACTGACATTTCTATAAAAAGTTACTAGAACATAAATATTGTAACAAAAACACCTCTTTCTTTTGACACACTTGACTGATTATGGTGAGAGTGAATGGTTGGTGGAGATAGTGATCAGAGTTAGGTAGAGATGCTGGGTACACACGAGTAGATTCTTGTGCAATCGACCCATGATCAATCATAGCATGGTGACGTCAACACGCTGTGATTGCGGATCAGACGTCATCACGCTGTGATTGCAGATCACTCGAACGGTAATCAGTGTGCACCATAGTGCACTTCAATTGCCATTCGATGGGGAGCTGCATGAGGAGAGAAGGAAGCCCAGCATGCCCCCCTTCCCCCTTCTTGTACACAGACCCGTGACAGGCCCGGCCTCCTTGCCACAGCCGAAAGCTGAGCTGATCAGAGCCTATAGGCTGTACAGCCACTCTCTGTTTTCCTACTTCGGAGGGGGAATCAAGTACCCCCTTTGAAGTAATGGACATTGTCCGTGATTTACGGTCATGTCCGATATCCATCAAACAATGGGTACAATTTACAAAACAATATACTGCCAGCCACACAGGCATTACTTGTGTCTGGAAGCTCCTCAGACTGCAAGTTTCTGATTCCAGGGTGGAGCCCCTTCCTAGAGCAGGCAGGACGGTTATTTCCCAGTCTAATGGCCAAGCCAAGTCTCACCTGTGCACATCACTACCCCAGGTAACTCATACTGCTCACCCTCCGGTGGTCAAAATGTATACTGCTCTTGTTGTCCCTGTTCAAGCCATACTCCAAAGTTTAGAATTTCTGTATAATTTTACATTTCCATTCCAGACTCTCTTTCTGTGATTTTAAATTCCCCATCAGTACCAGAATCCTGCTATCTCTTATGCTGCGCCCTGTGCTGCAGAAATGAGCTCCTACAGTGTTCTTGATGGTGAATCTATGCAGGCTAATTCACTGGCGAAGGGTTTGACCCGTCTCCCCAACATAGAGTCCAGTAGGGCATTTTTTGCATGATATCAAGTACACCACATTTGAGAATCTGCAGGGGAATGTTTCCTTTACTCTGTATTCCAGCTGTGATCCTGGTACTGGTACAATCAATGCTGTGTATACGAGAACAGGTATCACACCTGTTCTACAGGGTATCACTTAAAATCCAAACTCTCTGTATTCATTGATAGCTAACACTCTACTATTGCTCTTTATTTAAGGAAACTTTAACATTTTATTGCTGAAGTTAGCATTTAGCAGTAGTCACCTATGACAGGTATAAACTGTGGCTGACAAGTTCTTCTTTCCAATCCTTATGTGACCTTTTGGGGTGGGGGTTACAATATAAAGAAATAACAGTATTTCAGATGGGACCATCTTAGTTAGCTGTTTTCCCTCTTTAACCTCCTGAGCGTTTCGCAGAGGTCCAGATTTCTGTACCAAAAGCGTTACGCTGTTTATCATTGAAAAAAAAATGTTGTAGGCCTGTAACTGACCAAAACACGGGTCTAGTAGACATCCTGAATATATAAAGTTTTAAACGCTTAAATATTTTTTAAAAATCACATTTAATGATCAAATAAAATATAAAACACAAAAATCTGCTCAAACTAGAATTCTTTTTTTAAATCAACCAAGACTGACAGGCGGTCTGATACACCGCGCCGGGAACAAAGTCGCACTCTGGCACATTTGCTGGCCCGTGGCTTAGGGCTCGCTCCTGTCGCATTGGGGAGAGTGCTCCCTATTGATTTCGCTGAGCCAAAATGCAGAAAAACTGCGTCCATACTGCATTCATGTATGCACTATGGGCGCGGTTTTTCCGCGTCTTGGGACACCTCCATTGATTTCCGGTGAATTGAGGTGTCTCTGGCGGCAATGTGCAGTGCTGCAATGAAGATGCGGCATCCCGCAGCTTCATATCATCACCGCGGATGCACCACTCAAATAGTGCAGAGTGGACACTGTGCCATTCATTAGAGAAAAAGACGCAGTGGACGCAAACCCTTACAAAGTATTTACTTCTTATGCGTTTTCCTTTATTTTGAACTTGATTGCATACAGAAAAATCAATCCAATCAAATCCAACATGAAAGAAAACTCATCATAGGCAAATATATGGTTTTTTTTTAAAAATGTGTTTTTTTCATTTTACATTGAATTGAAGCGAAAAAAAATCACTCCAATCAATGTCAGAATGAAAGATAAACTATAAGGAGCAAAAATAAAAATAAAAAAAGATTTTTTTTTTTCACATTTTGAACTTCCCGCCCCTCCCCCTCCCGATGACGTCATCGCGCACCCGCCGGCACGATCACGATCATCGGCATCTGAAGATCAGACAGCTGGGGACACGGAGGAGAAGAGCAGGAAGTCTCTGGGCTGCCTGCAAGCTATCTGGGTGCAGGTAACAGCAGCCCGAGTTAACTCGGGCTGATCCTTTTAAGCAACTTTCTTCAGCCCGAGTTAACTCGGGCTAAACACCCAGAAGGTTAAACTCTTTGTAGGAATTGGCAAGATTTATTCATGTATTATGGTACTTATTCTCCTTACATTATGTTTGTCAACTTTGTAAATGTGGATTGGGTTATTAACTTCCTGGTATTTTAAAGACTTGTTACCATAGCCCAGTATTTTATTTTAATATTTAGTGGAGCTTTAGACATTTTCTATTGCTTTCATGCCATTATTGCCACTGTCTCCCACTCTTCTTGTAGGTTTGGGAATAGCTGGGCCTACCTAACTACCATAAATATGTGTTAAATAGTGACGGCCGAACATCGGCCAGGACTGTCCGCAAGCGGGCGGGTCGGACTTCTAAAGACGTCCGCCATCCGCCTGTTCGCGGACAGATTCAAATTCCCCGCCTCTAGGCGGGGAATTTGAATCGGAAAAACCGGATGTGACGTCACTGATGTCACTTCCTGCTCCGACCCGTTTTTTTCACTAGGAGACCGGCTTTATGCCCGGTCTTCTAGTGAAAAGATTCTTCCTCGGCACGATCACACAGGTTGTGATCCTGCCGGGGGAAGAATAGAGATCCTCTTCTCGCTGGCGAACGGAGCGGGTCGAACACCCGCACTGCTCGCCGGCGAGAAGAAACTAGTGTTAAAGTTTCATAATGCACTTCTAACTATAGAATACAAAGGTAAATATTAGAGTTAGAAGTGAAAATGCAGATTACAACATGCTTTTGGTGTATCTGACACTGTGACATTGGGAACTGTTTTTCTGGCTGTATCGACTCAACAAAGCACAGATAGAATTTCTATTTAACTGTTTCTATTGTTTCAATGTATGTTTTACTGTGGACATGTTTCTTCTGTGTTCAATAATAGTCTCCAAGAAACCGTGCTATAGTTCTATCGGTGCCAGTGTCCCAACTAGCACAGCATATTTACACAATTGGGCTATACACAAAACAGGGCCACTTTACCCACCACTCTAGAGTAAAAAAAATATCTTTTTATTACAACATCTTTAAAAAGTGTTTAATAACACAAATCAAAACATTATTAATAGAATATTGACATAAAACTTTCCATTATTGGTCATGGAGACCTGTGTGGTGTAGTCAACAGGTCTCACCTTATGTACAAAAAAACACAAAGGAGATTCCCTCGTGGGACTTTGATTGGAACAGCAACACCAAAATAAT
>CM070036.1:52566025-52579978 GCA_036250615.1 Ptychadena robeensis | reverse complement strand
GCTGCTGTTAGCTGATCTCTCTCCTGATCCCTCACCGATGTTACCGGTCTTAGGTAACCCAGATTTCCCGTCTAGCTTGACCTCCAAGAGCCTCTTAAATTTAACAGCTAAAGGTTTATTTAGGGCCCTAGACTTCAGCAGGCCCGGAGGTTGGTTTTCAATTGAGGAAATCATGAATCTAGACCCAGGCAATGTGGACTTTTGGTCTAGTGTACAATTTAGGCAATATTTGATGAAGACAAAATTTGAGACGGGCATGTGTAGGGATTTAACACCCTTTGAGAAAATATGTAATACAGCAAGCCCAGTACGACATGTTATTACGCTTATATATAAAGTTATTATCAAGTCTAGATAGAGAACAATTAACGTTCACACGAAAATGGGAGAGAAATATCTGTTCGCAGCTATCTGCTGCTGATTGGGCAAAAATCTTTTCGGTCTCCCATAGTGCGCCTATAGCATCTAAAATCCAAGAGATGGGGTATAAAATAATTTCCAGATGGTATAGGACTCCTGCACATCTACATAAGATATACAATACTTGTTCAGATAGGTGTTGGAGATGTGGGAAGGAAACCGGTACACTTCTACACATCTTCTGGACGTGTGAGAATGTAACGCATTATTGGGAGAGTGTCCGGGGGATTATTGAGAAAATCACTGGATTAGATATGGGAGATAAGCCTGAAACATACCTCCTTCATTACAACAGTTTTCCAGTAAAATGGTATAAACAGTCATTGGTCTGTCATCTTATAAATGCAGCCCGAGCAGGTATACCCCTGGCCTGGAAGCAGACCTCCACTCCTACTGTGAAAGCATGGTTTGTAAGAATCGGAGAAATATATAGGATGGAGGAACTCACAGCAGCAATGAGGCAGAAGGAGAATAAAACTGCATATACGTGGTTGAAATGGCAAAAGTTTGTTGACTCTGTAATTTACTTAAGATATATGGATACCTGAGATGATGGGAGGAGGAGGAGGAATAGTTTTCTTTTTTTTTTCTTTTTTTTTAATTTATTTATTTATTTAATTTTTGAGTTGGGTATGTAAGTGTATGTGTATATGTGTGTATATGTACAGCTATGTATATTTATGTAAACCTTTGTTTTTGTTTTTTTCTGATATGCACATGAATTGTATCAGTGTAAGACTGACATCATGTTTAATTCACATAGTGCAGTATAATCATATCATTGTACGGATGTAAAATATTTGAAATGAAAATAAAAATAAAGTGTTAAAAAAAAAAAACATTTCACGTTGTCATTATGGGATGTTGTGTGTAGAATTGCACAAGAGGTTCCAATAATTGGGCAGATTACAGATCAAAAGTAAAAAAAAAAATAGTTACCTGGTTAAACTGTCAAAATGCAGCAACGCTCAACCCCTCCAGTGACATACCACCACAGCAGCCGCAAGGGGACAAGGAAGGTAAGACGTCACTTCTGCTGTTGACTCTCCCATGTCCCCATGCGCCTGCAGCCAGCCAGATCTGATTAGGGTGAAGTGGAGGGGCCGAGCGTCACTGGATTCAGAAACGGATTGATGGATGGAAGAGAGTCTCACTCCTCCATCTTGCAGCCTGGAGGACTGGACACTGCAGGCATGGCGACATGGGAGCAAACCCTGAATGAATGCAGCATGGAGGTAAGTTATGTATACTAGTGTTGAATATTCAAATTGCGAATATATATACAGCAGTGGATATTCACAATCTCAAATATTCAAGATATTATGCACTGGCAAGCCTTTACAGCCATGCATTGTGATAATTGAGATCGCATTGCAATAATAACTATAGCATGTTTTAAAGATAATCGCTATGCAATCACAATGCATGGCCGTACACGTGAATTTCATAATTACGAATATTGAATCAAATATTAGTAGAAGGATTTGCAAAATATTGCAAATTTGAATATTGCCTATGCCGCTCATCACTAATTGATACATGTTTTTTTGTTTATGTTTTTTTAAGAGTTTACATCCCCTTTAAGCAACTCTTTAGTTATCTTGCCTGTGTGATTTTGGTCATTGTCAAGCTAAAATACCCATCCACCAACAATATTTTCAGTGCCCTATCTCAGCCAATGCTCAACCAATACTTGATAGCACATTGTCCCGTCCATCATATATTCTATGCAGTGAAGGTGTCATGTAAACTTAGAAAAAAACATCCCTTAAGCTTAATTTGTCCACATCCATGTTTGGCGATGGGAATGCTGTTCTTGGGCAGCATTCTTCCGTAAAAGACAGCAAATTGATTTAATGCCAAAAGTCATGTTCTCTTCTGATCACAACATTGGATCAATGGATCAATCAGATGTTCATTGGCATACTGCAGACGGCCTGTACATGTGCTGTCTTGAGCAGGGGAAACCTTGATGGTCCTGCAAGATTTGGCCTTCACATCATAGTGTGTTAACGGTTGTCTGCTTGGTGACTATGGTTCCTGATGCCCTAAGATTATTGCCTAGTTCGTCACTTGTAGTTCTGTGCTGCTGCCTCACCATTCTAATGTTCATTGTAACTTCACATTATGAGATCTTTCATGGAGCTCCAGACTGAGGGACAGTGACAACTGTTTTTGTTTCTTCCATTTGCGAAGTATTGCACCAACTGTTGTCATCTTCTTGGAAACAATCTTGTAGCCCACTCCAGTCTTGTGCAGGTCTACATTTGCGCAATTTGCGCAAAGCGAAAATTATTGTCACAATACATGGTCATACCACGAATATTCAAATTTACGAATAACAAATAGAATATTAGCAGGATTACTCGCGAAATATCGCAAAATCGAATAGTGCCTATGCTGCTCATCACTATCGATGTCCCAATATTTATGGACCTGACTTTATGGCCTTAAGAGTAACCCATAAAATAAAACTGCAACAATGAAGAAAGAAAAACTTAACAGATTAAAAGGACATTTATATACAGAGAGGAGGATACCCACTTAAACATAGCACCCATATATACATCACCTTATATAGCATTCCTGTTCCTTACTAGTGATGGCCGAACATCGGCCATGTCTGTCCACAAACAGGTGGATCGGACTTTTAAAAATGTCCGCCTGTTCGCGGAGAGCTTGTTGGCAGGATATTTGAATCGGAACTATACCGGAAATGATGCAGCGATGTCACTTATATATGAAATGCACAGTTCCTTGTTCCTAAACCGAAAGTGACACCGGTCGAATGTCACTTCCAGCCTGTGCCTGGTACAATACTGGAGACGGGTGTCTCTACCTGATCTCGTAAAAATAATTCTTCCTCCAGCCAGACCTTTCTGCGCTTGGTTGGGCCGGAAGAAGAATTATAGACTTCTTCTTGCCGGCGATGGGGGTGGGTCCAACACCCATACTGTTTGCCGGTGAGAAGAAGAGCTAACATTCAATGTTTGCGCTGAACTGTCCGGCGTTTATCACTATTCCTCCAGAGGACACTCATAATCTTAGCTCATTACCAGCATATAGTGAAGACTTCTGAGAGCCTGAAAACTTGTTGATTGATAGGGTATTAAATACTTTGATTTTTGAAGCACTTAGTGTGTGACTAGCACACACAAACTCTGCAACTTGCAACCAGTGCCAAAAAGTGAAGCGCACAAAAGTGACCACACAAAAACACACAGATGCCTTTGTATGTCCTGCTCCCTACATTGGTAGGGGTGATCAATAGGCCAAGCAGCCAAAGCTACTGGGCCCTCAATTTCCCATTCCCTGGGTGACGGCGACTGGAATCTAGTCTCCCAGGTACTAGGGACCTCTGAAGAGGACTCCCTCTATCCTCCACCGTCTTGGAGGGACTGCTGGGCTGAAGCCATAAGCAGTCCCTTCTCACCACTTTCCATGGAAGACATTTTCACTGTAACCTACCAATTACCCACCAAAGGGGATCCAGAATCTCGAAGAGACTTTAACTGTACCCCTTCACCCCCAAGATGGACTGGGTAATGTGGGAGCTGCACATGCACAACCCTTACCGAATAGGACCTACTAGCCCTCCTCTAGACAAGAGTGACATTAAGTCCCATAGGTAACTGATAAGAACATATACTTCATTTGATCTTAGCCAAAAGCCTGATAAGCAATATTTTCCTACCTGCGATGACCATCAATCTCTGACTTGTGTGCACTGGGTTTGCATGGGGTTTTTTGTTGTTAATCTGTCTATAGGAACAACCTTGAAAAATATGGTGAGAAGGGATTAAAGGAATCAAAAAGCCCTCAACTCAAGCAGTGTAGTACAGTAACTCCTTCCTAAAATAGAATACCCATTCCAACAGAAATCCTAAAATTTAAGGGGAAAATCCTCACTTCAGGACAGTGGTGGGAGCCATACAAATACATACATACATACATAATCTTTATGCCCCATAAGCAAAATCCACATGTTGCCCATACCTAAAGTGGGCAAACTCTTTTGCAGCCCTATTTTGCCACATCTTCTCCTGCAGTTGATTTCTGGGATTTCAGTTTAGTTTCACATCTCTAAATCCCAACTTCTCATGTTCTCACACTCTTAATTACAACACTTGTTTTTACCATATGAAAAAAAAATAGTGAATGTATATAGAATAATTCTTTCTGTCACCATCCCATATGTTGGCAAACAAACTAGTGCAACACAGATTTCTATCAATATTGATAAAGGTTTCATTTCCGCCAGTTGAAGAATACATTTATACCTTCATCCCCAAGCTGGACAGATGATTTATCATGTTTTATTGAGCACTCTATTTGGAAAGGGCTAGCTTGTTGATGGCAACACAGGCTGGTATGTTTATACATTCATTACAGGTTGCTTATACTTAATGACCCTTCAAGTGTTAGAACCATAGGATAATTCATTCCTTATTTGAATAAAAAAATTGGTTAGCAAATAGCCGACCAGAGATTGGGCATCCACAGGGCAAATATACTCAACTGCAGCAACAAAAATCATAACACCTCAAATCCACACTAGAAACGGAATAGGAATTTTCGAATGTGACAGTCACTGCTCAATGTAATTGTCCTTTAACATGACCAGTAACAAACACATACAGAGATAATATCACCTAAAAAAAATACAAAAACGTGTGTGTACTATGATGAATAATCTAAATAGATCTGCACCATACTCACTTCATTTAAATTATGATTAGTTTTACTAATCAACTTTGACCTTGCTGTGGGAGAAGGTTAATATGAGTTGTGCTATCCTATTCATGTAATGGAAGTCTTACAAAGTCTGAACATCATAAATTTGCAGGGTAAAGCTTCCAGGAAATTAAATACTAGCACATTTTTTTTAATGTATTGCTACCTTACATGGGAAAAAATAACCTCAAGGCAATTCAAAAAATGTGCATGGTTTGCATGTAGGATTAAATTGTTTATTCATTTGTGTTTTATGTTATCAGTAGCTTGTCTATGTAAGGCAAAGTCAAGCTTACCATATACAGTGGGTACGGAAAATTTTAAGACCCCCTTAAATGTTTCATTTTTTGCAAAAAAGGAAAACTGAAATATCACATGGTCCTAAGTATTCAGACCCTTTGCTGTGACACTCTTATATTTAACTCATGTGCTATCCATTTCTTCATATCATCCTTAAGATGGTTCTAAACCTTCATTTGAGTCCAGCTGTGACAGCTGTCCAGCTGTGACTTGAATAGGAAAGCCACACACCTGTATATATAAGACTAGTGATGACTGAACTGCCTTCCCGCGAACAGGTGGATGGCGGACTTCCTTAAATGTCCGATCAGCCTGTTCGCAAACGGATCTGGCCGATGTTCGGCCATCACTATATAAGACCTTACAGCTCACAGTGCATGTCAGAGCAAATGAGAATCAAGAGGCCTAAGGAACTGCCTGAAGAGCTCAGAGACAGAATTGTGGAAAGGCACAGATCTGGCCAAGGTTATTAAAAAAATCTGCTGCACTTAAGGTTCCTAAGAGCACAGTGGCCTCCCTAATCCTTAAATGGAAGACGTTTGGGATGACCAGAACCCTTCCTTGAGCTGGCCGTCCGGTGAAGGGTCAGGCTATACATTTCATTGCTCTCCTATGTCCCTAAACTACAGTTGGATTACCAAGATTTCTGTGTATTGTTTACTCTACCTAGACTCATGTGGCCAGATCACCAAATAATGCATTGCAGTGAGGTAAGTGACCTGCCAACACTAGTAGTACTTACAGACCGGCCCCTAGTTGGACTCTCGTCTTTGTGCTCCCTGCTCCCCCGATGGTTGGTCCACGGAGATCATGAATTTAGCAAAGGCTCATGCAAACCAGTACAGTTATAGAGTTTTACCTTGCATATCTCCTGATAAAGCGGCCTACATCCTGTGAAATGCTTCGAGACAAACGCAAAGATATACTGTAAACTGTTAACTTCTTTGTGTGTAAATTCACAGTAAAACTGTACCTCTATCACATATTCTAATATTACCTGGAAACTCCCTTTTTGGGTTTGAGGTGCAACTCTCTCTTTTTTTTTCTTTATAAACTATGTCAAGATAAGATCGGCAGGCACATGACGACACAATGGCGTCTGAAAGATCAATAGTCTGGTCTGCAGCATTTTTGACATCCGTTTTTAAAATATTAAAGTTGAAAAGTTGTGAACCTAGCCTGTAGCTTAGTGAGCTTGCTGAATATGAGACACTAGTTAGGGAAGAAAAAGAACCTAAGGAGTTGTGCAAACTAAGAAGCACAGAGAAGGGTTTCTATTAGTGTGCATTTCATATTTGATACATTTCCACTAAACGATATCAGAAACTTATTTCAATCAGGAATGTATTCATAGCAGAGATCATTATAATAACCCTTTAAAGATAATAATATCACATATAAAGGCAGACTTGACAAAGATAATTCTGTCTTAAATTAGATGTACATTTGTATTTCATTAAGGTAATTGTGTCCAATGCACGTAGAGCATGTTCTTATATTCTCATCATAGTCCTACCATAGAGATAATCTTATTACCTTATATACCTTACCAATTACTACAGCTGGAAGCCAAGCTTGTACTAGAATTACACATCTTGTTACTGGGCCCTTAAGACAAGACCTGACACCATGCATATGGTTGTCACTGAACATTCCATGCCTATATAGTATAAAGCATTCTACAGTACCAAGTACAGTCATTATCATTTACTCAACATCTTGAAATTGGTGGTTGTGGTTTTTACTTTTAGCATACTATTTAAAGGTTTAGTGTTTTAGTGTATTTGAAGTAAGAACATAGTGTGTAGTATACCATATATTAATGTTGTAGTTCAGCTCTTCAATCGGATTCTGTTGTGTCAATATTTATTTCACAAAAATTAAGCCAAACTGGAGCCTCTTGATTCAATAGGCTACATAGCAACTTTTAACAGAAATAACTTTAAGTATTGTTTTATATGACTTTATTAGTCTGTATTGTTTTAGAGACATTTTGATAACATTGCCTCTGTTTAGTTTTTGCAGTTTTCTGAAGATACTGTCACTGTATATCTAACAGGTTGAGGTCTGGACTTTACCTGGGCCTTTTGAATATTTTGATTCCTTTCTTTTTAGCCATTCTGTTGTTGCTTTGCTTGTGTGTACAGAATTATTGTCATATTGCATGACCCAGTTCTGACCAAGCTTCAGATCTCCTGTGGGTGGTCTCACATTTGATTCTAGAATACCTTGGTATACAAAGGAATTCATCAGCTACTCGGTGACTGCAAGGTCCCCCAAGTACTGTGGCTGCAATATAATGACAGTTGCTGCCAAATGTTTGTGCTGTTTTTTTGTTTTTTTCGTTATCATCAAATCTTAACTTTATTCTGGTCTTTACAATAGGGCAGCCATACACCTGTCGATGCCAGTGAGATGGATCAGCCTTCGAGCTTAGAGCGATGACGTCATCGAAGGAGCTCGGGGTGCAGCACTGCGGTTCCCATCCAAAGCAATGGACATCGACCATGATTTACGGTCATGTCTGTAACCCTGATAAACCCAAGCGGGATTGATCCTGCTCCTGCTCAAAGACAGGGTTGGCCGCATTAGATATGCGCTAGATAGATGACCGTGAGCGCACGGCGCTCAAATCGGCTATCGATCTAGCACATATCTATATAAGGGCACCTTTTTGGTTTGTTCAGAAGCAACTTTGCAAATCCAACCTAAACCTTACAGTGTCATTACAGTGTCCTTCTGAATTTGTGGAAATCATTTGCCATTGGCCAGCCTATCGGTATCTGATTCCATATAGTAAAAATTCCTTTTCTATTTTGAGATTGTCCATTAGGTGGTAATATACAGTCAGAAATAAAGACTCATCATTAAATGTATGCTTCTCAAATGTCATGTGCTGTTGTCATGTGTTCATTATTTGTACAGCTTAACTTGGAGAAAAGTGCAAATAATTTGTACAATATGATGTGTAGTCAAAGAGGACATACCCTACCATCCATCAGTGTTCTCCTTCGATGTTTGTTTGCAATCACTTCTAACTGAATGCTACTTGGGACGCCTAGGCCTGCTGGAATATACAAGCATAAGCGCATTCAGCCCTCATATCTTCGATGTCATCACTGGCATGGGGCTGGGTGGCTGTGCCTATGCATGTATTATATGCCATATGTGCCACATGTATTATCAGGCTTATAGGCGTCTGAAGCCCTCACCTGCAGGGGGGTGTGATGTGATGGGTAAGACGGTTAGTTCTGATGGATCATGAACAAAGTGCAAAAGTTGAACAGATTACTCAGTATTTTATTTACATTTTTAATACTATTTTTAGCACCGAAATCCAGACAAAATGGGCCAGACGCTTTGTAAATAAGCAGTGTTGGGGGTCCTGTGATGCATGCTGGTAGAACTGTTAAATATCTAGTAGACTTCCTTGTTTTTCTCTCCTGGATTTCTTCCCAGTGAGGATGCTCCTGTGACCATTTATCTCTCTTCAATACTTTAGAGCCTAGGGAGGAAAGCTGCAAGGATGTCCCCTTCTGGGAATTACTTAATGATGCTGCTGGATGTCCTAACCTAAAGGTGACAGAATACAACTGTCCCTGACAATAGAGGTACTGAGCGACTGATTGAAAGGAAAGCATGCATAGGAATATTTCTATGCTTACCTATCCTGAAATATACAAAAACTTAATATAGAATGGTCTGTTTAAAAATAACTACAGATGGTCCATTAAAGGATGGATTAGGCTGGACAGGGTGATGTGTTGAAATTAAATACAGCTTGGGGATATTTCTTAACTTTAAAGAAAATGACAAATGTCTTCGTTTTTTACACTTGACATTGTTCTAGGACCTTGTCACCAAATAAGGTGGCTTAGAACTTTAATAATGTTGCTACAGAACATTTAGAGTCAATATTCTTGAGGGTCAGTGTCCCTATGCTACACATATGTAACAAAACTCTTTTCTAGTTATTAGAACATAAGTTAGGCAAATAAGAACTTTATTGACATGGTTTACATGTTCAGTCAATAGGTCGTTTTTTTTTGGGGGGGGGGGGTTTCCACATATTTTTGCCCTTTAGTTACTGCATTTTCCAAGAACTTGTAAGTCCTTGCCTATGTCTCAGACAACTCTAATGCAATGTATAAATAATGACTGGTTTAGAGCTTCTAATTAATATAAATTTTGACATTGACTATAGAATTGAAGATCATAATTAATATTTTGTTGAGAATTGTGAGCTAACATGGCTTGCATCTGTTGCAAAAGATGGGTTATGCTAACTAATAATAATTGCCTGTTTGTGGTAAGACTGTGGCTGGCATATGAACAAGCAATATGGCCAGGTGTTACTTTTACTATTTGTTGATTCAATTTGGGATTCAGTCTGGTCACACAAATTCAAAGTTCCTTTTAGGTGTAAATTATCATCATCACGTAAGTTTGTGAGTAACAGGTGTGAGCAACAAGGGTGCCTATGGTGCAGCAGTAAAAGAGAATAACCTTATTCTATACCTTCAAACAAATGAATGAAGAAGTGCATCACATTCCTTTCAAATGAATGGGAAGTGTTGTGTCCACTGTGGCGAAAAAGCTATCACACCTGACAAACAGGGATTTTGGCACAGTGGACACAAGACCTGTCAAGAAAAGTGTTTGGAAAACATGTTCATTAGGTTCGTAATATTCACTATATTAATCATTGTCTTTATTCTGTTTTTAAACTGATAACATGTGTTAAAATTAAGGGATTGTATTTAAGATAAGCAACATGTTAATGTGTATACATAGAATGGTTGGCAAAGCACACTGAAGCATAATATTACAATATTCTACCACTGGGTGGCTGTAGAGTTTCACATTTCCAGGTCTAGTTTCATCTAGGACTCTATCAGTGGAGCATTGCGAGTTTTACTACCTAGGGCATATACTGGGTCTTGTTATTACTTCGATTTTTTCCTTAGTCTGCACCTTTCCAAAATATGTTAGCACCAACAATATAAATAAAAATTTTGTTCTTTAAATTTGATAACATTTAGTTCAGAATATACATTTCATTAGTATGTGATCCATACACATGTGTTTGTGATTCATTCATGGAGGCTGGAAATTACCATTCCTAAGAGAGAGGAACTAGAAATAGAATGTTGGAGGTTACAGCTGCTTTATATTCCAATCTGTTAAAATAATGTGATTCGTGAATTTTTATTATATGTTCAGGGCAGTAGTACACTGTGCTTGCACGGTATTTCCTTGTACACACCAGTATTTATAGCCTCTACATTAGCTGTTCTCTGGACTCATTCCACAAATCATGCACTCTACCTGCACAGTAATCAGTGGTGGATTATAACAGGAATGATTGGACCAGTAGCCTGGGGGACATAGCTGTCTTATTACTAGTGGTATATACTGAGGAATTTGATTTTGCTGCAAAAATTAGCTGCTTAGCCTACTTCAGCTAAATGTGTTGCAGGTATTCTCTATTGGAGATTTGTGACTGTAAGGATGTTTTCATCGTTTGCACAGTGAGCAATTCAAAGATACAAAATTGTCTCTGAGTCACCTGTGATTGAAACATACTATCTTAAATCTGAAATTTGACCTCTCAGAATTGTGACTTGATATGAGAATTGGACATCCATCCACAACCTTTATTATATATGCAAAGGCTTTTTTTACAGAAAGATACTGTTCTGGGAAATAGAACAGGTAAAGTAAGAAGAAAACAAAGACTACTTTACATATTATTCACATAAGCTTACAAGATAGAAAAGCCATAGCAAATTCTGTCTCTTCCATCAGCTTCTAAAAACAATGCTGAATTTTTATTTCTTCTGAAGACATCTGCACCCCAAAAGACTGTCTGCCAAGACAGATGTAATTTGACAACACTGTAAAATTTATTATTGCACACCATGGAATGTTCTTTTTTAGACTAAAAAGACACATAGTACAGTAGTACACAATATGCAGACAAATGACACACCTCATCCACACCCCTCAATACCTCGACCAAGGTATGTCTAGTTAAATCCCCAAGGACTTATTTCAGTATTTGTCTTAAATATGGAGGGACAAACAGCATGCAAAGAGTTCTTTGGGTCCAAAACAAAAAGAGACAATTGTTCTAAATAACAAATTTCAAATCTTTTATAAAAATCCAAATAATAACAGAAAAAAATGTTTGGGCTATAATTCTTCCTGAAATAAAAAATGGACGTTGATTCTAGGAATAATCATGTCTAAAGGTTCTATATTCCATGACTTTTAATGTTCTGCCTTTGTATGGGGTAGATAGGTGGAATATAGTAAACAATTAATTGAACCCTTAGGTCTGTGGTTCTCAACCTGTGGTTGTGGACCCCCTTGGGGGTTAAATGACCATTTCACAGGGTTCGACACCTTCACTGAAAGGATCACAACAAGCAGAAGCTCTGATTCCCACAATTGGGGTGGAAAGGTAGCGGTAAAGTAACACCCTCTCATTACTTGATGAATGGGGCGTTACTCTTACTCCTAACTTCCCACCCTGCACCTCATTTACACAAGCGGGGTGGGAAAATAGGAAGGGACATTACACTTACCTGATTGTGCCAGAACCAAAGTTGTGGAGTGTCCTGGTATTTGGAATGCAGAAGTTGCAGATGGAAAAAGGTTGAGAAACACTGTGAAGAATAGTGATGGCCGAACTGTCCACAAGGTGGACAGTCTGACCGCGAACATAAAATGTTTGCTTTTCTTCTCCCGGGGAACAGTACAGGTGTTCAAACCAGCTAGAAGAAGTTTATTATTCTTTCGACGGATCAGGCAGAGAAAGATCTGGCCGGAGGAAGAATTTTCTCACTATAGACCCCAATCTCTAGTGGACGCGGAAGAGGCGTAAGTGACGTCATGTCCGGTAATCGGAATAAGAAACTGTGTTGTCCAGGTACCGGAAGTGACGTCAGTGCCACAGATTCCAACATACACATAAACGATTATCGTGGAAGGCCTTTACAGAGGAGGAAAAGCTGCTATTGTTGAAAAGAATGTGGTTAAATATACATTTTTTCAATTTATTGGATGGGAATCTCCATGGTCCTACTTTAAGCCATACAATATAATTAATATTACACAAAAACAGTGCAGCATTGTGGTTCAAAAAGGACAACATTTGCCGAGTAAAGAAATTAAGGTGGGAATCCAGCAGACATAGGCAAGGTTCAGGTGGGTTTCCAGCAGAAATAGGTGACATCCAGGTAGGTTTCCAGAAGAAATAGTTGGGATCCAGGTGGCTTTCCAGCAGAAGTAGGTGGGATCAAGGTAGGTTTCCAGAAGACCTAGGTGGGATTCAAGTAGGTTTCCAGTAGAAGTAGGTTGGATCAAGGTGGGAGGTTGCTTCTCCTGATAATTTGAAGATAGTTTTTAAAAAAATGCCATATATGTTCTCAAGAATTATGTTAATAAGTGATCATTCTGTTGTTGAGTATTATAAGGTGCTTACCTGGCCAGCAATACCGCATTGCTCACCCAAGGGATCGCAGCACAGCAGTCATGTCCAAAGCATACCTCCCTGCTTATGGTTCTGCCCGATAAATTTATTGGGCCAAATGGCATCCCAGAGTCCGTACAGATGTGTTCAACACATTACAGACATGTCTTGCTGCCCTGGGAGCAGTTCTGGCTTCTTTGTATGGACTTCAGAATATTTACCAGCTAATTGCTCACCAATTCTACAGCACCAGATGGCACAATGTGATAGGGCAATCTGTCCATTTATTTAGACTCTGTCTTGTGCACAATTACCTGTTATAGCCTCTGTATAGCAGTGCGCTCCTGTGTTTGCTTATCTTGTTTCTAGTTTCTTGATGCCAACAGTGACCTGGCCTGATTTCTGACATTGCTTGAACTCTGCCAGCTCTGACATTGGATTGTCCCTGATCAAGTTTCCTGTCTTATCCATCTGTACTGTACTTTCTTGGATTGATCTTTGTGTATGACCATTGGCTTATTTACCTGGATATCTAGTGTTGGTAGTGATTGTGTGCCCAAGCCCATTCTAAAAATTAAAAGAACAGTATTTTTTTTCAAATACAGTTGCTTAACAAGCCCTGGGCCACTCTAAGTAACCTATAAGTAAATGGACATGCTAATTTCAATGGAATTTTAAAAGTTGCTAAATCCTAAGGGGAAGATGATTGCAATACGTGGGCAAGGAATTATGTATTGTTACATTTTACACCAAACAAACAGGAAAAACAGGCTATTATGGCAAAATGCAGGCAATAATGAACAATTACTACAATACCAGGTTAAATAGTTAAACATTCATGACAAAGCTTTTGAATGGGAACTATGACCTTTGTTACTTCTAATTTATTGTACTGCTGTTTTAAAGTGTATTAGCTGTTCTAATATTATAAGAATATATTGCATATGCATGTCCAAATTAAATATGGTAAATCTCTGAACAATCATTCATTAAAAGCAACCAAAGCAAGTATCTATCGTTTA
>CM070036.1:52530163-52548477 GCA_036250615.1 Ptychadena robeensis | reverse complement strand
CGAACTCGCCATATGTTCGCGAAAATGCGCGAACGCGAACATGCGATGTTCCCCGCGGATTGTTCTCCGGCGAACAGTCCGCGACATCACTACCCGGTACCTTACAAGGTCACAAAACTATCCATAAAACTTGCAAAACAGTGATAGAAGCCTGCATCTCTTTTCATAATTATAGAGCTAGCTGAATTCAACAACAGAGCCTTACCTTTTCCCTGTAGTTCCCTCTGCCTTTCTAAATGGTGTCTAACTTCTATATCTTCTATATCACCATCTTGTGTGTGGAGGGGGACCACTGCTACTGTAGGAAGACTAAAGGGTAGGGTGATACTGCTAGTAGAGGCCCCATAATATGAGGCAATGAATTGTGAGTGTAGAAGTGGAAGCTTTACTGCATAGAGGCCTGGAATAATCAGCCTTCTTAGCCTATTATTAAGGATAAGCTTCGGGGGGCCTGGAAAATATGTAATTCCCTGTGCTTGTGCTCTCAACATTGTTCTTTCTGTCTTTATCCAGAGCTTACATACATTGGCTTCAGTTAGCCCTTGATTTTTGTAGCATCCATGCTGTGAATTTTCTCTAAGAGATCAATTTTCCTGCTGTGCATAGTTCTCTTCTTGCTCTGTCTTGCAGTTTAAAACCGAATCACTAAACTCATGTTTAAGGTCTTATACTTTCAAGTTAAAGTTTTCATCTGTCGATTGTTTTAGTGAATCCTTTAGTAATGACAGCACATTTCAAAGTAATATTCAAAAACTCCATTTAAAAAAACTAAAGAAAACAAATCCTTTAAAATAGATAAGGTTGAAAGATCAAACATAATCAATACATTTAAATTTAGGACATAAAGTTAAAAGACAGTTTAGTTTTTAAAAGTTTGTATATTTCTTTATATTTATATATTAATTTATTAAACCTACTGATTGACTTCCATTTTAGAATATTTCAGTAATTTTGTCTTTAAACTATCATAAATAAAACAAGCATATACCATATTTTTCTAACCATAAGACGCACTTTTTCACCCCTCAATGTGAATGTGCGACCACCCATGGCCGGTGATCGCAACTTGGCTCCCTGCCAGCTCTCCCAGCAGATGTGCGATCTCCCATCTGCCGGGAGAGCTGTGTGGAGCTGAACTGTATTGGCTATATTTGCAGAGCCCCAAAGATATAGCCAATGCAGAGTGTGCGTGGGGAGAGCTGCACTCGCTGGCAGCTTTCTCACACACTCAGCAGAGAGGAGACAGGGAGATCGGTGTGCTGATTCCCCTGTGGAGGGCCCCTCCCTTCCCTCTGTGTGAGGGAGAAGAGATGCCGAAGTGTGCTCTCTGGTGACATTATTTTTGTGGCTGAAAATGGGTACTGCATGAGATTATTTTACATTCATTTAAACACCTGAAATATTTTTTTTCTGATTTCCTGCTCTAAAAACTGGGTGCGTCTTATGGTCAGGTGTGTCTTATAGTCCAACAGTTTCAGTTAGTACGGTAGTAGGGGTTTTTTTTTGTATTGGAGTTTTGCTTATATTTTGTGCCAGAATGTCATTATTTTATAAAGATGGCATGCTATGTCTTTGCCTTTTTCTTTAATACACTAATTCATTTATACTGATTAGCCGAGGCATGCTTTTCCTCCCTTGATTTACATTTTTAACCTTTAGTTTGTCATTTACCTCACTAGTCATGTCATGTTTCTTTTCGATAAAGGTGAAAGATTCAAATTTTTTCATTTTTATTATAGTGGTCACTGCAAACACATCCCTGACTAACAAAAATCCCAGGAGTACCACTGAGTATTGGTTTTTCATCTATCTTTCAGTTCTTGATTTCAAAGCAGCTGAACAATTTTATATATAGCCCTCAAAGGAATTCCTTTTTTTTACTTTTACAGTTTTCATAGTTTGTGAAGTTTGAGCAAGATCTTGTTCTTTAGAAAGTAACTGTTTAATTAAATAAGTAGAGCACATAATGAGAGATCTGTCATTGCTGTACATTCATCAAACCTGCAAAACCATTGTGTGTATAGCTTTGCAAATGTACAAAATGTATTAAAACTTAAGAATATGGTTAGTCTTCGTATAGCAACCCAGAGCCAAATGCCTGAATTACCCACTATGTTATTATAACTTAAGGTGCCCATAGATGGTTCGATTTGTGGCTGATTTCATGCATGCTTGTGGTGATCAATCTGCCAAAAAATCGACCGCAAATCGGCCACCTTAAATTGGGCCTGTCATCTCTTTCCTTCCTCTGGGGCTCTTCACACAGCCGGTGTCATTATTGACACCAGCTGCGTGAGTGGGAAAGCCGGAGCTCCTCCATTAACATGGAGGTCTACGGTGCCGGCCCCCCCGCCCCCTTCCACGTCACCGTGACGTGATGGGGGGGTGCCGAAACCCTGGAAATGCTGCAGCAATGAAGACAATAGCTGCAGCTTTCCAGGGAGGTATCGGGTCTACCCGATGCCGGCTTCCCCTGCGGTTGAGAAGTGCCTGAACAGCGGACAAGCTGGGCATGTCTCAACCGCTAGGGAGGTTAAAAAGAGGGGAACATTTTTCCACTTCCTGTCAAGCTATTGAAAGTATCCCCAAGAAATGTAAATGGTATGGCCTGATTTGGTACTATATTTCTAGAGTAGCAAGCTCTACCACCCAATATTTTACCCAGCAGTAATTGTAAGACCTTTTACAAGAAAGTTGGCCTCTTCATAGCCACTAGAGATGGTAAAATTTTTCGACTTACTAACTTTGTGAGATGATTGCAAAGCCCCTGAAAATGGTATCATCACCAAAATTGCTGGAGAAGTAGAGAAGCGTTGGTGGAACATTTGAAAAAAAGTTTTGCTCTAGCACATGTAGTTTTTGCATAAATGAAGTTCAAAGTTAAAGTCGAAATTCCGATTTTCGAAATTTTTACTTGAGTTTGAACTTAATTTGTGAAAAAAACTATTTGTGTTAGAGACATACTTTCTTTTTTGGAGTATACCACCAACCATCCTCCAGCAAGTTTGGTGATGGTACCATGTTCAGGGGCTTTGCAATTAATTGTAAACCGTCGAAATGGTCGAATTTTTTAACAAAAAATTCAACCATCTCTAATAGCCACCTGCCTCTTGCTTAAAATCCACTTGAAATTCAAACTTTTCTCTTTAGTCTCCACATGGCAGAATGGCAGCACAATTGAGTTAAAGGGTGTCGTTATCTTGTAGCAAGTCAAATTGCCAGTTTTTTTCTTCTTATGTAGTTATTGAGTTGCATATTATTTAGATATCTGTTTTTACTATTGGAAACTAGAAACCACATATCGTATTCTTCGCTATATCATATCAACTTCAACACTCCCTTTAAAATCGGGGGTGGGGGTGTTTGCGCTCTATATTCGAGGGAATATATCTGTATGCATCATGTTCCAGCAGAGAGAAGGCTCCTCTCTGCTCAAACATGCTGTATACTGGCATTTACTGTGGAGGGGCTGTGCTTAGAGAAGAGGACTTACAAAGGCTCAAATAGAGACTTGATCTGGCTCTCAGTGCTGTCCCTCCTCCTGAGTTTATACTAATATACAGCATGTTCTAGCAGCCTAGAGAGGTGCGCCATGGTTTTTTGGAGGGAAATCAAGGGGAAAAAATGACCTAGTCCAGAATAATTATTTCTGTGAGTAATTGTTTTTCCTTGTTTTCCCTCCCCAATACCACAGGCAAAATACTAATTTAATTCCCTTTAGAACCTGTACATTTTGCATTGTGTCACCACTGAGAACCTATTTATAGACTATAGATAAGACTAAAGATAACAAAGTAGCCTATTGCCCAATCTTAGAGAAGCTTATTTCTTTAACAAATGATACAAACATCTACCTAGAAATGCATGTGCAGAATGATTTATGTTACATTAAAATCAAACCCCATTGTCTCCTGTAACTTCCCTCTATTAATATATGATTGCTGGTCTGAATGGCATGTAACATTATGTAAAATGAGCAATGATAGTCAGTGTTCTCATTTGCATGCAATGATCTAAACCTAAAATGACATTACAGTTTAATAAATTATATATTTATGCAATCTTTAAATTGCTAAAATGTGCTCAGGGGATTTTATAGATATGAAAAAAAGAAATGATGAGACTTATCACAAGCAGATTTTTTCTTTTATGATAAAGCAAAGGCAGTTTGACATGAGGTATTTATAAATTACTAAAGTTAGAACCGCTATGGGCTACTATAAAATTAGATTAAGGCAAGGAAATTACACATATTTAATATTACCTGGTAAGAAATGAAAGAAATGCATTTAAGTTTCATGAAATGATCTCAGGTTATGGCATCTTTGTGCTTATTACATTTCTTCTTTGTTTCATCTAATGAGTCTATTGAAAGGATCGCTGAAACCTTGCACAGAAAAAAATGATAATAATCTATAAAACACTTCTACCCAGTTACCATAATTTATTACTGAGACATGAAACTTAATTGTATCGCTTTATTTGTACATTTGTAATACAAGAAGGCTTTTACATTAAAATGTATTTCTTAAGACCTCTATTTTTAGGCGTGGTTTGCAAAAATTAAATAGGAACTTTTATATTTTAATCCAATTTGTAATGTCAAACGTGGTTGAAAATATAGCAACAATAAACAGCATTAAATTGATACAATGTTAAGCAAAACAGTAACTGCTGCCAAAATAAGCATTTAATATCAGTGACCAATCCAAGTAAACCAGCTACAGAGTACCAACCTTCTTTTCTATGCACTTCTAATTCTGAATAGCCATCTGTACTGTATGTTTTTAGAAATGTTTTTATTTCTTTTTTTTTTCTAAGCAAATGATGGGCTGAACATTTTCATTGCAGTTAGCATTCACAATTCATATACTTGTTCATATGTGAAGGGCAACATTATATCACTCCAGTAGCAAGGAGCAACATTGAGTAATTTGTGTCAACCCTAGAGGTTCTATTGCATTTTCTATAGGGACCACTTCTAGATTTGTGATGTTATTATATACTTTTCTATCTGCTCTCTTCAGAGGAACAAATTTTAATTAAAGTTGAGCTGCTGGGAAAATAAAATTGTTTACAGTAGAGACCTACTACAAGGATTGCATTCTTGTTAAAGTCCAGTAAGTGATGAAAGAAATGTACTTACCTGTTCCCTTATACTCCTGGTGGTGAAATGTTGGTGGTCCCTGTGGAATGTTGGTGGTGCCTGGTAGAACTTACCCAGGAGGTGGTCCTGTGTCTTCCATTCACAAAGCAAAGCAAAAAGCTTTGAATTGTGGGGGGTGGCTTCGCTATCTTAGGTTGCCATGCAGGGCTGGTCAGCAAGAACTAATGACTGAGCCAGGATTCAGAGATTTCTGAATTTACCTTGTCAACAAGGGAAGAGATTGATTGATTGATTGATTGATTGATTAATTCAGATGTTCTTCTTCTGTATCTACTAGACCTCAGTGAGCTTTATTCCTATTTACACATGCCTAGTAATAATATATATTATATTATTAATTATATTATATAGATATGCCAGTCAACTGTAAGGGGAAATATGTTTCTAGGAATTCTGCCTTCCTTATAACCGAGGACCTACGAGCTATTGGATAATTTAGAGGCACTTCTAGGTACCACTTTGAGTTCCATTGTTCTTAAGAGCTGGTGTCCAACACTGGACCAGATATGTAGAATAACACAAACAAAATCTCATTAGTGTAAAATCTGCAGATCGATGTACAAGCTTTGTATTTACTAACTAAACGTGTACGTTTTACATCATTCATTTAGCATATCATAAAATCTGCACACAGCTATTTTTAATATGCACTATCTGACAAAATATTGTTTGATATGTTTCACCATCTTAAACATGTAATAATACATGTCAGGCCTTGTGACAGTTCAGTAGATTTGAAGAATGTTCTGTGAATATAAGTCTAAGCTAAGAGCATTGTTGTCAGAGTAATGGGAACAGAACACCAGGATTTTCAATTAAAAAGGCCTTTAAAGTGCCAATACAAATTGAACAATGAATAATGCTTACTAGTCACGAGTTCAGCCTGGTTTGTCAACTTTTAGGAAGTTGACAAATTGAGTAATGGGAGCCATCTTGTAGCATAAATATGTCTTGTCCTCTTCCCAAGTGTGCTCAATAAACACCATTCCTAAAGATAAATGTGTAAAATGGTAATCTAGAAATAGTAATTGGAGCTGATACTATCATGACAGTTCATATATGATCATAATGTGGTCATGATTTCTGATGTCTCCTCTAAAACAGATTTGGTTTCCTTAAATAAACTGTGTTATTATTGAGGAGAGGGATGCATTAGCTGTTTCTTTTTTACTTTGCGACATGTTGCCTAAAGTTGACATGAAACAATTGGCTTCACTAGGCAGCTCCTATGTTGAACTCGCATACACTAAAAAGGTGTACTGTAAGAGTATTAGTATAAAAGTGTGTTTTTTTAATGCTGAGTTTCTGGTGTTTAATTAAATTGAAATCACTGCAGTATTTGCCTTAACAATCAATGTGTTTATGACATAACCGCTACCAAACTTCAAATGCTGTCAATTACACGTAACAGATGAAGATAAAATGGTAACCGAGTCATAGGCCATTGGCATCTTTACATAAAAATAATGCTCAGGGCTAAATCTGCATTGATATTGTATGTGTCAGTTTTATGTCTCTGATGGGTGCCTACACTAAAAAGAAATGTTTGATCTTTATCACTGTTGTCATACTGACATTTTATAGCTCGGAATTTGACAGCACAGGGATTTTAAAAAGGTAACGGACACAAAAAGCATTTTTAAGCACTACATAACCCAAATGAATGGATTTTCAGGATTAATTTTAATTGACTGTGGAATGACATTTCTAATATCACACTCATTATGCAGTGAGGATGATTTACTGTAGGAGTTACGAATCTTTACATAACAAGCATGGTGAACATTCAAAGTTTTCAGATAAAAAGTAGGTTTATGTTTTCCTATTTCATGTAATGTAATTGGGTGTTCAAAGTGGACAAGAATGTGCAATAAATAATGATAGAATTATTGTTTGCACAATTAGCCAACTTTTAGTAAGTACTGATGGCCAAACATCCCTCCACATGTGCCAGTCCCTGCTGTCTATCTGGGATTCCCTTGTAATGAATTGTGGTGTGCAACTCCTGTGGGGGCGTACCCTGGTAGTAAGTCTCTGACATGCCCCACACTTCCACCATGATTGCCATAATTGGTTGCTCTATATAAGCTCCGATGAGAAATAGTAAGCACCAATTATGTTAAGCATAAATAGAAGTCTTTCACTGATATTTTGTTTGTGTTTTTAACTTAAATATAAACACTTTGTATACACACATCTAAGCGTGCTGTATATAGGAGAGGTTCAACTTCATTATACTTGCGTTGTTCTGATGGAGTAGTGCATGGTTAACAGTTAACAGTGACAAACCATGAATCAACTTTTAGTGTTGAATTCCACGTGAAAGAAAGACCAACTACCAAGAGTTTGGTGTGTACACAGTGAGTAAGTGGAATAACGAAACATCATACATGATTACCAAAAATTTGTTGTTACAAATCAAACTAACTGCAGAAAGGTTGAGGTTGTGCATAATATTCAGCCCTTTTAGGTCTGAGTCCATCCGATCCCAGGCAGGCTCACAGATTAGTGAGCAATTTACAGCAGGCTTATGGCTACCAAAAAGATTTCCACAAGCCTTAAACATCCGACGGAGCTCACTGGTGAACGAACGTGCTCATTCAGCATAATCGAAGGAGTAATGGCAACCAACTATAACCACATACCAAGACTAACAGGCTGTCCACCTAAACTAGACAGGCTCTGAATAAGGACGAGCGCTGATCAAGACATGGCACGTCACAGATGCCCATAGGTGATACTCTTAGACGCTAGCTGCAGTAGATCTACATGTTCCATGTGGGGGGAATCTGTCCATATTGGAGCAACTATTAAGTCGTGCACTGCACAAAAGTTGGCCTTTACATTGACAGCAAGATAAGTCCCATTTGAAAAGGTAAACAGAAAAAGCATAAGAAGTCCCGTTGCAGTTTGCCACAAGCCATGTGGGGGACCCGTAAACATGTGGAAGAAGGTGCTCTGGTCAATGAGACCAAATGAACTTTTTGGCCAAAAAGCAAAATGCTATTTGTGGCGTAAAACTAACACTGCACATCACTCTGAACACACAATCCCCACGGTCACAAATGTGGTGGCAGCATCATGCTCTGGGGGTGCTTCTCTTTACAGGGACACGGAATAGGTCAGAGTTGATGGTAAAATGGATGGTAGCCAAATACAGGGCAATCTTCGAAGAAAAACCTCTGCAAAAGCCTTGAACTGGGCGGAGGTTCACCTTCCAGCAGGACAATGACCCTAAACATAAAGCGTGGCAACACATGATGGGTTTAAAACAAAAAACATATCCATGTGTTAGAATGTCAAAGTCCATATCTAAATCCATCAAGAATCTTGGCAAGATCTGAAAACTGCTGTTCACAAAACGCGTCCATCTACTCGCTGATGCTTGGACGCTTTTTTGCAAAAAAAAAAAATGGGCAAAGATTTAGTTCTCTAGATGTGCAAGCTGGTAGAGACATACCCTAAAAGACTGCAGCTGTAATTGCAGCAAAAGGTGCTTCTACAAAGTAATTGACTCAGGGGGCTGAATAATTACGCACACCCCACTTTGCAGTTATACTTTTGCAAGCCACTGTAGTTTACTAGGATTAGATATCCTTGTTGCCTTAGCACTATTTTGATTGGAACTCGTAACTCCTGAATAGTGTTGAGCGAGAATATTCAAAATTCGAATATATTCGACGTATATCCATCATTCGAGAATTCGCAATGTTTTGTGAATGTGCGCGCAGATATTCGCAATGCCAGATATTCGTCATATTATGCTTTAACATTGTTACCGACATACATCGTGCATATGTGTGCGCATTGAGAATGGATATGTGCAATACACACAGTGCTTATACTGCTTATACTGGCACTGACAAGACCACAGAATGAAGAAGAGAAGCTGTAAAGCTGCATTGCGAATCTTTGCGAATCATTGCGCGTGCAATGGAAGGCCATAGAATACAGATGAATCAAATTTTTGAAGTTAGAATCTTTCTTTGTATAATTACGGTTTGGTGGGGCTCTTACTATCTACTGGGCATATTACCCTATGGGCTGTTGCTCCAAGAACTGAGGTCTGTATTAACCTTTGGATCCACTGAGTGGAATTTAAATATTGACATTATGATGAAAATTATCTTTAGATAAACACATGCTTTTCTTAAAAAAAAAAAAGCCAAGGAGTGAAACGTGACAAAAGCTCTATAAGGTCATGATGATTAATGGTTTGGCCTAAAAATGTATAAGCTACCAGTATAATGAAGCCACCATGCTAGGCTATGCTAACCTCATCCTCCAGCCAACCAGACATGACATATGACCATCTTTTGCCAAGGCAAAACATTGGGGTCCTAATATAGATATAAAATAATTTTTGGGAATATGTTGTTGCTAAATATAAAGTTAATATAAATTTAAATATAAAGTTAAAATAAGTTAATATTAATAACTATCTTCTTAAAAAAGAGGGAAATAGTTAGGAGCTTTGCAACCCTCCCCTGAGACAATGAGCCTTATGTTTTATATTCTTAATTGAGGTGAGATATAATTAGATAAACCTACTTTCACTTCAATTGTCCACTCAGAAATAACCTTATTATATAACCTCTGCAAATGAGTTTACAAAATCTGTCCCTGTGTATGCCTTAACAACATGCCAAAAAGAGACACTTTTAGACAGAAACGAAACAATTATTCATAGTGTGGTCTTTTCTGCGGTGGTAATACTATTCGTCTGTGGGTGGATGTGCATTCACTATGTGCCTTGCCAAGCATTGGCGGATAATGCCTCTCCTAATATATTGTGTAAGCAAGCCAGGCAGCTTCAGCTTGGCTGTCATACACATGGCTAGTGACGGGCGAACAATTTGGGAGCAAACATGGATGTTTGCCATCCTACTCGCCGGCGAGCAGTATGGGTGTTCGACCCACCCCGTTCGCCGCCGAGAAGGAGATCTCTATTCTTCCTCCGGCAGGATCAGAAGCAGTGAGATTGTGCCGGAGGAAGAATCTTTTCACTGGAAGACAGGGCATGAAGAGGTCGGCTCGAGAACAGGAAGTGACGTCAGTGACATCACATCCGGCTCCCTTAACCAGGAACTATGCGTTTCAGGGACCGGATGTGACATCACTGACGTCACTTCCGGGTTTTCCGATTCGGCGGGGAATTTGAATCTGTCCGCGAACAGGCGGACGGCGGACTTCTTTAAAAGTCTGATCCGCCCGCTCGTGGACAGACCTGGCCCATGTTCGGCCATCACTACACATGGCAGTGGATAAATATGCCAAGCTGCCAGGCTCACATACACACAGCAGTAGCAGAGGAAAGATTTACCTGGATCATTCTTCTGCCTTGTGTATGTGTGCTGGGATGAAGCTGCCAAACAGTACTGTAAGTATTTGATCAGACTTCTTGATTCAAGCAACAGAAAAAGGTTTAAGATAACTATATGGTACTTGGGTCAGTTCAAAAGCACTATGCTATGGCCAAGTTTAAAGAAGAGAAGTTTATTATTAAAGATTAGTTTTGAGCACAAATATTCAAATCACAAATTTTAATTGGGAATATCGGCACTTAGAGAATTTCCTAGTTATATTAATGTTTCCCTGCGGTTATCCAATTGACATGAATTGTATACATTTAACAATAAAAATGAGCAATAACTATGTTTCATGTAGGCAGAATGTCTAAAATGTGTTTGCTATTTTGAGTCCAGGTCTGTCTTCTTGGTGCATCTAATTTGAATAACAGTGATTGAATATTAGGTTGTCATGTACACTGACATATAAATATACAGCATGTTTTCTAATTTCAAGTGAACATAATCTAGCAAAAGCTTGTTATACCAAAAGACACTAGAAAGGTGTAAATAATAGAAATAATAGAGGCCAGGCAAGAAATCAATATAAAGCCAGGATATATTTATAACGATAATCAACAGTTATAATTTCAAATATATCTCAGTAGCTTAGAGGTTGTACTCAGGAACACATTTAGCAGGGGCTCAAAATGAAACTCAAACTCAAATCAAACTCCACTGAAAGTCTTTAACTTCCTTCCTTTTGACCTAATAAATAAACCATTGAACATGGTCTGTTATATCTATTATCATATAAAATCTAGGCAGGTCTGATGCAATGTCCACCAACATTATTTGTATTGTCAACTTGCAACATTTAGAGCTGAATGCATTTCCAAACCACAATTGGCTGAAAACTAAAGTATCAGAGGCATATACAGATTTATGTAAATAAAAAACACAAAAGTGCAAATGGCATGACAATGTGTACTAATGACAACTGACACAATTAACATCAACAGATGAAAGAGAAAAATGAAAAAAGACTGAGGTGAAAATTAGTCCACAGTAGTATTCACTAGCAAAAAAAAGTAGGTGACAACAACAAAATAGCAGCATGTGCCATTGTTGGATAAAACCAATGGATCCAGGGTGGCCATATTGTAAGGAATTTACCATGACTATCTACCAGGGGACTCTGTCTCTATGGCTACGCTATGTTTTACCTGCAAGAAGGGGGTCTTTTGGGATACAACATTCAAACAAGGAATTAAGCATGTGGAACACATTAGACCAGATAAAGAGTCAGGTCAACTAGACATGTGAAACATCACCCAGCACATACCCCCCCCCCCTTGAAACACAAAGCAGACAACTGAGGGTGTAAGTGGGCTAGTCTAGTCGTGAACATATACCACTGAGACATTATCTTATAGGCAGATTCAGTAACATAAATGGAACAGGAAACGTTGATGGATCATAAATGTTGCCATTTCTCCTTGGGCCTAGAGGACTTCAAGGAATGCTCCCATCATTTCACATACAAATGTGAATCAGGAGAAATACATTTATTAGGGTGGGAGTAGACCATAGAAATAGGTTTAGGCTGTCTAACGGTATGATAGCAAATGTGTCCAAATAGTGAAAATAGGGTTTGAAGAGGGCATGGACACCATTGTCTAAATTCTAAGAACCTAAACAGTTCTCAGGGTGAAGTCTGGATTTAGTACATAGGGCATCCCAGGTGACAATATGTGGGCATAAAAAAGTTTCAGAGGCTGTTCTCGATTTTTTTCCAGATTCAAGCCCAATTGAGTACCGTGTGCCCTCAATTGTGGTGGCATCTGTCAAAAAATCAAGCTGTCCAGCCCTTCTTCATGTTGGAAAACCCTGTTTGATTTCCATTATTTTGGATTGGGACAGAAGGTTTGTGCCGTGTGTGCCCGATTTTGGAGGACCACCAGTGAAAGGAGTGTGCAGACTCCCATCCTGGCTTGGTGTGAAGAGGCCAATTTTATGGAATCCTCCCCCATTTTATGTCCCTGTCAGGTAAGAGGGCTTATAAAAGGTTTTCATAAATGGCATGGAAGCCATGGAAGAGCTTTAACATTGGTAGGTTTGCATAGTGAATATCCAACCACACATTTTTGACTTACCATTTTCTAAATTAGCTTTGAGTCTTTATGTGATAGCGTTGATTGCAAATTTTTTATTCTAATCGTGAATTTTTATTGCGAATATCATCACTTAACAAATGATTGCAAAATTTTCAACTCATATTCTCAATAACAATCTGCAATTACAATATTCGGGATCAACACTATAACATATTTTTAAGTCAATTACTGACTTATTCGCCGAAAAGTTGCCATAGCCCTTTCAAAATTTTTGTGAAATCTTAACATTTCTACTTAAAATTTAGCAATGTACATTTTTCAACCATCCCTAATGGTGACCCAGAGCAGCACTTTAGCAGACTAGTACAGTCAAGTGGAACAACTGTGTAGGCTAGAGATTTGACGATTTCTAGTAAGTTTCAAAGCCCCTGAACATGGTATCATCACCAAACTTGCTGGAGATGTAGAGAAGGGTTAGGTTAAACTAAAAAAAAAAGTATGGCACTAACATAAATAGTTTTTGCATAAATAAGTTAAGTCAAAATTTCAACTGATTTTGAACTTAATTTATGCAAAAACTATGTGTTCTAAAGCAAAACTTTATGTTTTTTAATCAATGTTTTCACAACCCTTCTCTACATCTCCAGCCATGGTGGTAATACCATTTTCAGAGGCTTTGCAATCAGCTGACAAAATCAGCTAGAGTAGGCCAATCTCTAGAGTAGGCCAAGAGTATTTAAAAAATGTATGAACACTCAGACCACCTGTATGTTTATGGAGATACATGGTGAAGTGTCAGACCATATAAATTGCATAACCTGAAGTTGAAAAGAGTGAATGTTTACCCCAACATAAGCTTTAAAGAGCAGCAAATGTTTGCCAGTGCCAATTGGATTACAAGTGAACAGAGCTTAATTTACTTTCCTTTGTGCTGTGCCATGTTAATTTGAATGCAGGCGACATTATCCGTCAGCATGGATGTCTCATCTCTCATTCATCTCCTTGGTACCTTGGGATAGAGTCCCTCCTGGGAAAACGTTAGAATACAATATCTGACACTGTATCTTCCTTACCATCACCTGCTGCACGTTTGCACTTTACTATGGCATGTTTGTGTAGAATACATTTGGAAACAAACTATGGATACACAATTATACTTTATAATGCTATAAACAAAGGTTTATTTCTGTTATGTGCCCAGAGAAGTTCTGCAAGTATATATTAAAATACATTTCAATTTCCTTCCACCCATAACCAAACATTCACAACAACACCTATAAATGTACAACTTTATGTAATGCATCCTTATTATAAATTCCGGCTTTGTAAAATGTCAGAAAATCTAGCACACACAACATGTACATAAACCACAAAAAATTATTGATAAAAAAAAGTTACATTTAAAATGTATTAAATGGAAAATAAAGAGACTGTCAGTGTAGAGCATATATATGACATTGAGATAATGCACAAAAATTATCCTCAAACAGTAACAGAGATGACTGATTGTTCATTGTTATGCCTCTAGCTGAATTTAAAAAGCAATTATCTGCACAGGCCTATTGGGACTTGTAGGTAAAGGCCAGATAGCTAACATTTATTGGATAAAATGTAATTGGTAAAGTTTCTGTAACCAGTTTGTAAAAGAGAAACATATTGTAATTAAGTGAATTCCCAGAAGAGTTGGGCCATATATTTTATGTACTTTATAGGAATATATATTTATAGGAAAGTCTGCATTTTCCCACTTTAAATGAAACAACATAATAATGTGAAAACGCATAAGTAATTTATTTTATTTTTTAAGAAAGTTTAGAAATGTAAAAACAGTTTAATAGTATTAACAGTGAATTTATTTTTATATATACTTTTGAATAGACTGGTCAAAGGTTGGAACTTTTTCTCTGCTTTATTATTAACTATGTCCCTGTGGAAGATGTTTCTCTTCCTTCTTGTATTGATAATATCACAGTTCCAAACAAAAACAGTTCTTTTATTATTCTCTGTGGTATCATCAACAAAGACTTCTTCTCGTTCACAGCCAATGTGATACGATGTAGGATCCCTTTAGACCTGCGTGGCTTTTTTCTGCCTGATCAAACAACTGATTAGCAGATTGCACAGGCACTACCTTTAAAATTTAGATCAAAGAAGCAAAGATAATAAACAATATTTTTAATGCTATGTATAATCCCATTTAATTGCTATGAATAATGATAAATTGTTGTATATAATACAATATATGAAATATATAATATGTAGAAATCATATAGACCTTCACATTAACTACATTATGTTGTTGTTTTGATAATTTAAGTTATATAAGTTAAGATAATTCTTTAATATGTCACTGCCCTATTTAAAAAACAAATCAAAATGCTTTGTATTTATACATTTTCCTAAAGTATACCTTGTAGAGGATTCCAAGTGTGGATCCTTGGCAATATATCTTCCCATATTATGAGTTATTATGAGATATTATGTCTGAAAAAGCTCAGGTGGTCAGAGAGAGGGTATGGACCATAGGGGCGGTGGCCAGGTGTTTATTCTGTGTGGAGTCCATCTCTCTGTGAATAAGAAACATGTGCTCACATAGAAAGCCCAGGAGGGCTTGAACCTACTGGCAACCTAAGCCCAGGTTTAGGTGAGCAGCACGGACTAAAACTGTTAAGTGTTCATTTGGTGTGCTGCATACAAAAAATGGTTGGTAATCCATATCCTCCGAAGTGTTTACCTTTTGTAGATTACACCAGACACAGGCAACAATATGGATTTAAGCAGTTGTGGCTAGGTTCAAGGAATATCTTTCCCTAGACCTGGAAATAGACTTGTCTTCCGTACAACTACTTGTTGATGGGCAGAGGACACTGCTGTTCTCTGCTTTAGATCCCAATCTATGGCAGATATTTTGGCTTATTTTCATGTTAAAGTGGAGATCCACTGGGAGATAAGGTTGACTTTTACAACACAATTGATGGACTATTGCCACTGTCAATCTGTTTTCTGGTAATCTCTTTGTATTTAAGGCTAGTTATGCTTGTCAAATCTCATTAGGGAAAGCAGCAGGACAAAGGTATATGTGTAAAATGCACCTATATTTCCTATATTGCGAGAACTCTGCATTCATATTCTATGGATTAATAACCCAATCTATCTATTTCAATAATATGATGGGCTTTGTAGCAATCTCTAATAAAGTAATTCTCCTCCTAGGTGTCTTAAAACATAAAGATTTAGGTCAGTGGTTCCCAAGCAGGGGGTGTGCACCATCACTGGCGTTGGAGGAACGGGGGGGGGGGCATAGGCACTCTGTATCCTGCAGTCTCTGCCAGAGAGAGGTTTATTGCCCCATTCCGCTCTCTCTCTCTGAGTCCAGCTTGAGCGGAAAAAAACTCACTGAGAGTGGAGCTAGACTAAACTTTGACTTTGTGAGTTAAACACAAAACCCCTGGTATCAACTCCAAAATTACTTAAGATTTAAAGAACTGTTGTGTGCATGCAAGAAGGAGGGGACATTATCCCAGGGAGCATTGTGATTTTACTTCCTGGGAAGTTTCTTTTAACGCTTGTATGTGTGGTCATATGTATGTACTGTATATTTGGGTGGGGGGGGGGGGGGGTTACAATGTTTCATGTGCCCTATTGCAATACTTTCGTTACATTGTTACCCTACTGTTTGACATGAGCTTTCTTGTTGACCAAATAATGGCAAAAATGTAATCCAATATCATTGCAATGCTGTTTACCATCTTTTTTATTATATATTATTACACCGATTAAAGATACATATTACAGTACCTAAAATTTGATCTGTAAAAGTTAAAATGAGCAAATATATATTGTATAAGTAACATGTTATATGCTAAGAGTAAATTAAGAACATAAGGTTTGTACTTCTGTTTTGTTCTATATTCGTCTGAGAAAATGTTCCTGCTGTTTTAATTAAGTAACTTTAACAGCATTCCCAAAGTGTTCCATACTAAAGGATACAGTAAATACAGTAGTTTCTAAGTGGCAATTAACAATCTTATTTAACATGTTCATTATATAACTATATCTGTAAAGGACAACGGGTAGAATGGAAAGTAACAGGCAATACAATTCTTTTTGTACAGCTTCACAATAGCAGTGAAGGGGTTTGATTGTATGTCTCAGGCCATGTCACTCACAGAATATGAAGCTATTGTGATGACACTTTGCTATAAATAACAAAAAATCTTTGCCTATTCACTCCTAAGACTTCTGTATTATTTGTAACCAAAATGGTCTTTATCTTAATGGAATAATAGTAGAGGTGTTTTCAAGAGCCCTTACTTTTAAATTAGTTGAGCCTTTTGCTGTATACGTTTAAAGGAATAAACATAGTGTTTTACATCCTTAATGAAACTAATTACTTTAATTGTTGTAGTATATGAAATACACAGTAGATGTTACTACAAAATAATTTTAAGAACTATACAGAATTAAAAGTAATTACCACAGGAGAGCCGACAAGCAGCCCATGATTTAATTTCATATAGTGTTCAGAGTAAGTAGAAAGTAATTCCTTTTATGTTGGGAAAATACATGCCTGAAAGGTAATTGGTCTTCTGCCCCTTTCCATTGCTGTTTAAAGAATAAAAATTTGCATAACTCCCACTAACTAAAGACGTTAAAGTCTAGCACCTCTTATTAAAGTGCACATGAATTCATGTCAGACTTAAAAAAAATGTGTGAAAAGCCTACAGCGGGCAAGTAAGGCCCTGGGACCAAACCATGGCCAACAGCCTCAATCATACAATCAATGATATGCAGAGGCAATCTGCATTGGGGTGACACCAAGCTTCCCAACCAGTGGACTAATGCTGTATAATAATAATTCCAAGTGTGAAGGAATAGATCTGCACCATGGAATTGTTCACTTGCATTTAATGTTCATTGAGCAAAGAATATCAGGCTGAATGGTTGGCCCCCATTTTTTATACTTAACATAACCTGGCCCTTTTTGCAAAAAGTTTGCCTAGAGGCTACAGTGACTACCTGGATTCCTACAGGATACAGCATATTGCCTTGAAGAAATCCACATCCTGTTGACCAAGAGAAAGCATTTCACATCCCTTCTAATACCTAGAGCTGAACAAATAAAATAAGGTCAATATTCCAACTCTTTTGTAGAAGAGAACACACTTGCCAAAAATTGATCCACAATAAACATTTCATGATTAAAGTGTATTGCAGTGAAATTGTCATAATATAAGCCCTACTACTGTAGTACATCAAAGTAACTTAGTTTTCGCACCACCAATAAATGTCAGATACCTTTTGAAGATGCATGCTGTTGAAGTCTACTAAGATGTGAAAGCCTTCTGCTTTGACATTGTTGGAATGGTTTAAATGGTTCGATAATGCTGGTTATTCTGCATTTGGGGTTCAAAAGAATGTTGAATGGCCTTCCACTAAGTAGCACAAAAACATAACCACTGTACAGGACACCATGGATGGGTCCTGAATGATATGTACGTATCACCCATTTTTGGGATGTGTCCCCTTTTAGGATGCTTGGTGGACACAGTCCAGGATTCTAATAGCAGTCTGGGGCTGCAACATTGTTATGCTGCTGAATGGGCCTATACTGTGAATAGGTAGGATGCTGGGATTGCACAGCAGCAATATAACAGGTCGGGTGACCAAATCAGTGGGAAGAGTAATGGTCTTGCTGAGACACTTCCTGGGGAAAAGGAAAGCTGGACTGCTTCTATCTGA
>CM070036.1:52513755-52524881 GCA_036250615.1 Ptychadena robeensis | reverse complement strand
GGGGGGAGCTAAAGCTGCAGCTGTTATACTGACAGCTGTGATTTTTGAGGAAGATAGGAATCCCCTTGCTGATTGACACTTAAAGTAAGTCTTTTGGGTACAAATATGTATCCAAAAAATGGTACTGCTTGAAAATTTGGTGTCACCCCTTCTTTGGGAGTGAGATTATCTTTACATAGCATTGATTTTATGATTAATGCTATGGACCAATAGAAACTTGAAAATGGGTCGCATTTGTCCCCCGACAAGTCTCTGTTTCTGAAATGTAAGGTGTATATCCACTGATATGTTAGCTTGTATAACATATTTAATTAAATTTTTTAATTAACGTGACTCATTTAAACCTAATGTATGATATGGTGATTTTATAAATAGATCAAAAACTATATTTGGCTGTGTTATTTTTTTTTCCTTTTTTTGTATAATTAATTTTATTCTGAAAGTCACATTGAGACCAGAACAAGAATATCTGATATTTAGAATGATGAGCTAACGGCTTCATTTCATGTACAGTATAAATGAGACATCTCTGCTGGGGTTAGTCCTGCCATACAGACATATAATTATTCTACAGTTTGTGACATCAGCTGTCTAGAATTCAATTATTTTTTTCTGTGATGTCAGGAAACATTAAATAATTGCTGACTGCTGGTACTTTGACACGAATAATAGTTAAAATGCATAGAGATGACTCACTGGAAGTCAGAAGTCCAGGCCTATTGGGAAACTGTAAAGTGCTTCATCAAATTTAATCATAGACATTGTGAACAGTTCAGCATTTTGCTGGTAAACAATTGTTATTCAAACAAGATGCTGAAGTGATTACATTATATGTTAATATGAAAATGTAAAATGGGAAATCATTGTTACATCCTAAATTAACAAGGTTGGAAAAAAAAGAAAAAGTGCATGAAGTTCAATCTATTCAATTTATTCTATTAGTATTGACCCAAAAAACTGTAAAATGAAATTTCAATGCAGTACTAAGTGCTGATCATCACTGTGGGGTAAAATAGATGGTTATGGATTTGCTATAGTTTGTCGCAACTGGTACCAGACCCCTAGGGACCATAAACCTTTATTTAAAGCATGCTTATGTCCTTATACTCATTACACTAATGAAACTAAAATATTTAATTACTAGAAGATGCTCCTATACTAAAGCTTGTATGCCTGTTAAGAGTATTTTTGAGCCAAGGGAATCCTAGCTCAGTGTTTGCACAGTTACAGGAGCTCTGGTAAACCGAATGCCAATTAACGTTGTTTCTAGAGCTTATAACTTGAGAGCTATCCTTACTTCCTGGTATCATTTCCTTCTTTGGTGATATAGCATTGGTTGATTAGTCAAAATATATCTCTGATAACTCTTTCTTAAGCCCCCCATACACGTTCCGATTATTCTCCCGACCGATTTTTCGTCCGATCCTGTCACCCGATTTTCACCTAAAATGTTATGGTCGGTCGGTCGGCTGGCACGAAAAATCGGAATTCGAATTATCACCGATCCATCAGCCCGACCCTATTTAATAACAGCAGATCGACCAAAAATTTACGGACAGGTCCGAAGCAGTCCCAATCGATTTTTCGGCCGATTTTGAGAAATCGGGATCGGTCGAGTACATAATTCCGAATCCGATTAATCTCCCGACCCGATCGGTAGGTCGGGCAAAATTCGTACGAAAAATCGGAACGTGTATGGGGGGCTTTAAGAAGGCTTAAGCTCTCTTTTTAAAATATTTGTGGTTTCATGACCACAACTACTGCCACTGAGAGATTTCAACATGTCTTGTCCTTTTATCTGTCACTTCTATTTTTCTACACTACTCTTCACCCAGCACTTTTCAATCTATCCCTATTCCATCTGTCAAATGTTAAAAGTAACTAAAGCCCCCCATACACGTTCAGATTTTTCGTACGAATTTTGCCCGACCGACCGATCAGGTCGGGAGATTAATCGGATTCGGAATTATGTAAAAATTGGTCGGGACCACTTCGGACCTGTCCCTAAATTTTTGGTCGATCTGCTGTTAATAAATAGGGTCGGGCTGATGAATCGGTGATAATTCGAATTCCGATTTTTCGTGCCAGCCGACCGACCGACCATAACATTTTAGGTGAAAATCGGGTGACAGGATCGGACGAAAAATCGGTCGGGAGAATAATCGGAACGTGTATGGGGGGCTTAACTCTGACTTTGGCTTAAAAATGTTGTTCATCAATGTGCCAATGTTTGACGCCTTTAAAACAATTCATGAAAACCATAGATCAGAACATCTGGCACTTCCAATCAATTAAAAAACACTAGATGCCTTTATCAGACATCAGACACTGTAAAGCAAAGTGAATCCTAACCTAAACTGATGATTTGCCAAGTGTTAAAAATGATGGTAATGATGATGTGGAGTCAAACCTCCTATATATGGTCGTTTGGATAAAGCTGTTGTAAAACACTGACCTAAAGCTGGAAAATATAAATGATTATTATTGTCAGGAGGGACACTGGTATTAATCATAGAAGTGAAGTAAGTATTCTTTAACATCCTGGGTTGTATGTCTGTGCGTTGTTTAGTTGTGCAGCGCTGTGTAGAATGCTAAGCTTTGATTTTTCATTCTCCCTTCTTTACTTGGCCGGCGTCTTCATTTATGCTGAGGATGTGGAGAGGCAAACTGACATTGCCTGCATTAACATACAGGTCAATGGCACCACTCGACGCCTCTCTATTATCATTGATGATGCCTGTGGGCTCTCCAAATTACTCCAAGATGCACTTGGGGTACTTCAAAGGAGGCTTAGTGTGTATTTACTTGACAAGGGCTAGAAATAAAGAGGACTTTCCATTAGTCCATCAGAATAGTTCGATTTTTTTGTTACATGGACCCATGAACCTTACATACACACTGATACAGTGCATTCATAAAAACTGCATTTAATGTAACATTTCTCCAGCCTGTGTTACAACTATAATTACAATAGAGAAATTAGTATATAGTATAGAGAATGGACAAGACATCTGTTAGGATCCAGATAGGGATTTCTCAGTGAAGTCATCAGTGAAGATATCTGTCAGGATCCAGACAGGGAGCGACCAGGACTGGCAGCACACACTGACACCAAACAGGGATAAGAAAAAAACAGGTTTAATGCGATCTTACATTAAACAGGACACTGAAGATCCAAATGCAGGGGGCAAGAGTTCAGATAAGTCAGATAATCCAGAGTTCAGATCGTCCAGAGTTCATAGTGAGGATCAGGTACAGATTACAGATCATATATGCAGGTAAATGCAGCAAGCATGTGTGGATGAGGCATACCTATATAGCCCTCACGCTAACAAGGCAGGTGTACTCAACCCAGCCCACATTTGCAGGAAGTCACATAGAATACCACTTAGGCCCACAAAGGAATGGCCACCATCCCAAATTAATATCACAGAAGGGGGGTTGGACGGACAGTAGATTCCGAAAGTTTTTCAGACCCACAGTCCCTCCGATTTTTCTCTTTGCCAGACGGGCAAAGACACGGGGACATGTGGCCAGTCCAGCTCATCAATTATTACCCCAGTTGGGGATTTTACGAAAAGGCACAGAAATAGTAAATGAAAGCAAGAAATACGGGTGTAAATACACAAGTAGAATCTAGAAATTATGCAAGGTTAAGATGATCATGTCGAGATAGCAAGATAGGTAAAAAAGTCCAGAATATCCTTAAAAAGTTCAAATCTTTAATCTTCTAGTTAGTTTTCACAGGGCGATATATCCATCTGGCAGGCTTCGTTAATTAGGTGTCCATGCAGACTTGAAAGAAATCCACAACCTCTAAAGTCCCCGTGTCTTTGCCCGTCTGGCAAAGAGAAAAACCGGAGGGACTGTGGGTCTGAAAAACTTTCGGAATCTACTGTCCGTCCAACCCCCCTTCTGTGAGAGTGCCACCAGCAGGAGGTACCCGGGACAGCCGAGGTCCTCACAATACCTGTTATTATTGTTCTGAAAGTAGGACATCAATGAATGTAACACCTGGTAAAAAATAAAGAAAAATTAAAGCTAATGAAGGCTCCATAGCTAACTAATATGCCTTAATACATTTTTGTAGAGATACTTTAGAGTATATTATTGTAGTATTGTTGTGTTGTAGAGAAACTTGTGACTAAACCCAATCCACACCAGGGTGTAGATGGTAAGAACCAGGCACCAAACAAAGACTGAAAGGACTGTAATAAAACTGTCTGAACACTTTTGTGTTTGTGTATTTTAAAATGTAATCCATTTATAAGCAACAGTAGCACATTTTAATATACTAAAGTTTTATTAGAATATTTATTGTTGTTAATTTAAATGTTAGTTACTGGGTCTTCATACAGCAAGTTGGTGTTAAACATGTCCATTTTATATACCAGTTTCATTCAATATCACAAATAATTTTTATGTACTCAGGAACAAAAAAAAAGAAAATTGCATCATTTTCTAGACTAAATTTACTGCCAATTATCAGCCATTCGGGTTCTTTTGATGAGTTCATCTAGTGAACAATCTGGTCAATTCATCATCTGAATGACAGATGAGTCAGAAATTTTTCGGCAGAGAAATTAATTGGTTGCAGTGTTTTATCAAATGTTACAACGAGCATTAAAAACATTTAATAAAGAATGTGATTTCAGTTAAATTTGCATATTTATTTTAAATCTCACAATTTCGGTTGGCATAACTCACAAAATTCCACAGATGTCTAAACCTTTCCATTAAAAACACATATTTACACATTTCGTACATTGCTTTCAAATCACACCTAACGAACACAAATTACACCTAACTAACACAAATCACACCTAACACGTTTGATGATAAAAGCATAATTTTTGCCCAGAGATGGCAGCTTTTCATTTATGTAACTTTATCCTAATTTGATCCTCTAACACATATTCTAAAACTATTCTCCGTGAACAAACATCGCTAACACAGTATTATTTTGTTTCTCACTGATCAATATGCATGCCTTCTATATACCACAACAACATTTGCTTTGACTCCAGTGATCCCGCATAAGCAAGGGATTTTTGCCAGTGACGTTACAGACATGGCATATCATTTCCTAAAGGTAGCCATAGACAGGACGATATTTCGTGATTCGATCGTCGTTTGATCATATTGTAGAAAAAAAATTGACCCACACTTGAACATCGATCGAATGTACAGCCACACAGTGTTATTGATTTTCTGGTAAAACAGAAATATCGACCTGTGTATTGCTACCCTAACACTGATTCCAGGGTTGTTCTTTCTTCACTACTAATCCCAACTTTTACTGTGGGACACTAGATGTGCCCCTATTCAATTATGTAGTTTGATGTCGTTTAGCAAAGCTTTTGGAGCTATTTTTGTCTATGCCATAACCAATTAATACATTTTGGCCCATGCCATGTGAATCAGCGTGCATATAGAAAAACAAATATCACTTCTTATCTCCTACATGATGCCTTGGGTGCGATTAATAACAAACAGAAGTAAGCACAACACACATTCCTCTTACTTTTATCTACGGTTTGTAACAACATGAAAAAGTGCAGCTCCCCAAAACCCATTTTCCTGATTTTTTTTGACTAATTACAGTCAATGATGTTTAGATATGGAAGTGTAGAGATTTCTCATTGAAGTCAATGAGGGCAGTTGAGAAGCCAAACCACCTTAAAACTGGGCATTAGGAAATCAATAATGACAAGAAGCCAAACTGCTTAAAAAATGATAGCACAATTGCATTTTAACTACTCTCACAGGCTTTAATGATTTCATAGATGACTCAATATAAGAACTAGTAAGAGACAATATATTAAATTTTTTATATCCAATAATAGTTTCTTTAAAATGCCTTTGACATGATATCCAATCTGGCTAATGGGTTTGATATTAGCTAGTTAGTAAATATTTTACCCTAGAACGCAATCATAATGTAAACATACCTTATTACCAAGAAGTGGCCAACTTACTGTGGGAAATAACCATGTGAATGGAGGCTAAAGATAGCAATACACCGGACGATTTTTCAGCTGATTGACCACCGGGTGGTCACTCGGCCGCAAATCTGGTGCAGCCACCAGGGCAGATCGACCAGGATCCTCCCACATGTCGAATCGCACGGTGATCCAGCATGTTGGTAAATTTGCGGATGATCCCATTACTTTAAATGGGAATGCTAGTAATGTCTGGCACACAAAGGGTGCCCGCTGATCTTCTGAACGACCGGCTGCAGCGTGATGGTGTAATCAAGCTGCAGTCAGTCCTCATCTATGGCTGAAGAATCGGCCCGTGTATGGCTACCTTGTGTAAGTGTAAGTTCAGAGATTTTGTTGGAAACAATGTGTTTGTTGCTGTTATCTGACCAGGAACTGCAACTGTGGGGCAGATGTGGCATATCATATATCACCCACAGTTACCCTCATGGATAGAATGGAGATGGTCAGGGATGATGGACAGCCACCCTATGACGGGCTGAGAAAATTAAAAACATAGTTTGTAGTTTACATCTGCAGCAGTGTAATGAGCTGTGGAATGCTATGGTTTAAAACATAAAAAAGAGAGGTGGGGAACCACATAATTGTGAAATACCAGCAATGTTGGGGGCCTCTTTTCTATGTTGGCCACAGGCTTTATGTTATGTATGCGTGTCCACCCATTCCCTATTGTACCAAAATATTGCAATGCAACGCAATATTTTTTACTGCATTTTGAAATTATACCATTCAGGTGTTGACACCCATTAGATTTAAAAATTGGCTTGGGTAGGCAGCTAAACATTTCAACATTGCAGACAAGTCCAGCTGAATGTGACTAACTACTACTTGCTATACCATGACCTAGACAAATGAGAACCTTCACAGATATTGGCTTGGCTTGAATAGGATTCATCGAGCAGCACATCCTTTGCATTCTGCATTACCTTGCATTTTTCCTGCATTACAAAACAGATTTCCATGAAATATAGCCTACTATGTTTGAAATATTGTTAAAGAAGATTTTAAATAAATTTGTAGATGTGGTTGACTTAACACTAAGAAGGTAGGGATACTAGGGATTTTTTCCCCAATGTACCCTTAAAGACAGTGTTTTGTCCGCTATATATTTTTTAACCTATATTAAAAATGCAATGCTTGCATCAAATAGTGCTCCTGTGCATTTTTATAGTGGTATTTCATATTTCAAACTATTCTGGAAGTGTCCACTGCTTCAGTAACATATTATGGAATATATTTATTATCATTAGGGATTGAACCTTCAAGATTTAGTTGCAGGTGGAAACATTAGGAAGATTTTGGATTCTGAATAAGAAGCTATATTGATCCAAAGGCCCTACACCAACAATAGTTAATATATCAGTACACTGTATGTAGTAACAGTCCATCACAAAAAAATACAACTGGAGGGATCCAAGAGGACAAAGAAAATTATTGAGACATCCCATCATACAATATATGTTAGACATAAACTTGGTAGATATTGCATTGTAAAGGAAACATTCATAAGCAAATTGGGCTATCTTCAAAGAGCACATCTAGAAGATCACCCCCATTGTCATTTCCAAATGTGCTCTTTGAAGTTAACCCTTTCAGGCGGCCAAATGCCATTGTATTGGATACAGTGATATCTGTATCCAATACAACTCAAAGTAAAACAAAAACAAGACAAATTTCCAATTGTAATAAAAATGTTAGATTGTTTATTATAAACAAACATAAATACTGGAAAACGAGTTGGATCATACTGGGAGGGTGGTATGGCTTACCCTAAAGACCCAGGGATCAACTTTGGTGGAATGGGGCTTTCAAGGCACCAGTGTCAACTTTCTCATTAAAATATAAATTTTATTTAATTGCATATCAAAAAAATACAATAACAATATCCATATGCGACAACATATACATCTATTTCCTGGTCAGAGCCACGCCATACATTGGGATGACAAAAAAATGAATATTTAAAAACAATGATCACCAGTCAGAGGGTGCATATTTAGCCATAGAAACACTGGGTGATGGGTATCCTCCAACATGTTTCGCCCAACGGGGCTTCCTCAGGGAGGAGTGAATCTAGGGTACATTAAAATTGATTAAAACCAGTTATACTAATTTTACACGAATGTGCATAAATAGTTTTTTGGGTATGTCAGGTATTACAATATGGTGGTTAGTCTCATTCCAACATGAGGCCCATAATTCCACCAGAAAATAGTGACAGCCGTCCTATCTTATAAACTCCAATATAATACACTCTAGTTACAATAAACATTACAGATAAACACATTCGCCATATAATGTCTTACATAGTTATATCCAATTAATTGTACATCGAAATATAATGTCTTACATAGTTACATCCAATTAATTGTACATCAAAGATCCACTTACCCCAAAAGACCACAGATCACGGGAGGCACCCAGGTGACCAACTCACAGAGCTAGCGGGGAAGACGTAGCGGCATAAATACTGTTTCATGAAATCTTTCATACTAAATAAGTATTCAAGAGATTTTACCATTCAACATTTTACATACATTTTATAGTTTTTTTAATGTACTTTTTTATAATAATTGTGTGTTTCAAACATTATTATAGTCAGGATGTCTATTAGACCCTTGTACAGCCATTTTTTTGGAAGTTACAGGCCTACAAACACAAAAAAAATTCCATTAGAGTCTATGGTGCGCTTTTGGTACAGAAATCTGGACCTTGCAAGAGCACTAGGGAGGTTAAGATCCACCATGAATCTCAATCATCATACCTTGTTAATATTTATTTTTATATATTTATTTATTTATTTATATATATATATTTATTTATTTATTAATATTTATTTTACTAGCTGCCAATCTCAATCAGACATGTAAATGTTGGAACATTGGAAGCAATTTATTAAGGCTTAAAGTCCACCATACACCTTTCATCTAATTATTGTAATGCTGTAATTATGCAGTAATTTGTTCCCCTTGAATGCAACCTCTTAAAATGTAATTTAATGCATGAAAATAATGAGAACATAACATGATCCACATGGCTTATATACAGTTTCTTATTAAAAAAAGAAAACCCCAAAACATTTAAATGTAATAAAGTCATCATCCAAACTACTTATTTGTCTATATGCTGCACACATTTATACTGTTTATATTGAGCAATAATCATCAATATCACTTACTACTAGATTGAAAATGATATCAAATATTAAGCATGAAAAGATATCCCCAACCTACATCATGCAATATTTTCATTATATTGAGATCTCCTTTTTTTCCTCTAAGACCAAGTAATTACATAGAAAAGTGTGATTATAATTTGAGCTACTTTTTCCAAGTAAAATTACTGACTAATATATCATTTAATCCAGAAAGTATTAGTTATGAACTTTTGGTCCATAGCAATGAATTATGAGTGGTGTTTGGTATATTAACCAGAACTGTATTAATCAAAATATTACTATATTACTAGAAATAATTATAAAAGGAAATGAGAATTGAAATTGCAGTCTATATGAACAATAATAGTTATTCAGAAACAAAATAAAATGTGTTGAATGTAAAATCATTCTGCCACAAAAAAAATATGGAAAGGCATTTGGTGGTTACACTTAATTAATAATGTTTCTAAGAATTTAAGCTGGCAGCTATTTGAAACTCATTACAGAGACAAAATGTATTTCAATTTAATCTAAATTAATCCTGTCTGGAATAATGAGAATATAAATTTAATATCCTAAATGTTCGTCACTTAATTCTAAGTTAACAAATTGGGCAGTACATACAGATTAGAAAGCAATGCATCGATTATGGTGCATTCTCTTTTAATGAAAAAGGAGTAAGTTGGCCACGTCATGGTGATACAGTACGTTTACGTTGAGATTGTGTTATAGGGATCCTTTTCTAATTAGTATAATATTTATCAAACCCATAAGCCAGGTTGTATACCATGTCAAAGGCCTTTTAAAGAAACTATTATAGATTAGAAAGCAATGCATCTCAGAAATTACCACAGTTTGTTTCCAATACAACTTCATTGTCACATTCTACATCCCAAGATATCTCCAGCAGCAGAAACTGGAGTCTGAAACAACCTTATAAGGACAAGAGTTTGCACAAAACAATACTTTAACCCAAGGATATTCTTTACAAGCTTTATTCTGACAACCCCTCTCTCCAACCCCGCCCTCTTTTTTCTAATGACTAAGTTCTGTATACATATTTACTCTTCCGTATTTCCTGCTCAAAATGGCTGCTACAGCACCCCTCCCACCGTGAAAGGAATGTGTAGATGGTGCATGTAAATAACTGTTATCAGTGGTTATGACATTCCAGAGGGAGGGAGAGAATATGTTATATGGACATAACCAATTAGAAGCTTATGAAGTTTATAATGCTATGGTCACATGACCCTTAGAACACTTCCCAAAACGTAGTTTATAAATGTCACTGTGTGTTTACATTAAAGTCAGAAGTACTTTCATAGACCAAAGAGAGTGTTTGTGTCGTCACTTTTCTGTTTCTCCATGCATGGCTATATCTAATGATTAATTTGGAATCAATTAGTTATATCCAGAAGGGGTGTTTATTGCCCACCACAACAGTATTGCTAATCGAACAGGGATTTAGCAAGATGTTGTTTCCCTGTTCAAGTGGCATCGATTGAACAAAGGTTTTTGCATTTGCTCACCAAGGCATCCAATGAAAAATCGGCCAGTGTATGGGTACCTTTGGATGTTGCTTAAACCAAGTATAGAAAGGTTTCTGAACCACTAAATAACATGTGTTCATTTTAAAGGCACGTCTGGTACCTCTAAACTTTCAGAAATGTTAGTACCACAGTTTTTATCCACTGTTGTTGAATTTAGTCAAAACTGAATCTCAATTTCTTCTATTTTTAGATCACCTTTTTAGGTTTCACTTCCTTTGAATGGTGAGTATAACCAATGTTTTGACTTGTAGTAATTGTGATTTTGGTAAGTGGTACTTTGCAACTTATTACATTTTGTTCTTGTGCATAAATAAACTCTTAATCTGTTGAAATGTGATATGGTCTTCACAAGGAGCTAGTTTGGCATAGTAAATCCATAAAGTGGTGATTTTAGAAGCATGACATATACCTTATTTT
>CM070036.1:52496345-52513655 GCA_036250615.1 Ptychadena robeensis | reverse complement strand
CCCCCCCCCCAATTTCGGGGGTGAAACATGGTCCGAAATGGTCTGAAAAAAAAGGTAAATTGTGGAAGGAAATCTTAGTACACCTGGGCTTAATGGCTGCAGAAAAGACTGTGATATCTGAAGGGGAGGACAGAGATTCCAAGATATTTGTACAGTATGGTGTACAATTGTTGTCCAAGTGAGTGGGACCAAAAACTTGGGGAGATCTGAATTGGATGTAAAGTCAAAGTTATGTTTACCTGAAGTTTTTACTATAGTAAATCAGGCTGAAAATAACTTCACATCAATTCACAGTAAATACCCTCTTACTTCATGCCTTAATAAATTTGTTGCAGTATTGATTTCACCAGCAGAATACATTGCACTAAAGTAGACTATAAGCTTGCAGTACACAACTGAGCATCAATTCTAAAGGTTATTTGATGTTTTGAATATTCAGAATTTGAGGTTTTATGGTTAAGAGAAAAGCAAAGTGGAGGCGTTGCCATAGAAATACTTCAGACTTCATCTTACTGATGCAGTTATGAAGATGAAAACTAATGCTGTGGCTTTTTTTCATCGATTTCTCAAAGGGACCACTTTAAAATAGTTAAATGAGGATTGGAGAAGTTGCAGCTCATAAGTTGCAAATCATAATTACTGCCTCCTGTACAGTGAATGTAAAGAAATGTATGATCTTATAAGTCCATAACAACTACAAATGTCACATGTGGGGTTTTTAATGTGCTCATAAAAAACATGAATTTAAAGGAATACATTGAAGGTTCATATGTATAAATACTAAAAATATAAACAACATCTGATTAATAAATTCAAAACCATATTCACGTTGTTTTTGTTTGGCTATAGGGTTTATGCAGACAGGAAAGACGGTTCAGATTTTCTGTGACCATTAGTTTTTGCAAATATTTGAGGTTTTTGACTTTAAATTCAACTTTTGCAAAAACTACATGAGATAGAGAAAAACCTTTTTTTCCAATGTTACCACAACCCTTGTATATATATAAATATATATATATGTATATGTATATCTCCAGACATTTTTGTGATGATACCATTCTCAGAGGCATTGCAATCAGCTCACAAAATCAGCTAATTGAAAAATTCGACCATCTCTAGTACATACAAGACAGCACAGGCAAAAGTCCCTGGGATTAGCCACCCCATGTGTTGGCCAGTCTATGACTGACAAACCAATCTTGTTTTTTTTCATGGTATAAAACACCTCTCTTACCCTGTGTTTACAATGCTTAACCTTCTTTGCGGTCACCCAAGTGTAGATCAAGGTGGGTTTGTTTAAAAATATTGCTCCCCCCTGAGCTACACTTATAGCTTTCCAGTTCCAGGCAATACTGAAACCTCTCTCTGTGTCTGCGTAACGGATTCTTCTGGGTTCCACATTCTCATTGTCAGTGATGATGCTAGGTAGGGGTACACTCTCCATTCACCTGTATGTAAATAGGTGCGATCAGGTGGGAAATACAAACAGATCATGTTGTAATCTGTTTGTTGTTCCCTTACCACTTTAAAAATTCCAACACGCAGACAGTCCTGGGGGTTAATTATGTCTGCCTTTTATTTCTTGTAGGCAAATATGTGTCTGTGCTTTGTGTCCTTAGAACACAGCAGCAGAAAAAGTTTGTATAAGAAACAAAAAGGTAAAGCTTCAGCATCTTGTCATTCCCCTCCCATGGCAAAGTAAATGGTACCAACATGTGATACAAATAGTTAATTTACTAGTTGTAGTATTTAGAATTTGTATCACGTATTAGGGGAAAATATTATGATTATAAAGGTAGGGGAACCAAAATTAGCTTCCTGCAATATTTTGTTCAATATCAATCCACTGATGAAAAGTAGGCAGTTAATTAATTAACTAGAAAACAATATGTCACTGCCACAATTACCTGTGCTACCTTTTCTCTGAAATCAGATTGGGTTGCTGTTTATGTAACCCAAAAATAATAATAAAAATGTAAATTAAGTCACCTTTAAAACCTTATAATGTCCCCTTTGAAGATACCTGCAAAGTACATCTTTACATGTTCCCTCAGTTTCGGATTTTTCTTGCCATTTTTTTCCTACAAGCAACACACATTGAATTTTTAGGCACAGACATTGTAAGTGTTGTTTTACAGCAAATGCAATAATGTTGTGGTTGTTGAACATGTTGGAGGAGAAGAACACAGCTTGTACTTCCATGTACAGTTTTTTATAGTCTAAGAACCACCAAATGGGATGTGGAATGGTGTTGTGGTAAACCAGTACTATTTGGTCACAATCAGCATGTTAAGATGAAACATTATTATCATAAACAAGATTTCTTCTTCCATCTAGAAACTAATGTGGCTTATATCACATTCAAACTGCATATTTTATTGCCTTTTACAAGGATATTAGAATCATATTTGTAACACAAAGCAGTTTTTAGGCAGCACTACAAAAACAAATTAATGCATAATTATCATCTTTATTCTATAAAGCCCCAAACAATTTGCAGTGCTGTGCAATCCATAGACAAATTAACATACAAACAAATACAAACTATGACAAGGGTTGAGAAGAAAAGCCTAATAACTATGGGAAATTGGTGATTCCACATCAAGAGATGAAAATGAGATGTCGGTTTTCAGGTTTAGATGTTTTTAAGATAGGATCAAATATAATGGAAAGAGGCAGCAAGTCCCAGATAGTATGGGGGACCTAAGGAGGATGTTATGAGTGTGGAAGTTGTTAGTAGTAGTGGAGTAGAGAGAACTGTTGGTGGTATAGTACAGTGAAGGGGGTAGAAATGTTAGTAGTTAGTAGGGCAGAAGGAGTGGAGACATTTTAGGCAAAGCATATTTCTCAATTTTATAATGAGTACAAAAGCCATTGTAGAATTTTGAAGGGAGGGGCAGTAGAGGAGGCTAATTAGAGGAGTGAATTATATTTTCTGTTTCCTCAGGCTAACTATCTAGAAATATCATGCTAATACCCTAGTATCATGGTTAGACTTCATGTTGTGTCAGGGTGGGGTAAACTCTGGGCCACAATAGCTTCCACTGCATTGGGGATGCATTTTCAGAGAGAGACACATTAAAAATCAAGATACGCGGAGGCTTCCAAGAATACTGTTTCACTGATTATCAATTGTGACAGACCGGTGGTCTGCCATGGTGTGGATGGTGCATATGCGGCAGTGAAGGGGTCTGCTGGTGTGTATCCAGCAAGATACACCTGCTAGACCCTAACGAGATGGCTGGGTGTGTCTCCACAAAAGGAGCTGGGACCACTCAGTCAGGGCACCCAGATGAAGTTGGAGACAGGGCTCCTCGAAGTGGGAGTCAGTGCTGCGAGGTGCAGCAAATACAGGGCACACAGAGTGTAAATAGCGTGTGGATTGATGCTATGCAAGTACACCTTTGAGCTAATTCCCCACACAATGTAGACATTTTTTAAAGTGGCAAAAAGCCCAAACTTGATGGATCCAATGCCAATATGAGAATCCACCTTTTTTACATACATACATATCATTTACTTGTAGGGCAGCCATCACCCAGGCCTATGTTGTCCACTCATTCACTTATACCACTTTTTCAGCGATCAAACTGCGCACGAACTGAGTTTGGGGCAAACCGCCCAGAAGGCCAATGGTATGAGGCAGGGTTGCCAACATCTTTGTCTTCTCTCTGAAACCCCTCATCCATACGATTACGGGTAACTATAGCTGGCACACAGATTAAAATAGTAGCTTTTGCTGATCATCTCCTTTTTTTTTCTGTCAGACTCTCTAGACTCCCTAACTGAATTGTTTAACCTGTTTAAAGAATTTCAGGAACTCTCCTACTTCCCAATCAGCCCCTCTAAATCTGTAGCCCTGAATATTTCCTTACCACCTGAGGAAGTAGGACAAATCAAATAAAGCCTGCCATTCAGCTGGCATGCCTCTAATTTTAAGTATCTGGAAGTTCTTATCCCACAGGACCTCTTTCAGCTCTTCCAATTAAATTTAAAAAGCCTTGTAGACTCCATTCAGAGTGATTTGATCACATGGAGAGCGATGTGTTTCTCATGGAAGAGAAGAATAGTTGTGGTTAAGGTGATAATCCTGCTTCGTATTGTATATACTGCAAGCCCCACGTCGAGTGTGGTATTCTACTGTTGATCGCGTAGCAATCATCATTATTGTGAGATGGTCCTGTACCAGGCCATTTGACTGTATTCAATTATTTATGCATGTATGCTGATTAACTATCTGTACGCAGCTCGGTGCTGCTCTGTTTTTTTCTGTTTTTTCTGTTTTTTCATTTTATCTCGATTAAACTGTGTATGTAACACTTTTATATCTTTACACGACTTTGATTGCCCCCACCCACGTGACCTTTAAAGTCCCCCCGCCCCTGTACCCACAGGGGAAAATTTAAACCTGGTCGGAGGAAACTAACCCCTCCTCCCCCCATGTTCTTCTATTTTGTATACTGCAAGCCCTTCCCATCATTCTGGGCTCTTCCTTTTTCCACATGTTAGATTAATGTTGTCCAAATTTATATGGGGTCTCAAGAGACCATGTCTCTGTTGGCTTCTCCTTAAGCTGCCTAGAAGCAAGGGAGGTTTAGGCGTCCCAGATCTTAGGAGGTATTACTTAGCTGCTTTCCTTAGAATTCAAGACTGGTGCTTACACTTGTCCTCAAAGCCTTGGGTTCTAGTTGTGTTTAGCAGAACTCCCATCCAACTGTCTCTTTTGATTTGGTCAGGCATTTCCTCTTAACCTCTCATTTTACACTCAAATCCCACCCTCTTATAGGCACTACCTTTCAGGTTCTACATGCTAGCTACTTTAAAACACTTCAAGTTAGCAATGGTGATGGTGATTTCTGAAACAGAATGACATTTTATATCAAATGTTGTAGTTAAAAATGTTTAAAGGCATCAAGCCTCTGCAATCTCCACACACCTTGTTGCCATGAGCCTATGAGAGCTGTTTTGTCCTGTCTTCATGGGCATTCCAATGATCCAAAAACACAAAAAAGCAAACAATAACCTGAAAAATGTGGAACCTTGAGGTTCCCCCCTAGCCTCCGCTATAACCATGTGTCACAGAGGGGAAAAACCTTTATATAACCCAATATAAGCATGGCCATGGGTACATACAGATTAATTTTACTGAGCTAGATTCAAATAGGTTGGTTCTTTAAGTGTGCAAACCTCCATGTGGGGGCAACTAAAGAGCTCAAATCTAGAACTGAGGAGGACCCCTAAAGAGGACCTGCTATAGAATAGACAGTAAGCTTATTTTGTGACATTAATATTAGAAGGAATATTATTTTCTATTAGAGGAATTGAAATAGGTGAGATGACTATGCAATTACTTTGTTTTCTCAACCACCTTGAAGTGCCCTTTGTTGATTCATTTGCTCTGTGGGGGAGAATTAAGAGAACTGTGGGCCATCCATCCCCCACCATCTATCTACCCTACTCCTTTGGTGTTGTTTTGGAACTCGGTTTGGTCCATACAAAATCTGAGTTTCCTCCCAATCATCTGGGGGTTATGACCAGGGATTAGGGACCATTTAATCTAAGTTGCAAACTGTATTTCCATACAGATTGGACGCCCTCACAGGGTAGGTACAAAAAGTCTTTTAATACAATTGATTACAGTGGATATATGTATATATGGGTAACTTGGACACTAAGGGGAATTAACCTCTATATAAACCCAAAAGTCATCACCAGAACATATTGTTCTATTGTATGTTGACTAGAATATATATAGAGAAAATTTTTGATAATGATCGACTGTTTTGACTTTTAAGTATATGTCTGTTGTTACAATTCTTTCCTGATAAAGCCTGTTTACGGCGAAACATGTCGAAAGGGTACATAACAGACATTCTATTATGTTGGGTGATACATGTATAATATTGCTTATTTGAAAACAAATAAAGTATTTATTACAAAAATGTCGGTCAATTATGGTGTTCGTAAATAAAGACCCAGTTTTTATCTAACATGGTGATATTAGTGCCTTTAACCGCCCTAGCGGTCAGGACGGCAGCATCTCGTCCAGTGCTACTATAGCACTGGACGAGATGCTGCTGTCCAGTACACATTAGGGCTCCGGGAGCGCATACTCAGTTCTGCGCTGTCCCGGTGTCCCCGATGAGACATGCTGGCTGGCAGCATATCCTCCGTCCCACCCCCCCCAAGTGACGTGATGACGTCACATCGGGGAGGCGGCGGGAGATTTGAAAGCAAAGTGCATGAAATCAGTTTTCTATGTAGAAAACTGATTTCAAAGTGCATCTATGTACTAAATATCGCCCAAATAAAAAGTCACTGGTGCCGCAGATGTGCCCATATCCAGTAACCCTCTCTAACCTGGTGTGATTTTATCACATCCATCACACCAGGTTAGAGAGGGTTACTGCAAATGGGCACATCTGACTTTATTTGGGCGAGATTTAGTACATAGCAGCATAGCTTTGCTCCCTGATTTTTGGGTTTTCTCATGAAATTTATTAAAATTTTTCTTTTACATAATTGTTTGTTTCAAACATTATTATATTCAGGATGTCTACTAGACCCTTGTACGGACATATTTTGGGAAGTTACATGGCTACAACATAAAGAAAAAATTTACTATTGAAGTCTATGGTGCACTTTTGGTACAAAAATCTGGACCTCAGCAGTGCGCTAGGGAGGTTAAAACTAAATTTTTTTATTAATGTGGTTGGTTGGTTGTTTGTATATAAAGTTTAGGGGTGTGGCACAAAAAACAGTGTTGAGGCTACTTGCCCAGGGGAATAATAATATATTTCATTTTAAATATTCCACTTACTCTATGTACCTCTTTGGTACAGATATCTGGATCGCATTGGACTGCCAGAAAAGTTAATTTTTTTTGTGCCAGTTTTGGCATGGAAAACCGGCTAAATCGGACAGCCTGGGGCTTTAAATTCATGGTAAAAAGAGGCAGATAAATAGGATGAACCCCTTGGTTGCCCTAAATAGTGATGATCGTGAATATTCGGATTTCGAATATTAATCGCGAACATCAGCAATTCGGAAGTTCGCGAAGATGGTGAATATATTGCAGAATATTTGCAATTCCGGATATTCAGTATTATTACACATGCCACTCAATGTGGACAAACGGGAAGGCTGCAACAAGAGCTTAGCAACACTCCCTGCGACCATCAACAGTTTTAAAATCGAGTATTGGGGTGATGCGAATATTTGGAATATTGCGAAAATCGTCACTTTTGAAAATTTGCATGCAAATTCGCGCCATGTTAAACATATATTGCGCGTGCGAAATTCGCAATAAAAACTGCCGATATTCACAATAAAAAAAACCTGAATATTGCTGAATGCAAATATTTTTCGAATGTTTTTTTTGCGGCATGCCCTGAATACGAATTGCCTATGCCGCTCATCACTAGCCCTGAAAGAGTTATAACAAAACCCTTAGAATGAATCATTTAGAACATATTAATCAGTGAGCCTTTTAAAAGACAAAGTTTTTTGATAAAATTCAATTTAAAGTGATTATCCAAATCCCTTAGTCGGAATGTGTAACATTTAAATCCCTATGCATTGAATTGAATTGTCAAGGTTTTTATATTTCTTATTTTACTTATGATTGATATGCCCCCTTAAAACAGGAACCAGTCTAGAATCCATTCTAAACATAAACAAAATGCTTAACTAAATAGTGCTTCTCTGTTTTCCATGGCAGCGTCCCTAATGTGTTCATTAATGCACTCAAGTTGGTAATCTAGCTTGGTAAAGCTACAATTGATAAACACATTAATGTAGTGTTCCTTTGAATCTCTTCTGAATACCGCTCAGACATAGCAAAAAAAAAAAAGAAGCTTTTGTTATGTTTATTAGCAGAGACAACTTACTTTTGAACTTGCTCTCAATTCTGCTTTAGCATTCTTATGATGTCCAATTTAAAATGAAAAATGGAAAAAGCCTCTATGATAGGTGATAATATATTAACATCTTTCTGTTTTACTTATCCAAACAGCACCTCAGTGTACTGTTTATACATTCATAATCAGTAACTTACAGTCTTTTACTCTAGACCTCAAATAAAAACTGTTCTGAGATCCCAAGCCTGAAATGATTCAATCTGATAGAAATAGTTAGACAAAGAACAATATTGCCACCATATCTTCTCAATACTGTACATGAAACAGACTTCATATGCCAGCGGGGGGCTTTAAATAACTTACAAAGAGGTCTATAGCTTCTTTGAAGTGCGAAAGCAAACTTTTTAAAAGTTTTATTATTTAAGCATTTTTCTAAGTCATTGCTTTTGTCAATTTCTTGATGTTAACTCTTTAGGTAGACAGGGCTATTGTAGGATTTTCTTATGACCTTTCCACCTTTTTATCTTTGGATTTATGCCTGTTGATGTGTGTTGTAGAGATGGTTGAAACTTGCTGGAAATGTACAGAAGGGTTAAGGGTATACTACAAAAAAGAAAGTATGTCTCTAACACAGTTTTTGCATAAATAAAGTTCAAAGTCAAGTCAAAATTTCGAAAATCGGAATCTTGACTTTATTTTGTAACGTAATTTATGCAAAAACTCCATGTGCTAGAGCCTAGGTGCCCAACCTGTGGCTCCGGGGCCGCATGCGGCCCTTTTGGCGTTGTTCGGTGGCTCCCCTTGGTCCCCAACATGCGGCCCCTAAAACCTAACTATTAATGCACAGGGCATAGGATCTCACCTGTGAAGTGGTCACACGCTGATCTTATCAACTTTGGCGGTCCTATATCAGTAAAATTGGTAATGTTGATTGGGGAAACCAGGTCTACATATGAGAGCTGCACTCAGGGGTAGGAGGGGGGGTGGGGGCTGTCAGCTTTTGACTGCCTGTCGGGAGCTGGTCCACCGCCTGCTGAGATATGTGGACGGGGGTGGGGTCTGGATCGATGTTATGTGCGGCCCTTTAGTGATGTCGAGGGCTGCACTTGTGGCCTTCCATATCAACTCGGTTGCCCACCACTGTGCTAGAGCAAAACTTTTTTTTTTATTGAAATGTTCTCACAACCTTTCTCTACATCTTCAGAAATTTTGGCGATGATACCATGTTCAGGGGCTTTGAAAACAGCTCACAAAGTTAGCAAGTCGAAAAATTCGACCATCTCTAGTGTGTTGGTTAAAAACCAGGGAAACATAGCAAGGAAAAAAAAGTCTTTAGATTGTGAGTTTTTTTTTACGAAAGGGCTGACATTTTATTGTCTGCAAATAAAAAGTTATAGCAAATCCATAGATGAGAAATAAATAACATTGTTTAATAAAAGTCAGATTTTGTTTTAATGAGTTGTGTACTATAACTGGTAAAAGCAGGCTGTATTACACATAAAGTAAATGTATTTAATCCTCATAACAGCTAGATTCAACCCTCATATGCCTATGAGTACAGTTAAGCTGTCAGGATAGTGTCATAAAGCTGACATAATTTTACTGTGCAAGAATTGCTATGTTGGAGATTGAGTGTTTTTATAGAATGATGAAAGCTTCTTGCTATTGCAAATTAAACAAATTGTAATTAAAAGGGGGTTTAAAAGTGTAAAAAATTAACCAATAAGCATTACTTTTTTTACTGCATAGGTAACAGGAAAGAATGGATCACATATCACATATAGGTGCTGCCTATATTGGACTTTCAAAGGATCAGTAGGTAAATGGATCTATAGGTAACCTTCAAAGCCAACTAACACAAATATTGCAGGCAGGATCCCTGAACCGTGAAGGTAGGGTGTCTAACATTTATAGAAGTACAAGTCAGCACAGTCACTCTATTTGTCTGCTTACACATTGCTATTTCACAAAACATAGCTTTGGCAAATAACTCCCCAAAAAATATAAAAATCCATATTAAATCCAACTTTACTGACAGGGCGGACAGTTTGTGGCGAACATCAAATTCGCCCGTGAACAGTACGGTGTGTTTATCTGACCCTCTTTGCCAGTGAGAATAAGTTTAGTGTTCCTCCACCAGCCTGATCAGGCACAGAAAGATCGGTCCGGAGGAAAAAAATTTCACTAGAGAGTAGAGACTGAGTAGAGAACTCTTCCGGCAAATGGAACAAGGAACTGTGCAGTCCATGTACTGGACATCACTTCCGGTACATGGAACACAGCACTATGCGCTCCATGAACTGGAAGTGACATTACTTCCTGTTTTCCCTGCGAACAGACGGACGTCAGACTTTTCTAAAGAAATGTCTGTTTGCGAAAACCTATGTTCAGCCATCACTACTCTTAGCCAACATGATGATGGAGTGTTTCACAATCCTAAAAAAATACTTACCTGCTGTTAGACTTAACAGTTCCCATTGTGTTACTGGCAGGTTAGTACATTTTCCTCTTTATATCTTCTTGCAGTAACATGATTAAATGGTGTCTCTAGACTTGGGAATGGAGCATCATTAAAGCAATGATGTCTCCCTTCCCAAGTCTCTCTATGCCTGTAGAGGAGATGCCAATGCAGTGACAGCATGTCATCAGTGGGAAGGAGTATTATGGCTGTGAAGGACAAGAAACAAAATAAGTAAGTGTAGTAATAGTTAAGTAAAGTCCACTTTAAATAACTGACCACAAATTATGTGTGGTAACGGTAAGTGGACAGTCTGTGAACACCTGCAGCCAATGTTCGACCATCATCATCAGCCAAAATTAGCTAATTATATTTAAGCCCTGTGCCACCTATGGACAGTGTCCTTCTTTATAGCCTGCAGTGAGTGAATAGGTTATTCCTAAAATAAATAAATAAATTGTAACATGAAGCACATATTTAGGTTTTTACATCTGAAACGCATTAAGCCATATCATTATATTCAACGTTGTAGTAGGAAAAGTAAGCTAACTCTATGCTCTTGTAGCAAGAGAAAAGGCAGAAATTTGATATCCTGTAAATATTTTAAAGCAGAAAAAGATAAAACCAAGCACAATCATAACATCTTAATTTTAGTAAGAAAATAAAGAGCTACCACGTATTTCATTACAGTTGTGTAAAGATCTGTCGATCAATCAATGACACTAGGTAGCAATAAAACTAGACAAGGCACAAAGGGCCTCGCTACAAGAACAAACAACTTTCCTTCAGGAGAAGAGAGTAACCCCGTCACATAGGCAGGGTAATCGTGGTACAACTGAGGAACAACGAAACTACTTAAATATCAGTGCCTAAAGCTGGCCATAGACGTCTCTGTTTTTCGCCATGTCCGATCGTTGACAAATCGATAAAGTAAGCGTTCAATATGATGAGAAATCACACGAAAAATCGATTGGCCAGAGATCGAACATGTCTGCAAATTTTTGTTGAGTGATCGTGAATCGAAGGTCGTTGTTAGAGACTTGTGATAATTTCTATCGATCTACCCATGGAGGCCATTTCCCACTTCCATGATTTTCGATTGAATAGCCGATCTTTAGTTAAATCACCGATTAATCTGTGATAAATCGGACACAGAAAATGGTGCACTTTTCTATCAGTGTACGACTTATGATCAAAGACTGCCACGAACGTATAAAACATCGCTCTCGGGGGAAATCGAGATGTCTATGGCCAGCTTAACTGATACAAAGAGTAGTATGACCTCTCAGGGCTAGTACATGAATATCCTGGAAAGGTAGGGTGATGAACTGCAGTCTCTAGTCAGCGGCTCTTTGTAGCTAAGGCTGTCTAGTGTATGTTATTGCATTCAATGGCTGACCATATTTTAGGCTAGACTGATGTGGGTCACTGATCTTGCAGTAGGCAATGTGCCCAGCTACTCCTATTCCATCAGAACTAAGCAATTTACTGAGGGCAGTACCCTCACTTATTTATCCCCTGTCCCCAAGTTTGCATGTATAACCCCTATAGATCACCACATTGACATATTTACTGTTGGTTCTCCAAGAAAGAATCAAACCAAATTTTATGATTACATTCCGATCACTGCACACATTGATAGTTTGTGATTAACCTTTCTCACTGTAGGCATCCAAACATGTACAATATGATAGGACATCCCCACCACACCTACCACACAGCACTGACCGTTAGTGATGGCCCGAACTGTTCACCGGCGAACTATCCGCGGCGAACATCGCATGTTCGCGCATTTTCGCGAACATATGGCGAGTTCGACCTGCCCCCTATCTTTTTACATTAGTTAAACTTTGACCTTGTGAGTCACAGTCAGCAGACATAATCCAGCCAATCAGCACCCCCACCTCATGGACCATCCCACCCCCTATAGCATAGCAAGGAGAGGACGCCATTTCACATGTTGCTGGAGAAGGAGACAGTCAGATCAGAGAGCTGCTGCGCTGCATAGTGAACTATTAGCTAGGCAGTATTGTTCTACAGTGTACTCTTCCTCATTGCTATTACTTTGCTGTTAGTCCTGAAAAGACCCCAAAAGCCCTTTTTAGGGCTATTTTTTTTGCTACCCTGTTGCCTGTCAGTTATGGAGGACACTGGTGGTGATGGTGTGTGGAGACACTGGTGGTGATGTCAGTTGTGGAGGACACTGGGGGAGATGGACAGGGTGGAGGACCCCCCACTGGGGGAGAGATGGTCAGTGTGGAGGACAATGGTGGTGTGTCAGCTATGGAGGACACTGGTGGGATGGTCGTGGCGGACACTGGGTGGTGATGGTCAGTTTGGAGACACTGGTGGTGATGGTCAGTGTGGAGGACACTGGGGGGGTTAGATTGGTTTCAGATGGAGGAACTGGTCGGGTGGCAGTATGGAGGGGACACTGGGGGAGATGGTCGTGGCAGGAGGAAACTGGGTGGTGATGGTCTGTGTGGAGGACATGGTGTGTGGTCATTCAGTAGGAGGACACTGGTGGTGATGGTCAGTAGGAGGACCACTGGGGGACCCGAGGTGGGATGTGAGTGTGGAGGAACTGGGGGGAGATGGTTCAGTGTGGAGGACACTGGGGGAGGGTATGGTCATGTGGAGGAACACTGGGGAGATGGTCAATGTGCAGACACTGGGGGAGAGGTCTCAGTGTGGCAGGACACTGGGGGAGATGGGATGGTCAGTTGTGGCAGACACTGGGGGAGATGGGTCAGTGTGGCAGGACACTGGGGGAGGATGGTAAGTGTGAAGACCACTGGGGGAGGGAGGAGGTTGGAGATGGGCTACGTGTGGCATGAATTGGCATGAGCAGCTGGTGCAGATTGACAGTGTGGGGACAAAAGGGGAGATGGTCGTGGTGGCAGACAACTGGGGGAGATGAGTCAGTGTGGAGGAAACTGGTGCAGATGAAACTAGTGTGGAGACCATGGTGGGAGATGGTCAGTGTGGAGGACACTGGTTGGTGATGGTCGTATGGAGGACACTGGTGGGGTTGATGGTCAGTTTTGCGAGGGACACTGGTGTTATGGTCCAGTGTGGAGGACAATGTGGTGGTAATGGTCAGTTTGGAGGAATGACATGGGGGTGGTTGGTCAGTATGGAGGGGACACACGGTGGGTGGTCAGTATGGAGGGACACTGGTGGTGTGGTCAGTGTGGAGGAACAATGGGGGGGGGGGGGAGATGGTCAGTGTGGAGGGACACTGGGGGGATGGTCATGTGGAGGACACTGGGGGAGATGGTCAGTGTGGCAGACACTGGGGGAGATGGTAGGGTGGCATACCATCTTGAGTGAGATGGTCAGTGTTGGGACACTGGTGTGCAGAGATGGACAGTGTGGGAGGGACAAGGGGGAGATGGTCAGTGTGGCAGCAGACAACTGGGGAGGGGTCCATGTGGGAGGACACGGGTGAAGATGGACACCCCCCCCCCCCTGTGTGGAGGACACTGGGGGAGTGGTCAGTGTGGCACAGGACAATGGGGGAGATGGTCAGTGTGCGAACTGGGGATGAATGGTCAGTGTGGCAGACACTGGGGGAGATGGTCATTGTGGCCAGACTACTGGGGGAGATGGTCAGTTGTGGCAGGGACAAGACCACTGGGGGGAGATGGGCAGTGTGGCAGACACTGGGGGAGATGGTCAGTGTAGCAGAACTGGGGGAGAGTCAGTGTGGCAGACACTGGGGGAGCGGGAGGGAGATGTCAGTGTGGATGGACAAATGGTCAGAGGACAGTGTGGAGGACACTGGGGGGAGGAGAATGGTCAGTGGAGGGACACTGGTGGTGATGGTCAGTATGGAGGGGACACTGGTGGTGATGGTCAGTTGTGGGAGGAACACTGGTGGTATGGTCAGTGTGGTGGGAGGACACTGTGGTAATGGTCAGTTTGGAGGACACTGGTGGTGGTGGTCAGTATGGAGGAACTGGTGTGTGGTCAGTATGGAGGACACTGGTGGTGATGTAACGTGTGAGAGGGACACTGGGGGAGATTGTGGGAGATGGGGGAGATGGTCAGGTGGGGGACATGGGGGAGCTGGTCAGTGTGGAGACATGGGGGAGAGGGAGATGGTCAGGGTGGAGGACACTGGGGACGGGGAGATGGTCAGTGTGGCAACACTTGGGGGAGATGGTCAGGTGGTGGACACTGGTGCAGATTGGACAGTGTGGAGGACACGGGGGGACGATGGCTCGTGTGGCAGGACCTGGGGGAGTGGTCAGTGTGGAGGACCACTGGTGCAGATGGACAGTGTGGAGGGACACGGGGGAGATTGTCAGTATGGCGGGACCCTGGGGGAGGAGGAGATCGTTCAGTGTGGCGACACACTGGGGGAGAGGTCAGTATGGAGGACAATGGTGGTGATGGTCAGTATGGCAGACACTGGTGAGATGGACGTTGGACACAAGGATGTAATGGATGGAAAACCCAGGAACTATGTGTAATACCCTTTATGAATAGGGTACAAAAAAAATTGCTGGGTATTTCCCTTCCACCAGATAACGGTGGTGGGCACTGGGCACAGACAGGTGTCCAAAAGGCTGTAATGGATGGAAAGCCGTGCACTTTTTAGAATACCCGTTATGGAATAGGGTTGTACAAAAATTGCTGGATTACCATTTCCCCAGATAACTGTGGCGGGGAAATGGGCAGTGCGGTGGATGGCACACAGGATTTAATGGACGGAAAAAGCCCTGCAATATTTATTAATACCATACAAAGGGTGAACAAAAAATCCCCTGGGGTTAAAAAGTGCCCCCAGATAAGTATGGGTGGGCAACTGGACAGCGCTGGGGCGCACACTACAGTTGGCACACGGCTTAATGGCCGAACGCCCTGCCCCTTTCTAATACCCTACACTAGGTTGAAAAACATCCCCTGGGTTCACCCCGTTGCCACCGATAAGTATGGGTGTGGGAGTGGGGCCGTGTGGGCGCACATCCACAGTTGGCACAAGAATGTTGTACGGGCCGGCCAGCGTTGCCATTGTTGCCACTTCTATCTTTGTCCCCTCCACCGGGTGCATGCCCCCTCCCTGGGCTTCGGCAAAATGGGGCACCAGAGGAAGGAGGGCGTAACGGGGCAGGGGGGGGCGACCCACAGGGGCTACAAGGCGGGATAAAACGAAAAAAAAGCTTCGGAAGAACAAGCACCAAAGAAAAAAATAAAAAAAGAAGAAAAAAAAAAATCTTTTTTCTAAAAAAAAAAGAAAAAAAAAAAGGAAATCAGAGCAACAAGGGGGAAAAAAATAAAAAATAAGAAAAAAAAGAGAAAAAAACAGACAAAAAGATACGCAAGAAAAAAAAAGAGTTTTTTCTCGCTCAAAAAATCCCCCCAAAATACAATAAAAAACACAGCAAAAAAAAAAAGAGAAACAAAATAGTAAAGAAAAAGAAAAATAAAAAAGAAATAATAAAACTAAAAAAATAACCTCGTTCTAGATAAAACAAAAAAAAAAAGGAAACAAAAAAAAAAAGAGAAAAAAAAACAGAAAGCCTTAAAAAGCAAAAAAATATGAAAAAAAAAATTTATGAAGAGAAACTAATCTCTCTCCCTCTTAAATATTATGAGGAAATCAAAAAAAATATGAAAAGGAGGAAAAAAAAAAAAAATAAAGTAACGAAAAAGGAAAAGAATATATAAAAAAGAGAAAGCTAAAAACAAAAAAAGAACAAAAGAGAGAAAAGAAAAAAAAAAAAAATAAAAAAAAAAGACACAAAAAAAAAAACAAAAAAAAAAAAAAAAAACCTCCTCACTCAAAAAAAAAAAACCCACACACCAGCCCCCCACCCACAACACACCCCCCGGGTTCACACGGTTTGCCCCGAAAAACAACAAAAAAAAAAGGGATCAATAAATAAAATAAATAGAGAGCAAAGAAATAACAAATGGAAGGGGAACAACAAATAACAAAAAAAAAAAAGGGGGTGGGAAAAAAAAAAAAAAAAAAAACAAGGCACAGCAAAAACTCCCCCCCCAAGGAAATAGGAAAAAAAAAAAAATAAAAAAATAAAGAGAAAAAAAAAGCAAAAAAAAAAAAAAAAAAGAAAAAACCCAAAAAAAAAAAAAAAACGCCTCCCCTCCCCCCCCCAAACTTACAAGGGGTGGATCAAAAAAGAATAAAATGAAAACAAAAAGAAGAGGGGATAAAAAATACAAAAAAAAAAGTAAAGAAAAAAAAAATGACAAAAAAAAAACTGCCCCACAAAAGAAAAATAAATGAATTTTAAAAGGGAAAAGAAGAATAAAAAAAATAGGGAATAAAGAAAAAAGGGGGGGGGAAAAACCAAAAAAAAGAGAAAATAACAAAAAAGGAAAAGACGCCCCCCCCCTCCCCTCGGCCAAGAGAACTCAAAAAGAAAAAAAAAAAAAAAAAATAAAAAAAAAGGGCACGCATAAGCTAAATGTAAAAAAAAGGGGGAAAAAGGGATAAAAAAAAAAAACAAAAAGAAAAACAAAAAAGAAATAAAAAAAAAAACAAAGAAAAAATCCGTAAAAAAAAAATAAAAAACAAAAAAAAAAAAAAACATGAAGAAACACAATAAAATAATAAAAAAAAACTAAAAAAAAAAAAAAAAAAAAAATCCTCAACCCAAAAAAAAAAACTACAAAATAAATTAAAAAAGAAAAAAAATAAGAAAAAAAAACAACGTTGGCTTGTCCCTACTAAAAAAAAAAAACACAAAAAAAAAATAAAAAAAAAAAATTAAAAAAAATAACCCCACACAAAAAAAAAAAAAAAAAAATCTTTTTAACCCAAAAAAAAAACCCCCCCAAAAATAAAAACCAAAAAAGGGACGAAAGCCGGTTTGTGCAACTATAATTTGTACCCTAAAGTAGGGTGAAAAAATCCCTGGGCTAGTAAACAAAGTGCCCCGATATGAGCACTGGCAGTAGGCACTGTGCCATATGTGGCTTGCGGATCACTGATTCACTTGCAGCAGCCGGGCATGCCAGCCA
>CM070036.1:52409177-52458751 GCA_036250615.1 Ptychadena robeensis | reverse complement strand
CCTTGTAATACTGAAGCTGTATGTTGTATATATTATTTGTCTACTGTGGCTTTTCATGACCAAAAGCGGTAACTCTGAGCCACACTTGGGATTTCTTACCTATTCCAAACAGGTTGTCCAGCGATGTCTGTCCGGCTCCTTCTTCCTGGATGCATTTCGGTCTGTGTTCACTTGTATTGCCTAACTGGCATTATTAAGTCCTTACATCCCTGGGGTCATTGAAGACCCTGCAGAAGCATAAAGATGGTACATTTAAACAGATTACATAAAAATTTGTTGAAATTCCTGTATTGCCTTGACCATCAAAAATATATATATCTTAGGCAGTTTAAAGTGTTTGTATACTTAAAAAAAAAGTACTTGCCTCTGGGCTTGAAAGATGGAGGCGTAGCACTCCAAAATCCTAAAAACATACTTACTTCCTGTTCTTCTGTTCCATTTTTACCTGCTATGCAATTTACTTGTTTTATGGGGTTAATTCAGGGCAATATTACTAGTGTTGATCACAAATATTTTAATTGCAAATTTGTATTGCCAATATCGTCACTTTAAGAATTCACGAAAACTTTGAATACAGTGCTATATTCAGGGGTGCACAATACGCAAAAGGGATGAAAAGCTAGCTATGTGGACCTATATTTTCGTTATGCAGCGCATTCGCGTATCAACGTTGCTGCCGGAGGAGTCTCAGACGATCAGACATTGGCTGCTCCCTCTATCCCCCTCATCCCCCCTCCCATTCTCCCTCCTCAGCAGACATGTTAACTAGAGACTGTGACTCTAGTGGCTGAAACTGGTATTGCAGCATTACCAAACACACATAAAATATCTGTACAACACATTAAATATCTGTACAAACACTATCACTGTACTTTAAAAGTAATTATTTTTTAATTACCAGAATTCTTTCAGTTTTTATTGTTATATGAATAAATTTTATGCCACTTGAATAACCACAGGGAAACTTTAATAACCATGAAAGGTTGCAGTTAGGGGTGTGAAATTAAGAATGTAAATTATTTTTTTTTTTAAATTGGACTTTTAGGGTTGTTTGAGATCTGGGGGTTAAAAGGAATGGAACTGCTGTGCATTGCATGTGCAATTTGTACAAGTTCCGATTTGCACAACGATGGTAATTATGACTGGAGATAACAAATTTATTGCGAATATTATAAAAATTCACAATATTTTGCTTATTGTGCTCATGACTAAACATCTCGAGAGGCCATTGGGGGAGCCATATACTGGTTTTCAAAGCGAAAAATGCCTTTGTGTATTTTTATCACACATTTTTTCTGTTCTGAGAAATGTTGGTTTCCCTCCTCACCACAGCGTTACATCATCACACAGAATGGAGGGATGCTGAGGGGCATTTGGGATTTTTCCCACAAATCATCCCTGTTATATAGGATTAGGCAGCGAGGGACGCAAAGTACAAAAGGAGTATATAGGTTTGTCTAAAAGATCTCAGTAAAATAAATAATCCACAGTTTAATTATACCCTTATTAATGCAACAAGGGCATATTATTGGAACATGCAGAAAATTTTAAACAGGCAGAAAGGGCCCTACATGGAAACAACAACAGAACATTGAGTAGCCCAGAAAGATGTTTTTTTTAAAATCAAGGATATTCATACAAAAAATAAAAATATATTATGAAAACATATGCAAACCAATATTGAGCTACAGTATATCCAGCTGTAACCTATCTTGTGACTCTGACTACAAGTATTGCATGGCTGAAAGTATGCCACTACCTGAGCCTGGCTATGAGGCACAAAGCTATCCATCACACTGACCAGCATATAAAGTTGCCTGTAATGGAATCTGAGAAATTTTCTACAGTTTCTAGTAATTATAAGTATCAAAGTTTCAACAGTGGCTACAGCTGGTGGCTCTTGAGATACCTTTCTTAGAACGCCCCTTGAACTTGGAACAAAAAAAACCCAAATAAATGAATAATGAGCTGTCACAGTAGTCACAAGTAGATCCAAAATCCTAAAAATATATACTTACCTGCTTTGCACTCATCTGTGGTAATTGCCATGTATGCACCAGTAGAGGTCACCAGATATATTAATTTCAATTGGTAAAACACAGCTCCATACACTTGTACAGACTTGTAACTGATTTCTATATCCCAACTGTCTGGGAGGACAGCCTGCAGCTGAAAACCCCCACAGCACGATGCTGCCACCACCATGTTGGGACTGTATAGTTGATGAGCAGTGCCTGGGTTTCTCCACACATACTGCTTAAAATTAAGGCCAAAAAGTTCTATCTTGGTCTCCTCAGACCAGAGAATCTTATTTCTCACCATCTTGGAGTCCTTCAGGTGTTTTTTTTTTTTTTTAGCAAACTCCATGCAGGCTTTCATGTGTCTTGAACTGAGGAGAGGCTTCCTTCAGGCCACTCTGCCATAAAGCCCGACTGGCGGAGGGCTGCAGTGATGGTTGACTTTCTACAACTTTCTCCTATCTCCAGACTGCAACTCTGGAGCTTAGCCACAGTGATTCTTTACCTCTCTCACCAAGACTCTTCTCCCCTGATAGCTCAGTTTGGCTGGACAGCCAGCTCTAGGAAGGGTTCTGGTCTTCCCAAATGTCTTGCATTTAAGGATTATGGAAGCCGCTGTGCTCTTAGGAACCTTGAGTGCAGCAGAATTTTTTTTGTTTGTAACAATGGCCAGATCTGTTCCTTGTCACAATTCTGTCTCTGAGCTTTTCAGGCAGTTCTTTTGACCTCATGATTCTCATTTGCTCTGACATGCACTGTGAGCTGTAAAGTCGTATATAGACAGGTGTGTGGCTTTCCTAATCAAGTGAAACATGGCTGGACCCAAATGAAGGTGTAGAACCATCTCAGTGATGATCTGAAGAAATGGGCTGCATCTGAGTTAATATATGAGTGTGACAGCAAATGGTCTGAATACTTAGGACCATGTGATATTTCAGTTTTTCTTTTTTTCATAAATCTGCAAAAATGTCTACAATTCTGTGTTTTTCTGTCAATATGGGGTGCTGTGTGTACATTAATGAGGAGAAATAAAATACTTGGCTGCAACAAATGGCTGCAATATAACAAAGAGTGAAACATTTAAGGGGGTCTGAATACTTTCTGTACATTCTATATTTGCATTCTACAGTATATGTTATCCAGAAGTTGTTAAGTAGTAAGTTGTGCACATGGATATCCCCTGGCCATGGCTGATTACAATTGAACAGAATACCAAAGCAGTAAATATACTGTTTGTTTTAAGAGAACCCTTTAGAGACCACCCTGTTGGTCAAGAATGACATTAAGAAAGTTTTGGTTGGGTTAATGACTGACATACATGTTATAGACGCATGTATAATACATGTTATATATGTTTTTCTTTTATCATTTAAAGAACTAAATATGTGATCTGGTTGAAAATGTCCTCCAGTATCATCTACAGTTGGATTGTCCAGTTCCAGTCCTTGAGTGCCATATAATAATTTGTTTTCTAAAAAATATTTCTGTAATGGATCTTAGTTAATAAAGCAAGGCTTGGTTTATAAAAATGCAGAAAATTTACATTGACACCAAAATCTAGGCTGTATGTAGCCCTTGAGGACTAGTGTTGAAAAGTGATGTTCTAGAACATGTAAGATACATTTTTGTATTTGGACATAAGCCTAGATTTCAGAAAGACATCTATAATCTAGGTTAGGGGTCAAAATATGGGCAGGAGAAAAGATTATTTGACATAAATGAATTTACCCTTTGCAAGATACATAACAGTCAACTTGGTTTCAATATGGAGTAGTATGTCTCTCCAATGCAGTAGGTTCTCTAATAAGCAAAGGATTTTTTCTTCATGAATAATATATAATATGGTATGGGTACTACTATTTATGGAAAAACACATTGTAGAATGTTGATCCATATGTTTATCCAAATGCCTTTGAGGATGAAGAAGGATTTCATCTGCACTACAAGAAATTGTATCTCTTTTCATGAGGATTATTTTGTCATCACTGGTATCAGGATTGAGATGCTTTTTTATATTGTCTATTTGCAGACCTCAATGAACATGTGATGTAAATCCTGGCCAACTATCAAGGGGAACTGCTAAATTATATGAGTCATTGCTAAATATATGCAAAACCTTACAACATAATAAAAGTTACTGTGGGCCCAGTAAACAATGCATCAGTCCTAAACACTAACCATATTTGAACTAATAGAAGTTACTGTAAATTTTCCTATAAACTTTGGAGAAACCGGTGATTCAGAAGGCATACATTGTATCATCTCCTAATTATATACTAATACAGAGGTCAGACAGTCCTGCTGACAAAGAGTAATTTTCCTTTTCTATTTTAGGTCATGGGAATGAGAATACTAGGAACAGATGTAAGAACAGGCATATCATTGTCCAGGATGGTAATTTGTTAAAAAGTTCTTTGAAAATGTCTGACACTGGAAGATGCCTAAATGCCATTCTATAAATTAAAAAAGAAATTAAAATGCCAATGAGAATACAACTGATATGTCAGCATCAACATCTGCTTAGTACTAATGAGGGTTCCATTATTATGATTCTAATTTCATTTTTAAATATTTAAAACAAGAACATACAATGTGATCTAAAAAAAACCCAAAAGAATAACTTTACTGTTTGACATTTTAAAAAACAATAGCTGAGAATTAGGATAGGCATTCTAATCTAATGAGTAATGTGTAAACACATTCTGCTTTTCTTTTGGCACATTTATTAGTAAACACTCGATCTAATGGCTGGGGGTGTTGGCAATTTTACAATTGTTGGTTTAAGGTGTTGGTATTTTAAAGCCCCCCATACACGCTTAGATTTTATGGCCGATCGATCGCCGACTGACCGTCGTGTGCGCACTCGCCGATTGGTCAGCCAAAAAATCAGGTGCCAATCTTTAGCTCAAAGAGCTTAAATTGGCAGCCAAATCGATCTAAGCCATTATGGAAATGTCTGTAATTCTTAAGGTAGCCATACACAGACCTATTTGTCACCGATCGATTGGGAGCTATGGTATATAGTCCACCAACGTACTTCTCCTAAAGATGATTTAGGTGTGGTATTGGTCTGCCACCAGTGCAGCGAAATTTTAGCAGGTAGGTATCTGCATGCACAGTTAGGTGAAAACCTTTCCGAGATGGCCTTGTGTTAAGAAAGGCAGTGAAAAAGCCACTTCTCTCCAAAAGAAGTTGTCAGGGACAGGCTGATAATGTGTAAAACATACAGGCATTGGACTGCCAAGGACTGGGATAAAGTCGTGTTCTCTGATAAAGCCCATTTGGGGCATGTGGAAACTTATTGTCCTGCAATAAAAAAAGTGAGCGCAACCATCAGTCCTGTCTTATGCAATAAGTTAAACATCTGGAGACCAATTATGTGTTGAGCTGCTTCTTATCCAAGAGAGTGGGCTCACTCATAGCAATGTGCAAAGGATGGTACCAAAACATCCTCTGATAGCAACTTCTTTCAACCATCCAATTGGCAGTTATTCCTTAAGGCGGGTGGACAAACAAAGTTCCACAAATTCTGAAAAACTCCAAGCATTGATTATGAAAGAATGGGTTTCCATTAGTCAAGATTTGGCCCAGGAGTTCATTGGCAGCATGAGAGGACAAATTGCAGTCTTGAAAAAAACATTTCAGACAATAGAAATACATTGAGCTACTATGGTGGTAATATAATAACTACCCACCAACTTATCAAATTGAGCTTTCATGGCACCAAATTGATCAACAAAAAGTATTTCTAAAAAAGATAAAAGCTATTTTTGTAAAAAGGAATGCCAATTATCTATTAAATATTGCTGTGTTAGAACTGTTATTTCTTTTTATGAGAGTTTAAGAACCCTGTAATACGTAAATCATAAGCGCATTCAAAGAATTGTCTTCAAACATTTTTTTTTACATACATGTATTTGTTTGGTTGAAACATGTAACATGCATGTTGTATCTGTTGGTGCCAGTGCTCAATACTTCCTAATTCAATTAATACAAGCACCACTTACCTTTATAGATTACTCCACACACCTAACAGCTTAAGGTGGCCATACACAGGTCGATTTCACACTCAATTCCTGGCCGATCGATCACCAGGCGCGTGCACGCCAATCGATCGACGAGGAATCGAGTGCAGCCCACCTTGACCGATCGACCCCGACCGATCGACATGGCCCCCAAATCAGATCAGCCAGGGAACCAACCTGTTGCAGTTTTTTGATTGATTGGGCACACATCAAGGGGCGTTGACATTTGTGAATCGATCGACTGGTAACAGAATCGTCCAGGAATCGGTGGCCTAAGGTGCTAGGCACAGACTTGTATGGTCGATCGATCCTCGCCTATGACTTCACTGGAATCCATCGGATCGTGGATCGATCGCTCAGGAATCGACACGTGTATGGCTAGCTTTAGAGCGACTGCTTCTTTAACAAGTAAAATAAAAATCATACTATTGATTATCATTGTTCTTGAAAGCCTTGAATACAACTTTAAAAACAGAGAGACACATTCAGCAAAGAGTTTCAAGCCATTGTCCTTTACTTGTAACAGCTTCTGTACAACGCAGTTTGAATAGTTCTCTTGATAATCTTAATTTACCAATATCACTTTCACATGGGTATTTGTATTGCTGGGGCTTCTGTTCCAGGGATACTTTACTGTGGACATGATTTATTACATGCATAAGACTAAAACTGTCAACCCAACAAAATAATAGCATATTGAAATGTCACTGACATGCAAAGATGATGTTATGGCATTTTCACTTAAACTGGATAGCTAGGGGCATTGAACTGGCACTTTGAATAAAGGCATCTTCACACACCAAAACTTCACTTGTATGCTACATTAACTACATGTATATAACATTTCAGATGGCATGAGCACAGTTGTTCACACTTTTTCTATTTCCATGAAGATTTGGGTCTTTGCATTTAAGCCCCTGGAGCATTATCGCTGGCAAAACTGATTCTGAAAGGTGTAGAAAATATGTCATTTTAAGCCCTGACCTAAGACAGCAAAACAAGTCTTATCACATTTTTTTCAGTAAGTAATTTGGGACCATAGTCTGTTTAGAAAACAAATACATACGTTTTTCATGAAAAAAGAATAACATTGCATCTAAATTAAAAAATTAAACTGAGCAGATTTTTTTCAAAAAATACTGCTCTGTATGAATCTACATATTCTATACTGAAGATAAAACAATTAGATAATGTGGAGCTCTTCTTTAAAGTAACAAAACTATGTTAAATCCTTTAAATGAGAGGCCATGTAGTGTACATGTCAATCACACATTGGCTCCTTTCAAGCCACTGCTTTCAGATCTATCATCTCTCTGCCAATGACAAGTCCTTTCCCCCATGCTCTTCCCAGCTCTGTCATTGCAGATATGCTATCCAGGATGCTGATTGGAACGATAAGGAAACATGCATCACATATCTCTACATCCCTTAGAAGATTCTGGAAGTCCAGAGGGGAGCTTGTTATGAGTACGCCCCTCCCACTGCCTTATGTAACGCCTAGGTCGCCGAAGTGGTGTCTGGGACATCTCTCCCAGGCAGAAAATCGTCAGCAGCTGATCCACCCCCTTCACAGCCCCCCTTCACAGCCCCCCTTCACAGGGCTCTGCAGCTCCGACAGAGAAGAGACAGAAGGGGAGGTGGAGTGGGGGGGGGCAGTGAGGGCGGAAGTAGCTGCAGGTCTCCCGGAGCTAATATGCCAGCATGAGAACTGCAAGGAGAGTAGGTGAGAATGCTGTGGGGTTTTTTGTGTAGCAGTTTTCCAGGATCTGAACTGCTGACAGGTGAGTATTGTGTCTGTTTAATGTATGTGTGTTTTTTTTTTCATTTATTTAATTTAGTTTAAAACCGCTTTAAGGGTTGTTAGCCACTCCAGATATCTGGAGTCTCTGCATCAACCAATACTTATCAGTGGCTCACAGAAGCAGAGCCTTTAAGGAAGTTTGGATAGCTAAATCTGCCACTTTGGAATAACTTATTATAAAAACTGACCAGCCCCTCCATGCTGCTATCCATATTTACCTTTTGGGAGAAGTATGTTCATTATCCATAATGCTGATTTTGATACTCTTAATTTTACAGATACCTTATCTCCTTTATTTGTATAGTTCCTTAAATTGTGCACCATGGTCTATAATCTGCTCATGCTCAGTTCTCAATATTTCATGTACAAAATACGATCCCATTGCCTTTTTGTTTTTTTCTATAAACATAGCTGTGTTTCCCGACAATAGTCCAGATATTTAGTAATTACATTAGCAATCATAGCAGGGAGAGTCATAAATTAGCACCTTCAAGCCGCATGGGAGAAGGTATTCACGAGGCCTTGCATGAATCATGATTACAAATTTTAAAAAAAACAAAACAAAAAAAACAGCTTTAAATGGGTCAGGAATTTCAAAGGGAAAGAAATAATGAACTCAAAAATATTAATGTTAACTTATTACGGTAACTGGGTTGGTTCAAACAATCTATGATTCTCTAGTTAGAATTGAGGAAAACACCCCTTGATCAATCCGAGAGAGATGTTGTGCTATGGATTCTTCCTAAATATGAGGTGACAGATTGATCATTATGCCACCTTAGAACAGTGCCAAGGACTACATCTGAAGGTAGCTATAATTGGGCTACCATATTGTCTTGTCCGTTATTGTATTGTTGTATTATGCCTTGTAGTAAGTTTATTTATGCTTTATTCTAGTTTACAAACAATATAACTGTGAATTGTGTTTCTGTTTGTTGTTCTTAATAAATGTGTTGTTTGGTTGACCTATCTCTAGTTACCTTCAATTCTCACTCACAGGTTGAGTTTTTTTTTTTTGTTGATGTGTGTATAAACATTCGTATGAAGGCGAATCTATCCTTTTATTGGGATATTTAAACTCAAACCTGCAACAAAAAGAAAAGGGCTTGACCCCAATACAAATAATCGAATACATTTTATTTTACATGTGTACTTAACAGTGTAAATTATATATTTTATGAAGGATTTCTAGAGCTTATGATGAACTTGGTTTATCTTATAAGTAAAAACTTTATTGAAGATTATGACACAATATTTTTCTTATTCTTAATATAAACAGTAATGCATCCTACTAAAACCTTGAACTAATATTTTGAGTTCTAAACATCCCATAGGTACAATCTGAGGTATGTGTTCCAAGTTAATAAACTATTCTAGAAGTTACAAATGGAATTTTACTCCTAATGTTTCTTTGCTCAAATGTAAAATATTCCTCAAGAGAAAACAATCATTACAACTCATTATCCTCGAAGGCCTTGTGCACACAATAATTTTAGTTGAGTTTTTGCTCTGCTGTACTTGAGAGCCAGAAACGGTGACAAATGATGACTAAGAAATCTGTGTAGCACATATACTGACTGTAAACCCGTTTAGTTTATACCACATTATGTGCTAGTCTACCTGTCAAATGGAGATAAATCACTAGTAAATCATAAATATGGCCCATGGGTCTATTAGGGCTCTGTACAGTTACAAAATATTGGTGTGACAAGATTACTGTACTGGATAACAAGAACAGCTTTTTGCTACACAATTTGCAAAAATCTCAGCCACAAACCACAGGTACTGACTGATAAATGCTACTTAAAAGGATTCTGCCGTTGCTTCCTGCCAATTAAAATCACTTGTGTGACATGATAAATTTTAAAACTTTCTTATAAAATTTAATGGCACCTAATGCGGAACCTAGTAATACTATAATACGACTTATATGCACAACCAAAAGACCCAAAGGTAGATTTTGACAGTTACAAGAAATTACTTAATAATGTAATTTCACGATGGCAGATTAATATTTCAGCTGCGTTTAATTTCCCCAAATACAAAAAAATCTAGTTTACTTTTTTTTATTTTAATCTGGATTTAGGACAACATTAGAAACGAACATTTAGCAATGGTTAGGGTCAGTTTAAAGTGAATGTATTGTGGTTTTGTAGATACTCTATATTGCCAAAATGAATAAGGCACTCATTAAAATAATTGATATGAAATGCTCCAATCACCTCCATAATCACAGATGTAAGCATTTAAGCATGTAGACTTTACTGCAAACATAAAAAAAAAAAGAACGGGTCACCTACAGGTCATTGAATTCCAGTGTGGTGCCTAACATCAACAAATCCTTGGATGAAGTGGTGTAAAGCACAGCCAAGATCAGTAGAGACATGCTCTCCAGTGACAAAAGAGAGTGATCAAATGACCGTGTCTGCATTTAGCAGACACCAGCAGAATGGTACTTACGTGATCCCCAGGGATCGCAGACAGTATCAGCACATGCATCATGGTGCATCTCCTTGTTCTGTCCAGCAGCGGTCCTGCTCTACACATTGCAGAAATGTCTCGCTGCCCATTGACTGCATCCCTTTGGACATGTTTGGCACAGCAAGCCCAGGTGAAAGTGTTCATAGTGAATTCCTACAACCCCAAACAGCTGCCTGATATTCGCCAGCTATTGTGCACCAATCCCATGTCACTAGGTGGCATGATGTGATTGGGCAGGCTCCCATTTAATGGGACTCTGCCCTGCACATCATTGCCCGTTATAGCCTCTGTATAGCAGTGTGCTTGGGTGTGCTTCTGTACGTCCTGTTAACCTGTCTGTCTACACGTGTCCTTACCTCCAACAGTGACACAGCCTGATTGCCTGGACTCTCCTTGTCCTGACACTGGATTGTTTGACCACGTCTCTTGTCTTATCCTTTTGTACCACACTTCCTTGGACTGATTCTCATGTATGACCTTTGCCTTGTTTTGGACTACCTTAGTAAAGACTGTTAAATGGACTTCTGGTGTTGGTTGTGATTGTGTGCCCAGGCTATTACACTCTGTACATTAAATAAGTTTCGAGATGCAACACACAGGATAACACAGAGGAACAGGTTATGACACAGGAGGAGTTAAGAACCCTTCCCCATCGGGTTTACAATGTAACAAGTTGGGGAACAGTGTATACAATAGATGTGAGGGGGCAGTTAGACTGGTGTGGTAATGCTATGAATGAGAAGATGAATTGAAAGTGTTAAAAGTAGAAGCAAGTCTAATGGGACCAGGGAGAGAGTCCGAAAGAGTATCAGTGGCCTTGGAGAAATTTTGAAGTTGCGCCTGTGATGATGTTATGATTAGGGATGGACCGAACTGTTCGCCGGAGAACAGTTCGGCGGCGAACGAGCATGTTCGCCCATCCTCTTGCCGGCGGACAGTACGGGTGTTCGACCCGCCCCGTTCGCCGACGAGAAGAAGATCTAAATTCTTCCTCCGACAGGATCAGAACCTGCGAGATCGTGCCGGAGGAAGAATCTTTTCACTACAAGACCGGGCATGCAGCTGGTCTTGTAGTGAAAAATCCGGCTTGGAGCAGGAAGTGACGTCAGTGACGTCACATCCTGTGCCCGTAACCAGGAACTATGCTCCAGGTTGCGGTCCAAGGACCGGATGTGACGTCAGTGATTCAAATTCCCCACCTAGAGGCGGGAAATTTTAATGTGTCCGCGAACAGGGCGGACAGCGGACTTATTTAAAAGTCCGACCCGCCCGTTCGCGGACAGTAAATGGCGATGTTCGCCCATCTCTAGTTATGATTAGGGATGTCATTAGTAGGTCACTTGAGGAGCGTAGGGGGTTGTTGGGGGTATATTTATGTACACAGTTAGAGATGTAATTTGCAAGTGAGCTTGTACCCTTTGTTCTAGTGAAAGAAACTGAATACTTAAGGGTGAACACGTTAGCCTCTTCCAGTTAGAAAATAACATAGACAAACATAGACAAACCTAGACTGGCCAGCACAGAGTCCTGGCTTAAATCCTATGCAACACCTTTGGGATAAATTAGAATGACTACTGTAAGCTCAGACTTCTTGTCAAACATCAGTGTCTGACCTCACAAAGTCTCTTCTGGAAGAATGGTTTAAATTCCCAAAACACACTTCTTAACACTTTGATCAAAAATTTAAGCGGTTAAGGCTGCAACGTGTGGGTCAACTCTAGAGATGGTCGAATTTTTCGACTTGCTAACTTTGTGAGCTGATTGCAAAGCCCCTGAAAACGGTATCATCACCAAAATTGCGGGAAATGTAGAGGAGGGTTGGGGGAACATTTGAAAGAAAAAAGTATGGCTCTAGCACATGTTGTTTTTGCATAAATTAAGTTCAAAGTTAAAGTCAAAATTCCGATTTCGAACTTAATTTGTGAAAAAACTATTTGTGTTAGAGACATACTTTTTTGGAGTATACCCCCACCCTTCTCTACATCTCCAGCAAGTTTGGTGATGATACCATGCTCAGGGGCTTTGCAATTAAGTCGAAACCGTCGAAATGGTCGAATTTTTGAAAAAAAATTCGACCATCTCTAGTCAACTCCATCAACGCTTAGGTTTATGTTCATATGTATGGAAAGGTAGGCATCCCAATAATATGGGCAATGTAGTGTATGTACTCCCATACTGTGGCTTAACTGGAAATTTAAATATGCAAACAAATCTGGAAGGATTGTAAAGAATACAACTAATGACAAAAGAATAAAAAACATTAGTTTATAACATATAGGGTAAACCAATACCATAAGTTTCTCTTTAAAGCATGGCACATTATGCTAATCTGAACTTTTTTTGTACTAAAGTGCTTATTTGAAGAAATTTTAGGCATGAATTAATTCCAATTTTGCAGACGCTGCACTTAAAAAATACCTCCCTTTAACATGTACACTTCACATCTTTGTACATAAGCTGCTATTGTTGTGCTTTTTTAAATTCTAGTTTTTTTTTGTCATTCTATTAGGAATTTTTATTTTCCGTGTCATTGATGGAATTATCTTAAGTGCCTATTCAAGTCAATTACATGTTAATGAAGCATGAAGAAGGGTAATGTAATTTACACACCAAAGTAGGTTATAGACAAATTGTAGCACTTATTGGGACATGACAGCCTGTAGTTTAAACCTTTCCTCCTTGATTTAAGAAACCTAATGCATTCTTCACCTTATCTTCACACACAGGCATTTCAAGCATATCAGATTTACATTTTCCAGTTAGTTTTGCTCCTTCTTTCATATCAATTTGTACTGAATTATTTGACATTGTAAGAGTTTAGAAGGCAACTGTCTATCAGGACAGTAAATGCATCTATACTCAATTATCATACTGAAAACATTGTCAGAATACACAGGTACAGTAGCTGCAAAAAGCACTTATGTACATTTGAGCACTTACAACTACAGATAAAAGGAATAACTTCCTACTTCCCTTGGAAATGATCCATTGAGAAGTTAACCTAGCTAAGGAATGAATTAAATTACTGCAATGGAAACATTGCTGGCATTTGTGTACTATAATTGCATAGATTCAGATTTGAACATGTAAAGTTAGATACATTAGCAGTTTACTCTTCCAATACTTTCAACAAGCCACCAGAGACGCTACCATCTGCACAACTAGGGCCATCTTTCTCATGTACCTATGATAACCCATCTATGAGTCGTCTCTGCCTTACTCGTGATCTTACGTGATCTCCTTACACCTGTGTAAAAGCTTTTAGGTCTAGCACTTACCACATCTATGAAAGGCAACAACTGACCCCAGATAGGTAAATTTACCTTGCTAAGGTTGAGCTACCATCATGGGGTATTAACACTTTGTTTTAAATAGACAAGAGTGCCTATTGACTTGAGAAAGTAATCATTACTCATGTTTTATGACTGAGGTACAATGTTCAATTCCTTTTTTTTAAAAGCAAGCCTGGTTCCACCATGTTAGATTTTTATGGAGTCTCCATTATCTGATTCAGTTTCAATAATCTTAGTTCCCTGGCTGTTTTGCTGACCCGCTTGGTTTAATTCATTATTATATACTAGCTTGGATTTTTTCACTTTAACAGAAAAGTAAAAAAAAATACTTCTAAATGTAGTTATACATATTTCTAGGACCAACAGTTTTTGGACACTCCGACCAATAGTGATGGCCGAACTTCGGCCGTGTCCGTCCGCGAACGGGCGGAGCGGACTTTTAAAAAAGTCCGCCGTCTGCCCGTTCGCGGACTCATTCAAATTCCCCGCCTCTAGGCGGGGAATTTGAATCGGAAAACCCGGATGTGACGTCAGTGATCCGGTCCCTGGAATGCATAGTTCCTGGTTGTGTTAACCGGATGTGATGTCACTGACGTCACATCCGTGTTTACAAGCTGGAATTTCACTGAAAGACCGGGTTCTCTACCCGGTCTTCAGTGAAATATTCTTCCTGCGGCGGGATCTTGCTGCTAACGATCCCACCGGAGGAAGAATAGAGGGCTCCTTCTCCCTGGTGAACAGGGCGGGTTGAACACCCGTACTGTCCGCCGGTGAGAAGGAGGGCGAACATGCTTGTTCGCGGCCAAACTGTCCGCCTTGCGGGCAGTTCGGCCATTACTACCGACCAATTATGAAGTTTTAGTTATCTATTAAAGTGTACTGTAGAGGAACCCATCTGGATCATCTTATCCAGGAATTAAGCTTGTCCAAGAGCATAAGCAAAGATTTCTTGATGGTGGATTCCAGCCTTGAGTTCTGAGGATTCTTAGGCAGACGCTTTAGGTAATGCACTTATTAAAAAAAAAAAAAAAAAAGTTAACTTGTCACAATGAGGAAAAGCCCTCCAAAATACTGAAAAAATAAACGTACCTGCTCTGCCCTCATCTTTGACAGTGGCTATATCATATATATAATTTAGCTGTCAATCTAGATGTTAATGTGCAGTATTTTTGCGCCAAACATATATTTTGCAATTATGGCCAAAAAGTTCAACTTTTCATTCATGAGACCATAACAGCTTCACCCACATGCTTTTGGGAGACTACAAATGTGTTTTTGCACAATGTAGCCTGGATTAGATGTTTTTTTGTTAGTAAAGGCTTTCGTCTTGCCACTATACTATACAATACTGCACATCACCAAAAGAACACCATACCCACAATGAAGCATGGTTGCAGCATTATGCTATGGGCTATTTTTCTTCAGCTGGAACTGCGGCCTTAGTTAAGATAGAGGGAATTATAAACAGTTCCAAATACCAGTCAATATTGGCACAAAGCCTTCAGGCTTCTGCTAGAAAGATGAACATGAAGACGACCCAAAGCATACATCTAAAACAACAAAGGAATGGCTTTACAAGAAGAAGAGTAAAGTTTTGGAATGGCCCAGCCAGAGCCCAGACCTGAATCTGATTCAAAATCTGTGGGGTGATCTGAAGAGGGCTGTGCACAGAAGATGCCCTCACAATCTGACAGATTGGCAGTGTTTCTGCAAAGAACAGTAGGCAAATCTTGTCAAATCAAAATGTGCCATGCTGATAGAATCATACCCAAAATTTGCCATGCTGATAGATTCATACCCAAAAAGTGAGTGCAGTAATAACATCAAAAGGTGCTTCAACAAAGTATTAGTTTAAGGGTGTGCATACTTATGCAACCACATTGTTTTATTTTGATATTTTTCTTCCCTCCACCTACAAGATTTCAGTTTGTTTTTCAATTGAGTGGTACAGTTTATAGGTCACATTAAAGGTGGAAAAAGTTCTGAAATTATTTCTAATTTTTGTACAGCACAGGAACCTGACATTTTACCAGGGGTGTTTAGACTTTTTATATCCACTGTATGTGTGTGTGTGTGTGTGTGTGTGTGTGTGTGTTTTTTTGTGTTTCTGTGTATTTTAAACACTTTTATATAATAATACATACATTTACTTTATATTTTCTGTTCCTTCTTAGCATTGAAATAAAGAAGAATATTGTTTTTTTATGTCTCACAATATTCCTTTGTAGAATTCATGTGGATAATTTAAACAGCACTGAAATGTAGCTTTTGCTCAAAGGATACACAGAACCCGTGTAACAATTTTTCAAAGTTTAAACAAAATGTGGTATGTAATATATTTATTCAGAGTTACAGGCTGCGACTCTGTGCCTGAGGCACACAATACAGTAATTGTCCAGATGCATAAAATATTTTAAATGTAGTGTGTATCATATTTCCCCTATTAAACACACAGTAAATTTAAGCCATTAGATGGGATATTTGGTAAATGTCATTTTGCTGTAATGAGAAAAGCCATTTGGGAAAGAAAAGAAACAATGGGATAATTCTTTTAAATGATACCATTTAGATCTATTTGAAAAGACAGCTTTGTCAATAAGGAATGAACAGCAATCCGGCAGATTTTTCCACTTGCGAAATTGTTTTAAACAAAAGCTTTCTGTTCTATGATTTTATTGTAGTTCCTTCTAAATACCTAAATAGAAACAACATTTTTTTTAAAGTTACATCTTCCCTATTATGATAATAATTATTATTATAATCACTATTTATACACACATACAATTTATAATTTAAATGAATGTCAGTATAGTGTTGTATGTCTGTAAACAGCATTTTCTAAATAGAGATTTCAAATAGTTATTCCATTTTTTTCCTTTACATTAATGGTAACTAGCTCTCTATATATTTGTTGGCTCTCTAAATATATGATATATACAATGTTATTGCTATTTTCCAATCCTAGTCAAACAAGATAGTCCAAGGCTTCACATTGTTGTCTAGGGACAGATATTTTTCTGATTGAAAAAATTGAAAAAGACAATCTCTTTTGCACAGTTAAATATTGGATATTGGCTATCCTAAATACAAAGAGGACAGTACATTTTCTCTTTTCATTCATTAAAAACCTCTTGTGTAAAGATTTTGGCAAAAAGTTTAAAACCATTTTGTATTAAAGCACATTATTCTGGTACAATATATTGGTGCCAAGGTTGGTAAATGCTCTTGGCTTGTCAATTTAGCCTTTTATCTCATGACAGTAGCACTAAATCCCTTGTCAAGGTCTACCAAATGCTTTGTAAAAAGTCCACCACATCCCCTGTCTAGGTCTACCACATTCCCTGTCTAGGTCCACCAAATCCCTAGTCTAGGTTCATCACACCCCTTGTCATGGTCCACCAAATGCCTTGTCATGGTCCCACAAATTCCCAGTCTAGATCAACCAAATCCCTATGTCCATTTAATCCTCTTCTGTCTAGGGCTACCAAATCCCCACTCTAAGTCCATCAAATCAACTGTCTCTGTCTGTTTTCGGTATTGATTCTACTTATCCAGCATTGAAAAGTGGTTAGTGGATGGTCCCTAACATTCCCCTCATAACTGAGAGTATGGAACTGTGTTCCCAAGTAAGAGTCCATGTTTAGATGTCCACTTTCTAGGGGATGCATGCGGACAGTCAACAGTAATTTCCGATGTCACACAGACAAGGATGTGTATACCCGAAGACTTTTTGGGTTGGAATAGAATCCAATAGTATCTATTATATTTTCTTATGAAGGTGGAAAGGAGGAATGGGAGGGGGGATACCATTATGCTGGAGATAATAAAATAGCACACTAATTAGGATCATAGTTCACCACACACCTTGTAGATATGTAGTTATTCTCATTACTCAGTAGTAAGCAGTTTCTGGAACAATAATTACTAGTAACCAATCACAACAGTTAATTAGACAAGAAGACAATTAAGCAGATGAACTTTTTTTTCTATTTTCTCATGTTCCCCTTGACATGACTGAGGGTGCATTGTAATCTTCCAGCTTTATATGCAATGTGTTATGGTCAATTCCATTCACAATGAAACACAGTGTACAGTGGAGCATAGTGCACATCATACTGAGCACCACATCACATGAATAAAAGGGTTGCACATGTTTTCTTTTATTCATGTGATGCATGTACATGCCCATCATAAATGGCAGAAAGAAAATGCTGGTAGGTTTATTGTCTCTCCCAATAAACTTAGGCTATGACCCAGTCTGCATTAGTTACATATAACTTGGATAGGGACATTAAATAGTAAGCACCTCTGTGAGACAGCTACTGTATATGACCATATACTCTGTAAGGCACTCTGTAATGCTTCAACATTGCATTGCTCAAGCTCAATGCGCCTTCTAATTTGTCATAAATATTTAAAGGCTACTTAAATAAATGGCTTTAGAATCCTTAAATGTTCACTTTAAATATCCAATCATGTACAGAATTTCTGTTTATTTATTCAGCCCATGAGTGACTTCTCATGTTGAACACTTTTTAGTTTTAGCTCTGATTTCTGTTATGAAGAATTTCCACTCTTTTGGCGTTTTAAATTAACTGAATATGAATAGAGATGGTTAAATTTGTTTTTGAAAATTTGACCAGTTAGAATTTGTGAGTTAATTGCAAAGCCCCTGAGTAAAATTTGCTGGATATATAGAAAAGGGTCCAGGGTATACTTCAAAAAGTATTGCTCTAACACAAATAGATTTTCCATAAATTATGTTCAAATCAAGTCAATGTTCTCACATTCCTTGCCTACATCTCCAGGAGTTTTGGGGATGATAGCATGCTTTACAACTCACAAATTCAGCTAGTCAAATCTAAATGTCCCTGTGTTAGGTCCCCCGGGTTAGGTATTGTAACAGAAAAAAAATATTTTCAGGTCTGGGAATGTAATGCTGTCATAGAGGTTTTGCAGCTCTTTAAGTTTGAATCTTTTTAAGAAATTTTGAGCATCTCTGCTTTAACTAGACCAATGGCACTAAAAGTTTCAAATTAAAATAATTAAAGTACCACACTAAATGTGGCATCTTCTCATCTCGTAAGTTGCCATAGAGGTGTTAAGTTAAGAAGTTGAGTCATATATAAAAAAAGCATATATATATATATATATATATATATACATAGCATTGATTAGCATAATGACAGGACAAGAAAGATTTTAGTAAAAACGTGTGTACGCACAAAAATGACACATTAAACTGAAAATTATCACATTGTAAAACCTACCATAATTTCCAATTATAGTTTAACCTCATCAGATGGAAGAGGGCCAGAACTAAAGAAATGACAATGCTTCATTATTATTTATAGAAGAATTAATGAATTAACAGCAGGAATGTAATGTTCCTAACTTAGCTTGCTCCCTGGAAATCATTATAACTCCACAATCTAAATGTTCTATGATAATAGGATTCATGTTGTTTCACAGTGTTTCAGATTTGCCATTAGCAGACAGAATTGCCAACCTTTGTATGTTATGCCTAAGTACCAGCTCATTTATGGGTTGAGAGTGGTACTTCATTACAAGGCCACCGGAATGTAAAATGAGGATACATTGTGACCAAAAAAAGTTGCATACATTAATATTGCCTCATTAATGATTTTAAGGGAAAGCACATTTTAAGAGTTTGTGATTTACTCCAGACCAAAAGTTGTGTAGGAGTCAAAATGACAACAATACTTTAGTAGCGGACATGTGCCCTAATTTATTAGAGTTCAACATTTCCTGATTCTCCAAATATTGCAATCCATTCATATAAAAGAAAATTATATTCATATCAAAATCTTCGTAGTCTGTATAGAATATTTGCACTTCGCTGAGTTGTTTCCCAAACACTGGGACAAACAGGAAGCCAACCATGGAGCAACTAGCGGCAGGCAGTAAGAAAAGTGCATGTCATCTGTGTGTCTCTGTGTGTATCTGTCTCTGCATCAGTGTAGTGTGTGTCGCTATATGAATGATCAATGTTTCTGTATGAGTGGTGTGTGTTTATATGATAAACGTCTCTGCATGATGGTTTGCATACTAAATGGTTGTGCAATTGTAATTCAAATAAAGGGCTATTTCACACTAGTACTAGTAACTTATACTGCTACACAAACATGGCTAGTGTGAAATTGCCAATTAACTTGGGCTGAGTTTCATGCATCATGCACCTGAGCATGATGAGCATATCTCGTATCTTCACAGTATAGACAATTGCCTTCAGATGACCCCAAAGATAAAAGTCTAAGGGGGTCAGATCGGGAGACCTTGAAATTGCTACATGATGATGTGTTTCCCTCTTTATGCACTGAAGCTGGCACATTCCCTGAGTTTTTCCAGCAAGATGGTGCACCACCACATTATGGGTGTTTTTTTAGATGAACAGTTTCCTGGAAAGTGGATTGGTTGTCGTGGGCCAGTTGAATGACCCCCAAGGTCTCCCGATCTGACCCCCTTAGACTTTTATCTTTGGGGTCATCTAAAGGCAATTGTCTATGCTGGGAAGATACGAGATGTGCAGCACCTGAAACTACGGATACTGGAAGCCTGTGCTAGCATTTCTCCTGCTATGTTGCTATCAGTGTGTGAAGAGTGGCAGAAGAGGGTGGCATTGACAATCCAACACAATGGGCAGCACATTGAACACAAGTGGACAGAAACTTCTAAATAACTCATGAAAGAATAAAGTTACGTTAAAACCAAACAATTTTATTTATTCATGAACTTAGCCTAACAGCAGCACCCTGACCAATTTTTAAGGATTTGAGTTACTGAAGACAATCTATTGTTGTCTTTGATTTTTACTAATGTAATTATTATGAATTTTAGCAATTTCTCCATCTATAATTTTTCAATGTGCATTTGCAAGGCCTAACACAGACATGTTAAGAGATACATGGGATAAACTTACCATTGCAAGCACAACGGGAAGGTTTTAAGGTGAATCTCTGAAACTGATTACCACCAGAGCCAGTTTTATAATAGGATATTGGAATTGACCAGTGAATACAAGCAGAATTGTAAAACGGGAGTGGTGGATATACAAAAGGCTTGCCAGTCCAATATACATGCGTGACTTTGTAATAAAGCACAGGGTCTGGTAAGCTGAGACCGCCTTTGGATTAAGGCAGGAATTGCAGCTCCTCAGAGAAGAACTGGAGGAAAATGACTATGGTGAAAAGACTATGAGAGAAAAAAACAAACAAACATTGGGGGTAAGAATAAAACCCAAGGAATAATATTGCTAGCAGTGCCCCCATTGTGTCTAGATGTATTTGTGTGTCATTGTGTGTGCATGTAAAATGATAAAAGACCACATGTACATGATAGCCACAACACTGCCACCATACTGCTGCGTGCAGCTGGGCTTTTTCGATAATGGACTGCTAACTAGGCTACTGGCAACTACACTGCACTTGCATCTTCCATAAAAGTGTATGGGAGACACTTGCAGTATGCATTAAAAAATGTGTAATGGGGGGCATGGCCGGCGCATGGCGGAGAGCAGACGTGCCTAATACCTGCTCCGCCGATCCACCAGTCCAGGGAACGGATTTTAAGGGCTAAACGACCTGACATCACAGCGCCATGGGTCGCAGCGGTAAGAGGAACCCCACCGCATCGCAGCGGTCCACCGCCAGCAGCTCCAGGCTGTAGATCGGAGCGTACTTTCGCCGGGGGAGATCTGAGCCCCCAGCCTCTCATGCTGCCAAGATAGTGCTCCCGCGCACCAGCAGATCACCTTCAGCCAGCCGGGACACACTGGATCCAGACTCCCCTTCACGCAGGGACTCCTCAGTCTCAGCTGATGAGTCGGACTTTGCTGAAATTCCACCTGCCCTACAACTTTTTTATCTCTCCTGCCCACTAAGAGTGACCTAGATGCCACTGTACTGCGCATAGAGAAAAATCATAAGGAGGAAATGGCCGAGCTGAGGGGCTCTGTGAGGGAACTCTCCCACCACATGTCAGCACAGGAAGATAATGTCTCCCAGCTTCACAATGCCACCACTGAGCTCGAAGAGGCTGTGCGATATCTCTCAGAGGACAATCACAATATGCGGCTGTACAAGGAAAGTCAGGAGGACAGGGACCGCAGAAATAATATCCGCATCTGTGGCATACCTGAAGCCACCGGCCCTGCTGACCTGTTTGACACAGCGGTCGCCATCTTGAACCTCGCCAGGAACCTGCCGATGGACTCACCCCTTGAGCTCGACAGGGTGCACAGGGTCCCAGGAGCCTGGAGCACTACCGCGACAGCCCCGAGAGATGTGCTCTGCCGAATGCATAACTTCAGACACAAGGATGACATCTTGCGCAAGTACAGGGAGAAAAACAAGATTGATTTCGATGGTGCCACCATTCTGTTGTATCCTGACCTCTCAGCCCACACTCTGGCGCGCCGCAGGGCTCTCCGTTCCCTTACATCGGCGTTGCGTGACGCGGAGATTAAATACCAGTGGGGCTTCCCATTTCATATTCGGGTGCGACATGGCGGAAAATCAGCTATCCTCAGAACCCCCGCGGATCTACCATCCTTCTTGTAAGCCACAGGCCTCTCTGATGTCCAACTGGATCCGTGGTCGGATGCTCCCCTGCCTAAGTTGACGACCGTGGCGCCCTTGCTACAATGGACCAAGGTCTCTACACCAGCTCGTTCTCGTAGAAGTGGACTTGCTACTCCAAAATAAGGACTACTGCGCTGGCAAGTATGGTCTTATTATTTCCCTATTGTGCAGGCTGCTGAATAGTTCTGGTCATCGGTGTGCACATTGACTTTTGTCCTACTGAGTGCTAGCTTTGTGGACTGCACACGAACATAGACTGGGTCTCTTCATTTTTATTCTCCCCATCCAAGTCACCGCTTTTTTTATGTTTTCCTAGGATTTTTTCCCCCTCCATTTTGTCACCAGTGGTGGGCTTCAATTCCCCCCCCCCCCTCTATATCATTCTGACTGTAGGTAACAGAGACACGTGTATCCTTTACGTGTATCCCTATTGTTATGCTCAGGAGCTGTGGGATTCACCCTTGACGGCCTACCTGACAGGGTTTGACAGTCTATTGAGTCGGCTGCTCGCCTCTGCTGTATCTTGCTAACCTGTAAGAGATGAGGGGTCTCCCTATGCGGACCCACCGCTTCCGCGAGAACCCCTACAAATACCTGGTCTGTTTCTTTGAATATAGTTTGACCTGGTTTACAGGCTCTTGTTACGTTTGCCCATTACGTTTTTGGAGTATACCTGTTTCAGTTATGTACCCTGGACGGGGTGGTGGCAGAAGCTCTTTGGCCGGCACCGACACCTACCCCACCCTAGGCCTGGGGGCAGATTACTACGGTAACTGCCCTGCGAGTGGAGATTTCTCCACAATGTTAGATGTGTCCCTTATGGACTTTTATGTGTTCTGTATGTTATTTCCCTATGTTTCTTCTCCCTCCCTTTCACCCCCCCCTTTTCCGTGGGGGGTGGGCATGGCGTCCGTTGCATTGCTTCTTTGTTTCTCACGTAGATCAGATGTCTTCCCTTAAAGTATGCTCCCTTAATGTTAGGGGGCTGAATGTTCCTCAGAGGCGCTCCCAGCTCCTGTACCAAATGCACAAACAACGGGTACATGTGTTGTTTACTCAGGAAACTCACTTCTTGAGGGACGCGGCACCCAAACTTACCACCAAACATTACCCTATTACATTGATGAGTTGCAACCCTTCTCAGAAGACGAAGGGTGTTGCGGTGTCTGTCCTCCACTCAGTACCATTCCTCAAGCTCGCGGAGCTTACGGATGCAGAGGGTTGCTATTTGTTTGTGAAGTGCAAGCTCTTTGACCATGTTTTTACACTTGCCAACGTATATCTGCCTAATGTTAAGCCTATACCTTTCTTGCTTTCTCTCCTTTCTAAACTGGAGACATTTGCGGAAGGTAAGGTAGTGTTGGGTGGGGATCTTAATTTTACGCTGGACCCACGACATGACTCCTCGTCGGGTAAATCGCCACATGCCTTTACACTCTTGACGGCCCTCAAAAAACAGTTACATAGGCTGCACTTGGTTGATGTTTGGCGCGTACTGCACCCAACAACCAAGGATTACACCTTTTTTTCCCCACCTCACAACACTCACACACGGATTGACCTATTCCTGATCGACCACTACTTACTTTCCTGGCACCCTACTGTTGACATCCTACCCCAGACCTTCTCGGACCACTGTCCTATAGTGGTGACTCTGGCTTTCCCGGGCACCCCTGCGAAATCCAACACCTGGAGGCTCAACGAAGCGATTCTGGAGGACGAATTGGTCCGTATGGACATTACACGGACCATATCTGACTTTATACAGGATCACGCTACTGACGTTACCCCCCTTCCCACCCGCTGGGAGGCACTTAAGTGTGTCCTCTGTGGCAGACTGATAGCGCATAGTGCCAGACTGAAAAAGGCCAGAGCGAAGGAGATTGTCACGCTCCTGTCTGACATAGCTGCCTTGGAGGGCTCTCACAAACGGAGTAGGGATGCTAATGTTTATCCGAACTTGCTGACCAAACGTTCCCAGTTACAAAACATCATGGATGTATCCTACCTTAAACACAAAGCTTTGCTTCAAAGAACGTTGTATCTGCATGGCAATAAGTGTGGTAAGATGTTGGCACGCTCTCTCCGCACGCAGCATGCGAGGACCTTTATCTCAAAAACCCACATGCAGGATGGCAAGGTGGCGCACGAGACAACAAAAATTGCACAGGCGTTTTGTGATTACTATGCGGGGTTGTATAATTTACCACCTCCATCTCCGCCACCTGCCTCCCCTGTCCCCTCATTGATAGACTACCTGACCCGTATGGCCCTCCCACCCATACCAGCAGATATGCTTTCGAGTCTCCAGGCCCCATTCACGGCCGCGGAACTGCAAGCCATCGTGAAAGACCTGCCCAACGGCAAGAGCCCCGGCCCGGACGACTACACAAATGGCTTTTACAAGCTCTTTCCAGATACGCACCCTATTCTTGTAGACGTATTTAATTCTCTATCTGCAACCACTAGGCTCCCGGCGCAGTCTCAATTGGCACACATCTCCCTTATTCCCAAGGAGGGTAAGGACCCCGCACTCTGTGTGAGTTACTGCCCTATATCTCTGATAAATGTCGATGTCAAGTTGTATGCAAAGTTAGTTGCGAATCGTCTGACACCTATTATCTCCAAAGTCATTCACCTGGAACAGATGGGGTTTGTGCCAGGCAGGGAGGCAAGGGATGGCACAATCAAGACGATCAGCCTTATTGAATATGCTAAACGAAAGAAGCTACCACTATGTTTGCTGACTTTAGATGCTGAAAAAGCATTTGATCGTCTTGGTTGGTCCTTCCTGTTTGGGGCACTGGAGCACTTAAGTTTGCCGGCCCACTTTGTGGACAAGATCCGTGTGCTGTATGATAGGCCGTCTGCTCAAATCCGAGTCAATGGGATTCTCTCCCCCGCAATTCGAATTTCCAATGGCACCAGGCAAGGCTGCCCACTTTCCCCATATCTGTACATCATTGCCATGGAACACCTAGCTAATGCAATCCGATTGAACGAGGCTGTGCAAGGTGTTCCGGTGGGATCGTTACATCATAAGATTGGCCTTTACGCCGATGATCTGCTCTTGTACGTAACCAACCCGCTTGTAGCCTTTCCTTCTCTACAACAGGAGTTTGAGACGTACGCACACTTGAGTAATTTCAAAAATAATTACTCAAAGTCAAAGGTTTTAAATTTAACACTGCCCGACTCCTTGGCACTTACCTTGCAGAAGTCGTTTGCATTCCGCTGGCAAAAGACAGCCATTAAATACCTTGGTGTCAACATATCGACTGACACGTCGCAACTATACGCACTCAATTATTGCCCCTTACTGGCTTCACTCCGTCTCTTGTTGGACCAGAGACATGCTATGACCCACTCGTGGCTGGGCAGGGTCGCGGTCTGCAAGATGGATGTTCTCCCAAGGCTGCTGTATTTATTTCAGACGACCCCCGTGATTGTCCCCCGTGCCTTCTTCAGTTCACTTAGATCTATGATCAATAAATACATTTGGGCACAAAAGCCCCCGCGCTTAAGTTTCAACATTTTGACCCTCCCCAAGTCAGCAGGTGGTCTAGTCCTCCCCCACCCGGAAAGGTATTACCAAGCTGCCCTTCTTACCCATTTTTTCGACAGACGACACTCCGCCGATCAGAAATTGTGGGTGCAATTGGAACCCCATATCTCCCCGAGTTTACCTTTCTCGTACCCCTGGATTTTACCGGCACATCGCCCGCTGACGCAGGAATTACCTTTCCCGTTGATTACAGACCTACATGTGTGGGATAAATCTTTAATACCAGCATTTTCTTCCTACCTCGGTCCCATGACCCCTATCATGGGCAATCCGGAATTTCCGCCTGGCCTCACGGATTCGCATTTCCTTTGCTGGACCTCTAATCGGCCCTCTCCGCTGTCCTCTTTTGCGGACGCTGACGGCCCTAAGACACTGATAGCACTGACTTCTTCCTCCCCGACGCGACAGCTCTCTTGGCTACGATACTTCCAACTCCGTGACTTCTATGACTCGCTGAAGAAGGACAGACTATACTCCTCCATGCCTACTCAGTTTGACACACTGTGCCATCAAACCGGCAGACCTCAGCGTACACTCTCTTTTGTTTATGGTGTCCTTCTCAATCACTTCCGTGGCCCTAGGCCTCACTTCATTGTAGCCTGGGAAAAAGAGCTGCACCTCTCACTTACGGGCTCTGACCTTCTGCGCATATATCAAAATACGCATAAAATATGCGTGGCAGCGCATTGCCAAGAAAAGAGCTTCAAGGTGCTCACTCGGTGGTACAGGTATCCTCAACGCTTTCACCATATGTACCCGCAAGTCTCTTCCTCCTGTTGGAGATGCAAGACAGCCATAGGGACCATGGGTCATGTTTGGTGGAGTTGCCCTAAGCTTGCCAGATTCTGGGAAGCCATTTTTGCATACTTTAACACGGCCACCAAGTCCTCTGTCCCAAAAACTCCGGAAATAGCGCTCTTGTCTCTTTTCCCGAAACAGACTTAAGGGGTGAAGCTCCTTAAATTTTTCCTTATCGCAGCTAGGGCGGTGATCCCTAGACTGTGGAAATCGCAGGAGCCTCCCACGATCACACAATGGCTGGATGAGATAGAACAGACAAGAAGGGTGGAAAGCCTCCTGGCACATACACAACTTACCCGAACGCGGCATGAGGCCTTATGGGCACCATGGGCGGAGTTCTTGGTTTCGAGGGAATTTGAGGAGTTAGTGTCACAGTTTCAATAGCGAATATAATGTGATCTGATCGATCCTCCGAAGACTTTATCCCATACCAACTGGACAGCCTTGCCTCTCCCCCCCTCCACCCCTCTTCCCCTGTGTCCCCCCTTTCCTTTGCCTCCTCCCCCCTCCTTTGTCTTGCCCTGTTTGTATGTTATGTTTTTTCGTGTTGTAGTCCTGATTTGTTTTATGCCCCCCTTCTTCTCTCTCTAGACTAGTACATCCCTTTCACAAGTGCAACTAGCTTCATAGGGGTTACGTGCTGATCTCTATTGTGTATTATCTACTACTGGGCTATGTCTCATGAGCGAGTGCCTGGATTTCACAAATTCTGTACTGTGATCGTGTAACCAATTGTTCTGGTGGGGTGTAATTTTTTGTCCACTGTGTCCCCCCCCCCCATGAATCTAATCCCCACCCCCTCCCTTTTTTGTCCTTTATTTTTGCTTTTGTATCATGTGTCGTATTTTTGTTTTGTATGTAACAAAAAAAAAAAAAACAATAATTTGTTATTCAAAAAATGTGTAATGCAGGGCTTTTTCACTAACATGCAATTGCTTGGCTAGTGTGAACAAGACCTTTTATAAAGGGTCAGCTTAGAATCAGCACTACCGTGTATTGATTGAACATTTAAAGACTGGAGCTTAAATGAGCATTGGGACTACATGACTTGAGTCAATTTGTCCGAGTGGTTGTCCTGTTGTGCGTTACAAAAGTTCACCACTCTTCAGTTAGAGGATAGTGCAATGTGTACATTTCCCATCCTTGCTCCCTCAATTTTCTTCTGTTTATTCATCTTTGATGCAATACCTTGTTTTCATTTTTCACAACTTGTCATAGCAGCAGTGGGGTTTTAAATCCATTATAGGTGGTCTGCTCATGAAAAAACACCCCTTGAATAGACTGTCATAGGTAAAGAGTCCAACCCTTTGTTAAAAATATCAGAATGCCAGTGAACTGGTTCTATAAGGGGGTATCTGGACTATTTTGTAATTGTCTACTAGTCGGTGTGGTGTGGCTGGAGGCCTGTGTATTATCAAATGTAGATACAGGGTGTTGGATACCTGTCTTTTTCCCCAAGAGACCCAAATAGTGTTGCAGAACTGAACAATAGGACATATTAGTGATGTAAATGAGGTTTTAAAAAGAAAAAAATGGGGGAGGGTTTATCTTTGTAGCCTTAAATGTGATGTTGTAATATTACAATACTGGGTTAACTCCGGGGTTAAGGGACTTTTATTTTATTTATGATGTTCTGTTTTATGATTGTTATATATTATATTTTGTTATAATAATAAGTGTGAGTCTCAATTATGTCAGTTAAGTTTGGGAGTGAAGTTAGTTCTGGGTGCCTGTTATATCCCTGCAGCTCCGGCAACGTTCTGTGTCCCATATTGATTGACTATATGGGGGCCAGTGGCTGGATCTTTTATATGGATCTTTTATATGGGAGTGAAGTTAGTTCTGGGTGCCTGTTATATCCCTGCTGCTCCGGCAACGTTCTGATTGACTATATGGGGGCCAGTGGCTGGATCTTTTATATGGACATTGGTGTCCACGCAAGGTGAGCTGGCAATGGACAATGTTTGTTGTCATAAAAGGAAAAAAATAGAGATGCAATAAAAAATTTTTTTGCAATTTCAAGCTAGCCTACTAAAATAAAGTTCAAAGACAAGGCAAAAAACGTGAACTTTTATGCAAAATTACTTTTGCTCGAGCTAAACTTTCCTTTTTGTGATGCTCCCACAACTCTTACCTGTCTATAGTTATTAACCAGTCAAAACTTTACAACCACCTCTACTGCTCAGTAATGTAATCACACTAACAATGGCAGAGTGATGGATCAGGTGAGTTTATCTTCTTTACAAGCCTCTTAGACCTAATCAAGAAATTCACCCTTGCAGAGAGATGGGGGAACCAATGCAATCATTAAATCAGTATTAAACCCTTATGTAAGTGGTATGTTTGCCTCATAAGACACACTTTTTATCCCCACAAAATTGGTGGTAGGGGGGAGACTGAATGCATCTTATATGGCAAAGGCGTAATCGTCCACTTCCACTGCCAAAAGACTATTCACGCCCTCTGTCTTCTTGGCAGAGCAGTGAGCTTAGAAACATAATAAATAGTTGCGCACACATGTCAGTAGCAATAAAGCGATTACACAGTTACAGTGATATCAGTGGCCAGAGGGGCCCCTCAGTAGATGTATGCGGCCTGGGCAAAGATCACAGTAAAACTGGGTCAGTATGAGGGGTGGGTGTTTAAGTTGCGTGTAGGTGTGCAGCTCTCAAAATGAAAGAGGAGTGTGGCCCCCTGTAACAGACAAACAGGAACAAGGACACAAGGCGCACAACCTAGTGCAACAAAGTTTAGTACTGTGAATGGTAACATAAAATAAAACAAAAGACAAAATACTCACATTAAAGGTGGTTTGCAAGGGTTGATCTTACAGTGCCATGTGCTTTCCAGGATGATGTCACTTCTTAGTTACAGATGAGATCACTTCCTGGTTACAGGTACTGGATTACTTAACAGGAACAATAGCCAATGCTTCGAAACAAAATGCCCCCCCTGTCCAATAAAAAAGTTAATTTTTTTCAATAAAAAAATGTAATTAAAAAGCGTAGGGTCCCCCCTAGAGCATACCAGACCCCCTTGACCCCCATGGCCTACCCCTCCCTACTAAATGAGAACCAGGGTCCCAAGGACCTCTTACCCATTCACAGGGAACGGTTTGCAGGTAATGTCCTAGATATAAGAGAGGAGACCTTGATGAAAGTATTTTATTAAAATGTCAAGCCCTTACGCATAATTGCCTGAAAAGTGTCTATCCAACCTTCTAATCCATCTCCTTCCTTTGAAGGGTCAATTGTCACATGAGAGGGGTCTTTTTTCCTGGAGCTCCTGCGACACGTCTATGTCCCACAAAGTCTGCATCTATGAAGCAGTAGACATGGACAAGTAGAGGAAGTGATTTGTTATTTTTCAGTTTCATATGTAAAGACAAGGGCTTGAGCCACCAATGTAGATGTAGAGGTTTTTTTTTAAGTTCAGTTTTACTCTTTTCAATCAGTTCGATGGCTTTAAAAATGATAAATAACATTATATTTAATCACTCCACACTCTAACAAATGTCAGAAATTGTATGTACAAAGAACACACCATTTATTTTAAATAATAAAGCCTCATAGTGTGAAAGTTTGATTGGAATGCCTTTTTAAAGAATAAAAAATGCAAATACACAACTTGTTTTGCCATTTCGCTTTAAATAAATGTCTGCATAGTTCATCATGTTCTTTTTGCAAAAGAGGGATTTAATTAGGCTGATCAACAACACTTAAATGTCGGAAAAAAATGCCAAATGTGGCTTGTATACAAAAAGACTATGCAACAATAAAGACCATTGACCTTTTATTTTATTGGTCACAAATTAAACTGACTGGCAAAAATGCGCAGCAGTAGGAAGAAAGAGTTTTGATGGCTGTTGGACCTCATTTGACAGTTAATAAAACCCATCAAGTGTACATTATGTTAGATTAGCCAAGATCTGGATTCCAGATGACAACTCATTATTATTAAAGGCAAATGGAGGATATTTTCATAGACACCCTGGAGTGATGCATGTTAAAATATGTATGGCAAACTTGAATGTCAAGGGCACTTTTCCTACGTGCAAGGAAAAAATGCATGCAATATGAAAACTATTGTACACACTTTCAAGGACCTGGAAGCAGCACATTGAATGTTTACTGAAAGATCTCATTCTTTGGGCTTAATCCAGCAGTTTGGTAAACAGGTTTTAACAATTAATTCTGAAGAACAGGAAAAAAACGTCTCGAGTCTGTATCCTTCCACGCGTTTTACTGAAGCGTATTTTTCAGGAAATTCATTCTACTAAATAACAACAACTAACAAATAGAATCATCTGCTATATAAGAACACATTTTTTTTACATGTTATAATTATTTATGCATAATTCTTTTTTTATTTTTGAAAATCTGCATTCACTCCTATAGTCCTATAACTTTTATGTTACTTTATAGACAAAGTCATTTTGAAAACAGGTTACCAAAAGAAAAAGGTTCAAGCTAAGATTTCAGGGAACACTTAAAGGAATTAAAGGTGTATTCTCTTTGTTTCTGTTTGAGTTGCTTCTCAGGTCGTCGCCACGTCAATGACAGGTAACGTAGTAGTATTCACCCAGCAGAATAAAGAAAAAAAGAAAAAAAATACAAGGATCTTTTCAGGAGCAGACGTGGCTTATCATGAATGTATAGTGGATTAAGAAGTAATTTTTTATTTGGTTACTTACTCTTTGGTTGTTTGCAAATGGGATACTACAAGATCTGTATATTGACAACAACCACCTGTTGTAGTGGAGCTTGTAAGGGAATTTCGGTAGGCACCCCTACCAGAGGCTTTTCTGCTTTTTGGAGGATCACACAACCAAAAACACTTAAAGGAATTATTTCAGGTTCATGGAGCTCACCATCCCCATACCATCATTAATAACAGTTCCTTTTTTACAAAAATAGCATTAGCAGCAAATCAAACAGTCCTTGGTGCTCACCTTGGGCTTAGTTTGCCAGTGGGTTTAAAACTCCCCAAGCCTTTCTGAGTGTTCCATGTGGGTGGAATCCAAAGAAAGAGATGGACTCTACAGTAACTTGGACACAGCTTCCACAGTCCATCCACTCTCTCTGACCACCTGAGTCTTTTCAGCCATCCATACACATGGAGATAGCCTGGCATAATGTAAGAGAAGTGTGTTGAATGAGCACCCCCAGACTTGGCATGGATATTTGATAAGGAGGACCGAAGGGGACTAACAATTATGTATTTATGGAACAAGTGGCTGTTGATGACAAACAAATAGGAATGAGGAAAAGTGGATGATATCAGACATGTAATCTTCTGCCACCCACTTTTTGAATATAGACCTCTACCACTACCCACTTACCTCAATAGCAAAGCATAAGTAATCATTTACCTGCCAGGCTCTTACTCTCACAGTGCTCATCTGGTGCTTCCAGGTCCATTGGAACCATCTCCTCCTCCTCCTTTCTTTGTGAGTGACCATCTGCTGTAGTTGGCGCTATACGGTGTGGTATACTTTTGATGTAACTAATGACACAAGACAAATGATCTAGAGTATTAAATACAAAAATGATGAAAATGGAGGTAGACCACCTATCCCATCAAGGCCGCACTAATTAGCATGCTTTCTTTTGACAGTTGAATGTACTAAGGCAGTGCTCTCTGGCCCCAGAAATATACTGAAGTTCCCCCAGACCCTGGGGAAGTCCAGGACCTGGATGAAACGTGTTGGAAAGAACATTCTTTCCTTGGACTCTTACTGCTATCAGGCCAGGAGTACCTTTTCTAATTCTTGGTTTGGAACACATTCTTACCAACTGCCAGTCAAGTCCCAGAAACTGCCTGTCTCACATAAGGCTATTCACCCTATTTCTCAATCATCTTTTCAAGTGACTTGAAAATTAAATCCTGTAATGGGAGTATGGATACACACATACATACATAAAATCAATTCCAAGTGTCCCACATCACTTCTTCTTCTGATGATAATACTTTGCAGCAGGAAAAAACTCTGTAACTGGAATCCCAGGAAATACATATTTATACTCTCTGATAAATCCTACAGGAATATGGCTTTATCATTGAAAAAACGGCGCCCTCTTTGGCCACTCGTGTTATTGCACTGCATTAATCCCCAAAAGGTTGGCATTTCTTATATGGGTCCATGAACCTGCAGTTAAGTATATTTTATTTGGATTGTGAAATGCTTCTCCAGCATTGTGCCAGCTCAGTGTTAAACATTTGTATATATATATATATATATATATATATATATATATATATATATATATATATATATATATATATATATATATATATATTTCAGTATATGAAGACTTTAATGTCTAAACTCACATATTAAGGGCAGTATTTATAACATGGTAGAAAAATCAGCCTTGACCTAATATTACAGAACTCAATGTACAAGTTGCCAAACCCTATTTATCTGTCTTCTCTTGTGAGTCCATAATACAAAGTTCACATGGCCTTCTAGCTTCAATAGAAAATTGTACAGATGTAAAAAAAACAATTCCAGGGGTCGAAATTTCAGAAAAAAAACACATTATGAAAAGATAAAAGCCTCAGAAGTCCAACATCTCCCTCTTTGTATTTCTGCATTCCACACATATTGCTGCACTTGTCATTTCAGTACAGATTTAAAAAAAATAAAATAAAAAGGAGAAATGGTGTTGAAGGTGGAGGCTGCTTTATTACAAATACTGAAAAAAATGAAATTCCTTCAAGAAGAGTGACACATTTTCTCAAATAGAAAATCGGCTTCCAGCCTTTGCCAGTCTGAGCTATTCTGTACAAGGGACTGCGCGAGGACACATGCAGCACAATGATTGTATCTGAAAACCACATTTGTGTTAATGACTACAGAGCTGCATTCATTTGTGTATCTACCTGGAAATCAGCAAAAGTTTCCCTTTAAATATAACTAGGTCTTATTAGAAATGTTGTCTACAGATTTTTTTTGCATTACTGATTCAGTTAACTGTAAGAAAACACTTCTGTAACCTTTATTGGTAAAAAAAAAAAACAGATAAATGTCTACGGTCTGCAGTCTTATCAGGCTTTGTGTTTAATATTTTATAGTGTGAGCTAAATACACATTTGTAAACAGGAAAACACGGCTTGTATTATTAAGCAGAGTCTGTATGCCTGCTGGTAATTATGCGCCGAATATTTGTCTCCTAATCTAGAAATCAGCACCATTACCGTTTCCTAACTAACATCAGACAGATGTGTATTAACTGTATTTCAATAAGACGTTTACAAAGGAATGAGACATCATGTTCATCTTGGTTGGTTACGTTCCAAATACAAATTGGAGCTCCTGAATATTAAGGCGGTACTTTGCTTTTCAGAAAAAGTCTTAAGCTAGGCATACACGGTTCGATTTTAGTACGATCAATTTCCGATTCGATTTGAGATCTTGATCTTTTTGTCGGACACTGATCGTAAGCGAATCCAAAGTAGATCCACATGGAAAGTTTGATCCGAATACGATCGGAATACCACTTAAATCACAATACACAGGAAAGAGTCATATATAAACATGTTCATCGAATACAATCAACCTGACTAACAAACAGTTAGTTCCATCGTTGCACAATCAACGACAATGTTCGGTGTGTGCAGTATATGATTTAAATCCGATCGATGTAAACTTTGATAGTTTAATCGAACCTTGTATGCCTAGCTTTACCCTTATGCCTAAATTTAGGATGATGGGATTCCTTGCAAGGTAAATCTTTACCACATTAACCTCCCTAGCGCACTGCTGAGGTCCAGATTTCTGTACCAAAAGCGCACTATAGACTTTAATGGAATTTTTTATATGTTGTAGGCCTGTAACTTTCCAAAACCTGTCCATACAAGGGTCTAATAGACATCCTGAATATAATAATGTTTGAAATACACAATTATGCCCATAAAAATTACATAAAAAATGATATATATAATAAAAGGTATAATTTGAATGAGTCTCTAAAATACTCTCTTTGTATGAAAAATATTTCATATTTTATGTTTTTTTATATTCATAATAAAATTTTTATTTAATTGGAAATGTGTTTTGTGTTTTTTTTACTTTGAATTGTATTGGATACAGTTATCACTGTATCCAATACAATGTACTTTGGCACCCTCTCTCCCCTTGGTGTAATGAACACACAGGGGAGAAAGGGTTTTCTGTAAATAACAAACCTGGAAATCACACCGGGAACTGTTCTGGTGTGATTTGAATTTGAATGTCCTGCTCAATTTAACAAGAAAAAAAAGGGGGTAGAGGGGAAGGTTCCACTAAAGGTTAACTGAGACAGGAGAAAAGGGTTTGTTAACCTTTTGGTTAACCTGCATAATCACCATAATTTATATTATTCTTCTCATATTATACACGTATTATGTCACTATCTATAAACTAGGAGGAAGAATAGGATTGATGTGTTTGAAGGGGAGATTTTTTTTTATATTGTTTGTAGCTGTTAAATTGAGCCCCTTTTTTCTTCAAGGGGAGGGTGCTAGGAGTATAACTTTAATGGTACGAATATCCATGCATTGCGATTATATATTTTCGCAATGCGAAAATAAATACCAAATGTGACCAACGATTTTGCGAATATATTTTTTGCACAGTGTATGACCATTCATTTGAGTTGTGAATATTCTCGAATATTGAATCAAATAGAATTATTTGCGAAATATCACAAATTTGAATATTGCCTATGGCCCTCATGACTACTAGGCAGTGGTGGTTTTAGGTGGCAGATGACACCCCCTAGAAGATGATCTGGAGGAGGCAGCAAACCCCCCCCCCCCCCCCCCCACCCAAGAGCTCCCTGTCAGTAACCAGAGATGCTTTTTTTGGGGGGTGGCACTGATCTCCTTAGGACCACCCCTGCTCCTAAGTAAACATCCACATACAGAATATCACAGCAGACAGGAGACATTGCTGAGAGCCTGCAATGGGTCGTTTCTCCTGTATATTCACTCTATAGGATGCTTTATAGAAAGAGGGTAAAATAGGATATGTTACTTTTAGGATTCCAATGTAAAAAGAAAGGTAGATACTATTCTGGAAAAACAAAGACAGCCACCACGTATATGGAGGTTGTGGTTTTAGGATTTAAACACAATTTAGATATGTGAAAGTAAAAAAACAGACCAAGCTGTATAATATTATTAACATTATGATTTTCCTATAAGTACACTATTAAACTTAATGCAAAATGATCATGTATAAAGTTGGCTTACAAACTGAAAAAGAACATGGCACAATATTTACTGTATTTATAACCTAACATAACATTTCCAGACTATACCAAATTATACCAGAAATAAAAAGTTAAAATATAAATACTGCTGTGAATTATTTTTTAGAATGTATTTTTCTTTTCTCTTCTGATTAGTACCCTGCCACTTCAAAGTCAATCCCTTCATATCAAACAATAACATTTCAGCAAATAAAATTTGAAGACTTACAATGAATATGTGAAGGTATAAATTATCTCATCACAAAAATTAACAATGTTGCAATTTCCATCTTATTATTAATAGGAAAATTATTTTTCAACCTATCGTTTCATCTCAAGCAATTTCTTTTTATCTTAGCCAATGTATTTCATGCTACAGTAGCAGAGATGATGATTTGTAAATTCCTATTGGGATAGGTAGCACTAGGTCAGACAAAAAATCTACAATAGTTCTCATGACAGTATTAAAAACATTGTTCACATTACTGTGTGATTTATATACATTATCTCACAAAAGTGAGTACACCCCTGATATTTTGGTAATATCACTTGATGGGACAACACTGAAGATATAACACTTAGTAAGTGTAGTCCATGTACAGCTTGTATAACAGTATCAAAACACAACCATTACTGTCTGAATCTCTGGCAACAAAAGTAAGCACACCCATATGTAGTGTTGGCCAAACATTGGATCAGACTTTTTAAAAAAGTCCGCCGCCCACCTGTTTGTGGAGAACTTCAAATTCCCCGCCTGTTGCGGGAAATTTGTGTAGGAACTATACCGAAAATGATGCCGCAACGTCACTTCCAGTATATGGAACACGCAGTTCCTGGTTCCAAAACCGTAAGTGATGTTCGGCCCATGCCCAGTACAAAACTAGAGATCGGGTGTCTCTTCCCGATCTCTAGTGAAAATAATTCTTCCTCCAGCTGGACCGGGTGCGGAAAGAGGGCGGGTCGAACACTCATACTGTTCGCCGGCAAGAAGAAAAGTGAACATACAATGTTCGCACCAACTGTCCGCTCAGCCATCAGACCGGTGATTAGCATGCCTAAAATTTACACATGACTTACTTTGTCCAATGATAAAGTAGGCCCCTCAAGAGAATTCCAAGTCTACTTTAAATGGGTATTAGTTATTCTCTTACCTGGCCCAGCTCATCCTTCCCATTGTGCCTCACTTTTGGCTTCTAAATGTTTACGAGGAAGGTCAGATTTTAACTAGAAATATTTGGACAGATCTTTGGCTAATCTGAAAATGAGCAATTTTATTTAGAGCTATGAGAAGCTGCTTGAAGATTTCTAAGTTTAATAGATATTTTGCAAATGTTTTACCATAGCAGAAGTCATTTTAGGAGTAATTTATTCAGGTTTTTAAATGCTGGTTTGAAGAGCAATAAGGGTAGTGCACATGTATAAATATTCAACCAAGTTTCATACCATGTAACTTCTTAAAGTGTTCAATCTAGTTACATGTATGTTAGTTAATATTACATTCTCATTCTGATATATTAATAATATATTAATCAATTTGTCTACAAAAGTACGTACATGACATTTTTAGCCCCAATCAATAAAAGAATATCTTATTTTTATGGTTGCCTCCAACTGAGCCTTCTTTGAAGTGGGATTCAATAAAACTCAACTCGATGTGCTTTTCATTACGATGCTCAGGAGAACATTAGAGAATTTGGAAGCATATCTATGGATGGCCCCCGCCATGCCCCATCACCCCCCATGTATGTGTATGGGGTATCTAGGGTGGGTGGGCACGCTCATGTATGAGTGCGCTGTGCCCGCCTATCAGCTGATGGCAGGGGATTTAAAGAGCAGCTGGCTCTGCATCATGTTCACCACTGTGTCACGCTAAACTCCTAGATGCACATTCATTATTCATGCCCACAGGTTACTCTTAAGGTCAGTATTTTAGTTTGGTGGCTCTTATTAAGCCCCACTCTTTCTTATTGCTTTAGGTCAATACATATTTATGTTATGCTTGTTTAGACACCAGGATCCAACACCACACATTGGCTACATTCCTACCTGACTACAAGTGGGTACACTGATATGTATTTTGAGCTTACGTATTGTATGCATATGTATTTTGAGCTTATAGTTTGCTGGGTATTATTTGTAGTTCAAAATATGGTACTATTTTCTGATTATTCTCAATTATTTACTCTCTGGTACATTCATCACTATTTTTCATCATTCACGGTTCTAAGAAAACATAGCTGCTTCCCCACTAAAGGAACAATACTTCAGGTGGGTCCCAGCATAGCTCTTTCTGCCCCCAGCAAAGCATCTAATAGGTAACGGCTTCATACATGCACTGGACATTATCACTCAATACTTTCTGTGCTGTGCAGAACTAGAATGGATACCATCTGAATGTCAGTTAAATGCTAGCTTCATAAAGCCACCAGGCAAACATTATTTTCTCTGCAAAGTGTTACATACAGGTGATCATAGTTTAACTACAGAGTGCTATATTGTAATACCCTGTAGAGAAGGTGTCAGAATCTGCATGTGCCACCTACCACATGTGTTGCCACCATGGTAATCCCCCTCCTTGGATGAATGGAGATTTGAGGAGGCTAACTTCCTGATCAGTCATAAGACGGCCTGGGGCTTCCTTGTACTGATTGTTCCCTGCAGTAGTGACATTCTGATGGCATCTGAAGTGGGGTAGGAGGCTAAAGGGACACTAGAAGCAGACAGAAAACACAGATATCCTGGATATAGCAATGATAGAGACATTTGCTTGACAAAACTCCACTGATGCCACCTGGTGTGGTCCAAACAAGCACACTCCCCCTAGTGATGCCACCACCGCCAGCCAGTCACATGACAAGCCACCTCCAAACTAACATAATTTAACCTATGATCATACTAGGTCAAATGTTAAGACAAACTATGCAAACAGATAACATTCAGAAGAACAAAAAGTCTGCCTTTAATCAAGAAAAAAAAACAGTTACATATTCCTATTAATGTATTTTTCATTGGAATACTGTTACCCTACAAATATAAGTGTAAGTTCTTTTAGAAACCAAACTAATTCCAATTTAGTATGTGGTTTAAACTTTTAGGATATTCTGAACAAATTACTTTGAAGTACAGGCAGCTAAATAGGTCATAAGCAGCATTATTTGGTGTTAATAATTTAATGTCTATACAAACATGAGGTGTACTTTAACATCTTATAGAATCAAAAATGAACTGATCCCAGCAGCAGTTGCCAAATCCTAATACCGTATGGTAGTCTGCTATCCACAGACAGCCTGACATATTTATATAAATAGGTAAAAGCTGTAGAAAAGTAAATTTACAATTGATACACCTTAGGATATGCATGCATGATGCTTATCCTGAGATTCTTCTGCTTTCACAATAACTTACTAAGAGAAGCAATGCAGAAAATGTTTCAAACTTTAAATACATAAAATAAATGATAAAAAAAGCTAAAAAGCTACTTTTTTCTTCAGCAAATGGAAAACAGACGTTCTCTGTGTTACTTTGCTAAATGTGTTAATAATGTATCCAGGAAAAAAAAGTTTTTCTTATCTACCGTATCTGATCTGTTTTAACAGTTTATTCTCAAGACAATATATTTCAACACAACATATGTTTCAAATGTACATCAAATTGCCTTTAATTCAAGTAAGTTATTCCTTCCATTAAGGTATCACTTGTTTTCACTTTAAGATCATTAACAGCATGATACATGTTCTTTACAATATGCTCAATATACACAATGAGGAGTACAGCTGACATTAATTTATATGTCAATTCATTGATATGTTAATTCATTAACAGTAGCTGTTTCAATTAGCTGATATTGATATGGACTAGATGGGATCTTGAGTTTAAGGATTGATCCTATGGTAGATTAACCCTGAATCAGACACAAACATTAGCCTTGTAGCTTACTTACTTACCAACTGCTAGATTGTAGCAGTACAATCCTGACAACCACCAGCCAATGGTAACATTGCCTGCTATCCTGAACAGGAACTGATTTGGTACACAATGGTAGAAGTCGTACTGTGTAGTGTAGCTGCTGGTGAACTTCTTTGACTTAAAGACACTGCCCCATGAGAAAACAAAGAGAATCAAACTCTGTGTATATTAGAGATATTAATAGATTTCTTAATAATTTGCTTCACAAAATTGTACATGTGCATTGCCCTGGCAGCCGCACCTCCCTGCTATTATCAATGACAAAAAATATGTATAGCCAGGATGCAGGGGCTGAACAGACAACGCTGGAGGTTGCCACTGGCCTGTCTGAAATAGGCAGGTAATCCCTAGTGTGGTCGCTTTTATAATTAAAGTCTAGTATTGATTGTGAATATTCTAATCTCAATTTTTTTATCGTGTATATTGGCACTTCTAGAATTCTCGAAGATTTCTAATATTACGTTATATCTTTACGAATATTCTAGATTTTCTATATCAGCACCTACATCAGGAACTACATGTATTGCGTTTGGAATATGCCCATGTAAAAGTACTGGAGATCACAAATTTACAAATGTATTATGAATATTGCCTATGCTACTCATCACCATTACAGTCTACACACACTCAGGATTACCACTAGGAAGGTTACAATAACAAATTTAAGTTTAGGTGAATTTACTTTATTTTGAGGACTTAGCGGATGTTAATTTCACAAAGTAAATGTTAGTGTTCACATAAGACACCTTATCATGTACAAGAGGGAATGAAAAAACTGGGCTTTTCTATAGATCCCCTTATCTTTTGCAGTCTAAGTTTGCCTCTTTGAGTTGATGATTCAAGCTATACTCAACAAATCTATATTTAACAAGTTCTATGTGAAAACTGTGACTAATCGCCATAAAAACATATTAAAGAGGGTGAAAAGTTCATTGTTGCAGGGATCATTACAAAAATCGAATGCAGAGCAAAAGGTCGTGAAGTGTCAATCTCTAAATCAATGCCAAAGATCAAAACAAGGAGTCATTTGATGTACTAATGATACAATAATGGAGTAACAAATCAAGGTTAACATAATAAATAAAATGCAAAGAACAGCCACACCCACACACAAATAAATTCAGTGCAAGACAATGTGCTTTTGTCACTGATTGGTGAAAAATATAATTGGACCCCATAGGTGCACTAGAAAAGCAGAAGTCTGAGTAGAAAGTATGTGGTAAGATGCTCAGGTTTGTGAGAAGAAAAGTATTCAGTGTGGCAGGACAAAGAAGTGGAAAAATACAATCATACCCCAGAAGAGTAGGGGTTAATGACGCCGGCCATAAATTGATGACGGCTGTGTGGACAGGAGTGCGGACAGGGGGGGGGGGGATTGCAGGCAGTGTACACTGCCTTGATTGCCCATGCCGCACCGTTAAATATGGACGATGCACTAGGGAGGTTAATGTCACTTGTGGTTGATTTTCATTACCAAAAGTGGTCACCCTCCAGCAATGTCCATCCAGCTCCTGTGTCCTTGGCTGGATGTCTCCAGTATCATTAATGATGGAGGAGATGTGGGGCATCCTCCAGTGATGTCCATCAGGCATCACTGTCTTATGTCCTTGCATCTCTGGCATCTCTGATAATGCAGGGATGTGGTGCATGATGGGCAGGAACATTTCTGCACATTACATTGCAATCTGTTTACATTTTTGGAACTGCTAAAAAAACAGAAAAAACACCTAAAGGGTTTGAAGATAATTTGCAGGTAGTTTTTTTGTCATGTTTTAGCATTTTCATTCTCTCATTAGCTCTCAAAATATTTATCTGGCATATTCCCTAATAAAACCTTCCAGACAAAACCAGCAATACTTTTACATATAACGAATGACACCCCAGAGAGAAGATGGAATAAAAAGAGATAGGTTACAAATATTTACATTTAATGAGGGGATATTTTCATATACAGGTTGATCACAGTTTGGATAAAAATCAATACAGATACAATTTTAGTTTGGATAAATTGTGCCATACAGACCTTTTTCTTCTTGCTATTGTTTTATGAGACCTGCCTATTTATTCTCAGCCAGAACTAGATAGATAACCAATAGATATTTTCAATTAGAGTGTCCCTTGTTCATTGTGGTCTTTCTTTGGCAGCAACAAATGAGCTACATAAGCAGGGTGCTTGAAACAGCTGGAAAATCCACTGATCCATGCTAGTACAAGCAATCAGGTAAAGGTTAAATACTATTAGGCACACAGAGCGAAGCTAGCAGTTGTTCTGTATGTCAGCATAAATGTAGTAAGACAAAGCATTCCCTCTAGAGTTGAATCTCTGCTCTACACACTATAATATGCCATAATAAAATACACAGTAGCGTATTAGAAAGGTTAAAGAACTGCACTGACACCATGGTCTAAATGCTTGTCAAATCACTTAAAAGTGTAGTCAAGTGGTTTTCAGATTCCTCACATTAGCTTGGCATGAACCCATCACAATATATAAGCTAAAACTTCTATTGATTTTAATAAAGCTGAACTGAGTCTGCTTCCTTTACACCTTTAGCTTAATTTTCATATACAAAAAACCCTATACCATATATATATATAAAAGAAGTAGCTATCTTCAGCTGAAGTAATTGGTCCTGGTGTCAATGGGATGGTCCATTGTGTGAACCTGGAAACATATTGTCCAATGCCCAAGCAAGTTCCACTGCAGGCAGCAAATAGATGAACATGGGCAATGCCAATCAGGAGTTGTTGATGCTGATTGTGATGTTGCTTCAAGCCCATCAACCTACTATATAGTGTTCCTGTAGCTTCTAAAGCCCCCCCCATACATGCACAGATCCGCAAAATCATCGGCGGATTGCAGCTGCCCATCTGGAACGACCGATCTATTTTGCCAAAAATCTTAATCTGCCAGAGAATGGACATGTGCGTTTTCTCTGGTCGATTGCATTACTTTTGATGGAGACTAGGGGCCCCAGATTCTTTAAAACGACTGGTCGTTCGGTGTATTGGGGGCTTAAGGCATGTCCTGCTCAATGTAGAGTATGCACGAATGGATATATAAAACGTCAACACAGCATATGCCCCTCTGAGCAAAGATAGTTCAGCTTCAAGGAATATGTAGGCAAAAAATTTCACTTAGTTTAAAAAAAACACAAAGCTGTTAACTCCCTCAGCATTATTTAATGATTTAAAGCATGTAGTAAAGTGACAGAAAAAAAATGTGGATTGTTGAAGGTAAAAACAGGTTAAAACGTTCTAAAAAATGTATTCCATTATGAAAATTGCCTTCACCTTAAATTTCAATGTACAATGGTAATTCTGCATTATTTGGTGGATGTTATTAAAAACTAGAAGATGTTACGGGTTCACAGTTTACATCAGGGCTCTGAGAAAGCTGTCTTTACCTTTACCATAAATACAAACAAATCCAAGTTCCACAGAGCATAAACATCAATGAGCCAGTATATCAAAAATAACGAGTTGTTCCCAAATGTTAGGCTCCTTGTACAACTAAATAATCATTCTACTTTCTACTGTCTAAAAATAAACATGTGCATAAAGGTAGAACATGGAATGAATATATTTTATGATCAAACTTTGATCATTCGCTTGTTTACTGTACATGCAGCAATTATAATGCCATGCTAAGAGATTATATCAATGTTGTCATTTGAGGGTCAAGAAAACTCATTTTCTGTTTTCCCACTCTCACTGTAGCTCTACACATAACATTATTTTTAATGTTAATATTTATACATCCAATCAAAAATTAAAAGTTAATTAACCTCCCTAGCGCACTGCTGAGGTCCAGATTTCTGTAGCCAATGCGCACCATCGACTTTAATGGATTTTTTTTATGTTGTAGGACTGTAACTTCCCAAAATATGTCTGTACAAGGGTCTAGTAGACATCCTGAAAAGAATAATGTTTGAAACACACAATTATTATGAAAAAAGTACATTAAAAAATTTAAAAAATGTTTCATTTGAATGATAAAATCTCCAAATACTTATTTGGTATGAAAGATTTCAAAACAGTGTGTATTCATATTTATGTTTGTTTATAATAAAATTTTGATTACAATTGGAAATGTGTTTTGCTTTACTTTGAATTGTATTGGATACAGTTATCACTGTATCCAATACAATGCAATTTACAATGCAATGCAATTACAATACAACACAATGGCAAACTTCAAAGAGCACATCTTGAAATAACACTAGGGGTGTTTTTCCAGATGTGCTCCTTGAAGATAAACTAATTTGCATTTGAATATCCACCCCAACATCCGGGGCGGGGGGGTGGAGAGGGGAGACATCGGCCGGCCAGCTTACAGCTAGTGATGGCGCGAACTGCTCCGCGGAGAACTAACCGTGGCGAACATCGCATGTTCGCGTCCGCCCATGTTCGCGAACAAATGGCGAGTTTGATCCGCCCCCTATCTTTTAACATTGCGGAAACTTTGACCCCTGTGATTCACAGTCAGCAGACATAATCCAGCCAATGAGCATCCCCCACCTCACAGACCCTCACACATAACATCACAAGTACAGACGCCATTACCTTCTGCTGAAAAGAGATTAGAAAGAAGCTGCTGCTGCTGCTATAGGGAAACCATTAGCTAGGTTTCTGTGTGATCTACAGTCTTCACTGAATATCCCACCATCCATCCATGGGGAATATCCATCTCCCCTAGTGTCCTCCACACTGTCCATCTCCTCCATGTCCTCCACACTGTCCATCTCCACCAGTGTCCTCCACAACTTGTCCATCTCTCCCCCGGTGTCCTCCACACTGACCATCACCACCAGTGTACTCCACACTGTCCATCTCCCCCAGTGTCCTCACACTGTTCATCTCCCCCATTGTCCTCCAACACTGTCCTCTCCCCCTGTGTCCTCCACACTGACCATCACCACACCAGTGTACTCCACACTGTCCATCTCCACCAGTGTCTCCATACTGACCATCTCCCCCAGTGTCCTCCCACTGACCATCACTACGTTGTTCCGCCATACCAATCTCCACCAGTGTACTCCACCTGTCCATCTCCACCAGTGTCCTCCATACTGACCATCTCCCCCTGTCCTCCACACTGACCATCAACCACCAGTGTCCTCCACACTGACCATCACCACCAGTGTACTCCCACACTGTCCCATCTCCCCCAGTGTCCTCCACACGACCATCACCACCAGTGTCCCCACCACTGTCCATCTCCACCAGTTCCTCCATACTGACCATCACCACCGTGTACTCCACACTGTCCTCTCCACCAGTGCCTCCATACTGACCATCTCCCCCAGTGTCCTCCACATGACCACACCACCAGTGTCTGCCATACTGACATCTCCACCAGTGTCCTCCACACTGTCCATCTCCACCATGTCCTCCACACTGTCCATCTCCCCTCCCCCATGTCCTCCACACTGACCATCACCACCAGTTTCTCCACACTGTCCATCTCCACCATGTCCGCACACTGTCCATCTCCACCAGTTCCTCCACACTGTCCTCTTCCCCTGTGTCCTCCACCTGGACATCACCACCAGTGTACTCCACACTGTCCATCTCCACCGATGGTCCTCCATACTGACCATCTCCCCCAGTGTCCTCCACACTGACCATCACCACCAGTCCGCATACGCAATCTCCCCAGTGCCACGGTCCAATCCCCCATGTCCCATAAATTAAAAGTCACCTGTAATCTGTAGCAACGTGGAAAGCAGATCTTCACAGGTTGTTTCAGGTGGAATTCACACAGGCATTACCAACCATGTTGTTTAGTTGCTCTCCAGCTCCCCTCTTAGGTTCAAATCAGGACTATCATGTGAACCTTGTGGGATGTTATTGAGTAAAAATTTTTTTTCTTGGAGTTGTGCCATGGATCCCCCTCTGTCATGTCATTGCCCAGTGTTAGTCTCCTGTGACACTTCCCACACTAGTGGCCAGAAAGGGCGGACCCGGGTTTTTAATCGTGCGCCTGCCCATTGAAGTCTATGGGGTTCGCGGACATTTACGGAGGTTCGCGTTCGCCGTTCGCGAACAGCAAATTCCATGTTCGCTCCATCACTACTTACAGCGTCAGATCAACTAGGACAGCACAGAACAGTGAGTATGTGCTGCTGGGGATCTAAGCTTAGCTAGACATGTGCTGCTTCACATGTCCATTGAACCCCCAGATCTCCAACAACCTTACAAGTACAATCTTTTTGTTAATAATTTATATACCCTATAACTGCAACCATGTATAGGTATTAATATTTCCCTGCATTTATTTAAGTGACAAATTTTATACATTTATTAATAAAAACTGTAAGATTTTTACTTCTATACATTGAAATTGTGTGGACAGCTATTGAATGTGTTTGAGCTGCAATACCAGTTTCAGCCACTGGGGAAACAGCCTCTATTGAGCACGAGGAGGAAGGGGGAATCTCTCTGCGAGACTCCGGCAGTTTGTTACGCAAAGTCGCTCAGCAATATTGATCCGCATTGCCAGCTTTTCACCCCATTTACGTACCAGCAGACCACTTATGTGCACTCCTGTATATAATGCCTTTGTGAACAATGCCATGGGGACTACACAGTAATGTGATCACACTATAGGTGTGTCCAGGTCACTCTAGGAATTAATGCTGTTCATTGCAGTAAACGAGCAGAGGGGAGCTAGAATGTTACCAAGGTTTTTACATTTTGACTGAAATATCATAGGTAATTGGGAAATGTGATTGGGAATATTTTGTTAATTTACATAAAAAAGTAAGGTTTATCTGTGTATTATCTCCAATTATTATTATAATTATATACTTTTTTATTATTAATTTTAACAGAGCTGTGGTGTGGTTTTTGGCCAGAAGCACATGTGCTAAGGGTAACACTACAGTGTCTGCTGTGCCGGTTACTAGGGAACCCCAGGGTTACCACATTTCACTACATTAGCATCTCCTATACCAGTAAAGCATTCAGTGTGGTAGGTTTCCCTGTGTACCTTGTGGTACTGTACTGCAGTATGGCTACTGCGAAATGGCTCTTTTTTTTTCAACTTTTATTGAACATTGTGCGCATACATAACATAGGGAACAATTAGAGAGCAATAGCAAAATACATGTCTATGAGCAAAGGTAAATTAAATACCTGGAGGAGTACAAATTAATGAGAGAGCAACAATAGTAACACAATTGTAACAAGAGGTTAAGGGCAGAGTTTCAAGGTCTAAAACGGAGACTCAATGCTTCCTCCCAGTCACCCCAAACCTTATAGTACTTAGCGGCAGCGTTCCTGTGTGTATAGATAATCTTCTCCCATTTGATCATGAACAGTGTCAAGCCAGGCTCTAACCCTGGGAGGTTCATGTCCCTTCCAATGCATCAATACAAGCTTATGGGCTTGGAACAGTACTTAAGTAATAGACAATGCTAGGTTGACATTTTGCTAAATGGCTCTTTAAGTAATACAAGAAGTTTAAAAATATTGCAATGCCCCTGCTGCACCCTGCTATAGGAACTGGGACACTTTTGCTGAGGGGGCATTATAGTCTCTTGGTCAGCCCTTCTCTATCCAATTTTAGAACCCCTTGTGGCTAAAGGGAGTTTGCCCACACAAAACGTTTGCCCACTCATGAAGGAGACTTTTAGAATATTTGGAGATTCTATAAGGGTTGAAATTATAATTTCTTCCTACATGAACAACAATATTTTTGACCCTCCAGAAAATTTCTGTAGGTAAATAGCCAACAGACAGTTTTTTTTTAATCTACATTAACATACCAAGTTCAAATGACCTGTTGTATATCATCATCACAATCTTAACTAGCATGCATATTAAATAATAAGCAATGAAATTGAGAACTGCGCATGGATCAAAAGTAGCGGTAGTTGAAGCTGACAAAAACATTTAAGTACTGATACTTTTGCCGGTGATGGCAAAAATAAAGACAGCCTAATTGGTGATGGACTGAAGTTTCAAAGACTAAGGCCTTCTATGAATGATGACACTTCTATGAACCTTGCTAATAGTGGACTAGAAAAGCAAAAAATGTTCAGTAGATTAAAAACAACAAGTGGCTCCTTTTGGGGAGCAGCAAACATCCTCTGTATCACGCCGTGGAATCGGCGATTGATCGGATCGGGAATCGATGGAACATTACCTTGGGAATCCAATTTGTGGTCCATTTGGACATGAGCTGATCTCCAAAATGGCTGATTCCACAAAATCCATTGATTAGAAAGGCTGTTGCATAGGGAGCTATGGTATACAGTCCAGCAACATACTTTGACTGCCAAAGGATCGACCCAAAAAAACCCAACATGTTGGTTCAATGTCCGATTCGATTTTTAGTTGATTACGATTTTGTTTGGTCAATCTTTTAGGGCAGAACCCGATTGATCACCGATCGATCTCATGTTTTTTTAATAGGTATTGGTACAAATTCTTAAATGCACAACTGTGGATAAAAAGGGGTCAGTGACCCAAAAGTGTGTTGAATGCCCAATGTGAACAGTGGTATGTCGTGCCAGACAGATCAGCTGCTAAACAAAGTTTGAAGCCTTCATGATTTAAGAAAAGTCTTTTGTTCATTAGGTCTTATGTAATGGATATTTTCCTGAAGAGCATCATGGTCACTGAGTTGTGCTACCTTCAAACTCTTTAAATGATGTAGAGCTAGAATTCCATACAGAAGAATATCACAGCTTAAAAGTTATTTTCATGTCCCAAAATATATCAGGCCATTAAACAGACAGACAGTGCGGTCGTAAGAAGCTTTTAAGATGACCTTTAGCAAATGATAGCTGAATATCATCAGAAAACTGAAGCAGGTAACTCTGTCGAAATACAGTTAAGTTTTCCATTGAATGTCATTTGGAAATCTGTACTAGCAGAAGTTTCTTAAAACTAAAATGAGTAAGGGCATAGGATGTCACTTGTTCTATACTAAGCAGGTGTACATTTCTTAAGAGAGGCCTGGCAAAATCCTTGTCCATGATGCAGATATATCATGGTGAGGAAAGCTGCTAAATGTTGTTGAGATCTTGATCAGAAGTGAGAAACTGGAACGCTTACATTCAAGCCCATAATTATTCATATCTAAACAAAACAAAACAAAAAGAATGGAGATTCCACTCCGGGACTTTATATCGCAAAATATGCGGCAAATTCTATCATGTTATCTAACAGAAAAAATCAAAATATAAAATATAAAAAACTCTTCCACAGAAAATAAATTATGGATCATCCAATGCAATCTAAGGTTGAGGTAGGGACTATATACTCACAAGTTGTCAGTAGCAACAGCTCACTGACGTGGCCCGTGTCGCAGCCCCCCACAGAACGACTGAAGGCCGAGTCCGGCAGGCGCCCCTCCCCCCCTCTTCTCCCACACCCCCAGCCCCCCCCCAGGCCGAGAGGGGTGTGGGGAATAACGGGGGACAGACTGGACAAAGGAAACCCACATCCACCCTTCTCATAGTCAGGGGTACCTGAAAACCAAATGATGCCCTATTACCACCATGTAAATCCAACCCCACGTGTCCAAAATCTGACCCCTGTCCCCACCCCCCACTCCAGTGAGCACTAGCAAAAAAAACCAGAAACAACAGAACAAAACCGTGTCTATAAGCCATGTAGCATATTTGGGTGAAGCCTCTTTATCTAGTGTTAGAAAACCCATAACTGTAAGGGAAATATGTGTAAATGCAATACTGTTGGTGTGTGTGAAATCTATCAAATAAACATACCAGTGATGGTGTTCCCTACCAACACCCCTGTTCCCAATGTGCTTACTA
>CM070036.1:52388308-52405399 GCA_036250615.1 Ptychadena robeensis | reverse complement strand
TGATAATATCTGTATATAATGGCAAGGTTTTAGCTAAACCCAAAATGGTATATTAAAGCTTCACAGTAGTGATGGCCCAACTTCGGCCAAGTTAGTCCGCGAACAGGCTGTTTGCGGGAAGATTCAAATTCCCCCCTGTTGGCAGGGAATTAGAATAGAAAAAATTTAATGCACAGTTCGATATCCGGACGTGACGTCACTGACGCTATTTCTGGTTTACACCGATTTTCTTTCACGAGAGACTGGCTTCTTTACCTGGTCTCTTGTGAAAGAATTCTACCACTGGCCGGATCTTCATTCGGACAGTGGAAGACTAGTCACCTTCTTCTTGACGCTGAACAGGGCAGGTCGAACACCAGTACTGTTCACCGGGAGAAGACAGTCGAACATGTTATGGTTGTGGCTGAACTGTCCGCCTTTAGACAGTTGGGCCATCATTACTTACAGTGACATGGTAGCTGTTACAATCAACAGTTTAGACTTTTTTGCTTCATTCCAGTAGCTAACATACTTCTTGTCATAAGGTGATAGCACTTCCTTTTTGTACTGTATAATTCTACATCCTGCAGAGAAGAATTGTTGTCACCCTAGGAAAGAACCACAGAAATTTCTTTGTAAATTTACATTGTAGCTCATGAGCATCACAGCCAAACTCCACATTATAGTAACAAACTGTAAAAAAATAACAATAACAAACAACACCTGTATGGTTTAATCCTGATTGACGCTGACTGTTCCTTCCATGTTCCTTGATAATGTTGTGTCATGGAGATTAGAAAACCCAATATCAGGATCAGGAGCAGTGACAACCAAATAAGATGCTCTGTATACAAAACTACAGAGATACGATTTTCCTATTGGCCCAGTGGCCAAGATTGCAGTTAATGTATATACTGTACTGGAGTATAAGCCACATTTTGCAGTACCTGAAATGTGCTCACAAAATGTAATTCAGCTTATGCCCTGAACATGGAATCAACACTTAATTTGCTGGATATGTTAAACAGAATTGTAGGAACATTTAAAAAAAATATTTTGTTTTGAGTAAATTAGGTTCAAAGGCAAGTCAAAATTTTTTAATTTACTTAATTTTGAACTTCATTTATGCAAAAAAATTATAAAATAGAGCAATACTCTATATCTACACTCTGCACAAGTCACCAGACTGTTTAAAAAAATCTGATACATTGGCTTATGTACGGATCAGCTTATACTCGAGTATATGTGGTAATTAAACTGGCAGCTAAATATAGAATCTCTCATATGACAGGGAACAGCAGGTATGGTTCATTTTAGATTGTATTGGAGATTAACAATATGACTATATGCTCTGCAAATGTATGTTCTGACAATATGCTCTCTATTGCGTTTAATGTCAGAGCTATAGAAATTGAGTAACTACTGGTTACCCTCACTTTATCCACTCCTGGTAAAAGTGAACTCAATTGCTCCTTTTTAGAAACAGACCACCTGTGTTACGCCTGGGCTAGGGGAACAAGGCAGGCTAAGCCCATTAGCTGGAGATAGGGCAGGCTGGGTGGGGTTGTGGAATGCAGAACAGGCTATGCATAGAACTGGGAGGCACTAGGGCAGGTATACTGAAGGCTGGGGTTACTCTGGGTTTTAGACAGGACTGGAAACCCAGAGTACATCAATGGGTAGCATTAACAGGAGGGCTCCAGAGTCACGTAGAACTATGAACGCTAGACACAGGACATAGACCAATCAACTGAGGTCCTGTCAGAGACTGCTAATGAGGGGAAGGAAATCAGCTGGACAAGGTTCACACAAAGCTGGATCTGTGTCCACTCATCTGCATACCAGTTCAGGTTACTCACCAGCAATGCAAGTGGCACACAGTCAGATTCCCTGCCTTTGCTGAGCCTCAGTTGATTGGTCTATGTTGGATCAACTTCCTATATAAACACTGCCAGTGGAATAGGAAGTTGCTGGTACATTTGGGTTTACCCTGGTATCCCAATACCTGGCCTTAATACCTCAAGTCCTGACCTTGTATCTGTTCGTGTTCCTGTGGCCGACCTTGCTTTGTTCTCCTGGATACCTGACCTGACTTGGCTAGACCTTTCCTCTATCCTTGTCTGTATTCCTGTTCCTGACCTGGTTTTGTTCTCCTTGATACCTGACCTGACTTGGATAGACCTTACCTTTATCCTTGTTTGTATTCCTGTTCCTGAACTGGTTCGAATCCCAGCAAGAACCTAACAACCTGTTGATATTTAATAATACCCACAAGATAACTATGGCTTCCTATTATCAATGTGATGTGGAGACCCAACTGAATCTCTTTTACATGTCTGCTGGCAATGCATCAAGGTGTCGATCTTGTGGGATGCAGTTTGTACATTTTTAATACAACTAATAAAGAGTCTAAAGCGAAAACACTTGAAATTGCCTAACTATCCCTCTGCCCTAAATTCTTTTTTCGTCCATACCCTACTTAATTTGTTTGGCAGCAAGAGCAGTCATCCCTAGATATTTGAGGTATCCTGATTTAGATTAAGTTCACTGCATTATGGGCTATTTGGTTGGTTTTGGACTTCAATTCGCTTCTAACAAAATGCTGCATATAATTGATCTTTACTTCAGTGTATTGGATCAATAATATGAACATTTTAACCTGAGGGGTCTCCTCTCCCACACCCTTTCATTGTATATATTCATGTTGTAAACCCATTGTTTTCCCTTTTTTCCTGTTTGTTATCTTGTTCTATTATTTTTCTTATTGGGGTTAATGTCTTGACCAACCATTGTTGATGGATATAGACATCATCATAATTGTATTCAATAGCAGATCTTGTTATATAATTTTTTTCAGACTATATTTGTTCTGCTTCATACCATTGTTGGTGTCCTCTGGAAGCATTGACTGATGCTGCTGTATTTTTTTCCCCTTTGAAAATGACTTTAATGTTTTTTATTTTCTTTGTTTTCTGGATATTTTTTGTAAATAAAATTGCCTTAGAAAAAATGTTATATAAAAAAAGTAAAAAAAGGAATTGAGTAACAATAGTATTCCTGTAATGCTGAATACATGTTAGTATTGAATGTGATTTTATCAGGACAACTATATACAGTTGCAATTTACATTAAAAACAGTAATGTTAAAAAAATTATGTTTTGGTGAAAATAAATTCATACCACTTATAATAAGTTTGCATACAATAAAGTAAACAATGTATTGATGAAAGTGACAAAGTGGCACTACACTATACAAAACAAGGTAGAAAATGAGATGACCTTAGTGAGTAATGTAAGCATTAGCATAACAACCTCAAGAGATACAGTAAAATCAATGGTAGTGAATAAACAAAGAAAGTCAGGGTAACACAGAGATCACAGATAGCAGGAGAAATGACAATCATTTTTCAAACTAAAAGCACAACTTAGTACATTCATTGAGCAAAAGGCAAAGCAAAAGAGTTTGAAGTAGTTTTCTTTTTCCCCTGGAAGTGTGTTATAAAAAAAATTAAACAACTTTGAAATATATTTATCACATCTGAAATCACATACAATAACCTTGTTTATATATGCATTCCACAACCACAAGGGTGATGACCTTGATTTTTTGGGGTTTTTCTTTTTTACTGCATGTATGTTAACAGACAACACAATCACTAGAACATGTTTCTGGTCCATTGTGGTGAAATAAAACTTAAACTCGCTATCACATATTTCATTGCAGCTATAGGACTGCCTATAGTAGGTAATTAGTAGAGATGGTCAAATTTTTCGACTAGCTGACTTTTGTGAGCTGATTGCAAAGCCTCTGAAAATGATATAATCATTACTTAAGATGTAGAGAAGGCTTGTGGGAACATTTCAAAATGACTGTGAGCATACGATCAGAATCAATGGATCGAACACCTCATGTCTACCCTGAGATCCTTAACAGAGCACTGCTATAACACACTCCTTTGTTGTCCCCTTGAGTGATCATGTAGGGTCATCTCTGTTAAGCCCATATGTTGGATTTTGGATTAACCCTTTTCACAAAGATGATCCAAGATTCTTGGGCAAAGATACTCCAGCGTTGCACTTTCTACTTGTATGAGTAATGTAATGTATATATTCAAACACATGGAGTATAATGAGCTGATATAATGTTGATAAACAGTGTTGAGCTCGAATATTCAAATTGCAAATATATTAGACGAATATTGGCTATACGAGAATTTGCAAATTCCGCAATGCCGAATATTCAGATATTATGCATTGGGAAGCTTATTGCCATTTTGAAGGTTATCGCGATGCAATTATAATTGTGAATATATTTTCACAATGCATGACCATACACTCAAATTGCGAATATTCGTGAATGTAGGATCGAATATTAGTAGAATTGAAAGTGAAATATTCCAAATTTGAATGTTTCCTCATCAATATTGATAACATGTTTATTCTGCAAATTTGTGTAGTGTACCGCTTACTACCAGCATAAAGAGGAGAATCTACTCCTTGAAGAAGCCCTAGTAGGTAAAACCTGTCAGAGTCAGGATTGTATCCATCCTTCTTCTCTGTTGTTATGGTAGATAGGCTGTTTTAGATTGGGAGGGGTAGCGAAAAACCAGGTGGCTGACCTCAACACCATCTGTATTCAGTACCCCCAGACAGCCACTCCACTGGTGACACTATTGTATGTGATATGCACACTTTTCTTTGCTTGGTGGTTCAACCAAAAAAGTATTGTGTTTTTAATCTGTCAAGAGAATAATTTTGTGCCTGACAAGTCCCCCAAGATGAACCTAGAGGGCCCTTTGCCCATGGTCCTTGAAACAGTGTTCTAAAGCCGTATTTACATAGGGATGTGACATATTAAATATGCGATTAACCAAGATACCATGAACCCTATAAGCCATAAAATCTTGAAATGTTAATATGATCTGTTACTCATACACCTTTTTATCCGGGCAACCATTTTAAAGTCTCACTATGAGAGTATTTCTTTGTTGTCTTGTCTAAATCCAATACAGGAATGGGAAACCAATATAAAAGGCTGTCAATGTTTCTCTTTTGCTCTACAAAGCAACTTTTTTGATAAATGACATACATACCAATACTCAATACAGGCGCACCTCCGTGGATCATGTGAACCATATAATAACCATAATAGACTGTTGTGACTGTAAGTATATGAGAAAGCATTTTTTTTACAAAAATATGTATGTGACATATACCCATTGTTAACAATAATGCTGTAAGTATGGGTATAACATTGTACTGTATATGTTGTAGAGCCCTACCTCCCTGAGGAAGCCCACGATTGGGTGAAACATGTTGAAGGGATTGAACCCCAAAGATCGTGTTCACTGGCTATATGTTCAAAAAAGTCTGCCACAATGAAAATGTGGTATTGTTTTTAAATATGAACATATGATTAACTTTTTAGATGTGTTGAATACTAGTCCATTTGTTTAAATAAAGACTTTTCGAACTTATGAGATTCTCTGTCGCAAAGATATGTGGTGTCTAAAAAACCATAAGTAGATTTAGATCTCGAAGGTGTTAGCACCTCGAGTAGGGCCTTATGTACACGACATACATATCAATGTTGATATACACCTACAGGACTGATAGAGGTAGGTAATGATCTTACTTCAAATCACTTTTGAGCATGATGATTTTAGGTAAATTTTGTTTTTTTACTGTAGAAAGCTTTCAATAATGTCACAATTTAACAAAATGCATTGTAGATTAAAAGTTAAAGTGGGCCTATGCATGCAAACAAAAAATAATAAAAACACAATTAAAGTAATAGGGGATTGAATAGCTATAAAAAGCCTTTTGTTGTATGGTAGCCAATCCTGTGACCTCAGCTAAAGATCACATTATGTATTTTTGGCCTTTGTTTGGACTGCATTTCTTGCCTGCTGCCTAACACAACCTATGAAAGGAACCGTCGTTTGATTTGTGCCAAGCCGTGTGGCTTGGCATTTTCAGGACTTTTTTGTTGTTTGGCTGATATTAACCCTTATGAGGGCAACTTTGTGTTTGGACTCGTGCTGCCAATAAATACGGACAGGAGCCCTAAAAAGACCCTGTTCTTGTGGATTTACTTTATTTACAGACGCCGTTTGAGCTGTATCCTCACACCTGTAACTTTTTTACCTTGCATTTAAAGAATATCATGTAATCAAACAATTACTCTGTAGTACTGGAAGGGGACAAAACAAGATATTATATAGGCAATCTAGAACATTACTAAAGATTTGAATACTCTTAGGCATTTGATCACCTTATGTGCTAATAATACCATTTTAAAAACCACTGTAGTGTATATAAATAAAAAAACATCACCACTGCTCTATTTATAATGCATATTGATAACTGGCAGAGCTGAACCTTACCTCTATTTCATTATATTTCATGTATAAAATCATAGGAACTATACATCACACTATATATAAATATACTTACTTGGGTTCCAATCAGATATAACCTTTTCAGTTATTCTCATATGCTGATGACATTTTGCACACCCTAACTAAACCCTTGAATTAATTATCTAATTTGCTTGCTGAAATAAAGTAATGCAGTCTTTTTATTGATATTTGAGAAATAAATCTTCACATAATGCACTGGCTAGTAGCTACCAATAAAGGCACATAATTCATATAAAACAAAGGTAAACATTTTGAAATCATGATACTCTATAAAAGAGGGACTTCGCTGCCCCCAAAAGCATGTTTCACAATTTTTTAGTTTTGATTCTTTGTACAATTTGTTAATTCCCAAATTCATTTTCCAATTCATGTATAATTAGTTAGGGATCCTTTTTTCCTTTAATTTAATTTCCTGGTAATAAAATGACAATATGCAGAATATTCAACTTTGATCACAGGATCTAGTCTACTACCTCTCAGTATAAAACTCTCAGTATAAAACTCTTCTTCATTGTATTGCAAAACATGTCAACGCCATCCAAGGATAACAAAGCTTATAATTGGAATAAAAAAACGTTAATATTAAATGTGTCAGGCTTCTTATTACAGATCTTTTAATGTTTTCTAGATGCTAGAGAGTTAATTCAAGTACATGTTCTAATGGTCCTGGGGATACAACAGCTGCTGTAGCCATTATAAGGGGATTACAATAGCTGTGTCCCTGTTTGAATTTTTTATTTAAATTACGAGACATTATTTATGTGTCTACACCAGCATGTGCAGAAACACAGAAAAGTGGGTGAGAAAACCAAAATGTTTAATGTGAAAAAGAGAAAAGTAATATAGTGTTGTAGGTCAACAAGAATGTTAAAGCATTTACGGCTGGGTCTAAGTTTTTTTCCGCACATTCGGACATTCCTGGCTTTCCCCTATGGGAAATGACGTGTCAGTTTATACTGCCATGTCATTACACACATCAGGTTACCCACAACACCTGACCAATTGATAAACAATGGGTGTGTTATGTGACATGAACAAAATGTGTCTGATGTGTTTTCAGTCATGACTCACCCAAACACTGCCCGGATAGCGATTAACAGGTGCCATGGACTGTCACACCTGTGTCCATAACTCCCATCCATGGTTTTGACATAGATCCAGCCTAAGACAGGGGTAATAATGGTGATAATGTGCGGAGTAGGACATTAGCAGGGAGAGTAACTCCCTCTCCCTGCTAAATTAACATGATTTTAAGAATCCTGGAAAAATCTGGGATTTCTTAAAATTGGAATTTGGTCGGGAAAGCCACATAAAAAAATTAACTTTCCCGGCCAAAACAGGAGGGTTGACATGTATGCTCAATGCTTCTGTCTAGCTTACTAGCATCCTATGGTTATGGTGGCTTGGGTCTGGTCTACTTGGTTCTGGTTGCTCCTCTTCTGCTAATGTTTGTGTCTTTGGGAGAAGGTAGGAGCAGTTCTCGCCCCTGCGGTAGCTGCTGCCAGCTCCAGGAAGTGGGGAAGTGGGGGTCAGGAAGAAGAAGAGCAAGGAGGTTACGTCTGCAGACTGAAATCTTGGCTACTAGCCAGCTTTATCTTGCTTCGAGTGGATATGCAATGGTAAGAGGGAGGTTACTGGCAGCCAGGAAGCCATAACAAGGCAGCTGAAGAGCCACATGTGGCTTCAGAGCCATAGGTTGCAGACTCCTATTCTAAGATGTATAATAATTCAGTATTTGTTTTTTATTTCTAGATTCTGGCTATATGTCTTTCTTTTTTTGTAGACTGACCCTAAAGTTCTAAATAAAGTTTGTTCAATCATAGAATCAGCATAGAAAACAACATAAAACTATTCTCTGTGCCTTGTACCTTTTTTCTCATTTCCTTGTTTTTCTTTCGACAGAATGTTCCTCCTGTCTACAATTTTTTTTCCATCTATATGATTATTTCACGTCGAAGATAAAAACATTAGTTGTTGTGATGTGCTATGTACACAAATTTTAGTGTTCTGTCTGCCATGCCGTTTTAATACTTTGATAAAATGACTTTTTGAGATCTAAAGCACAGATTTGTTCTCAATGATATTCAGATTGAATTGCAATAAAACTTCTACCTGAAACCATGTGTCTTACTTTCACTTTCTAGACCACAAGGATCATTTTCCATAAAAATTGATTTTGAAAACCAAATCTTGTGTTTGTAGTATATACTGCTTTCATTGTTGTAGCTTTACATATAGACAATGTCGTGTTGGACAGATATATAGATTGATGGACTTATGACATATATAAGGATGGGACATTTTAGCAGTAAACATTTAAATTTGACAAAATCTAAAAGGCTTGCATCTTTGCTTCCGTTTTAAAAAAATAATACAAAATAACAGAATTAGAGCATGACTGTGATTTAAGCAGAATCACACAATAAGGTAATCATGATTAATCACTATAAGTTTTGGCATTCATGTATTGGTGTGGGTTTTTTGGATGTTTTTAAATGTGTGAACTTATAATATAATTTTATTACAGTCTAGCAGATATATAGACATATAATCATGTTACATGATGTAATTCAAGTTATATTATATTTTGAAGCCACCATGTTGTTATATCATTGTAATGCAATTGATCAACTCATAAAATAATAAAGTGCCAGCATCCCAACATTTTGCCAAAAGAAACATATTGAAAGTCGGCAATCAGTGACTCAATTTTAATGAATTGGTTTCGTTCGGTCTGCCAAACATCCACTGAAGGCAAATAATCCACTGAAGACTATCAGTTTTCCAGGGTTTTTTAGTAAGATCATAAACCTCATCCTATATTCATTTGACTTTGTAATGGAATTTTGTAATATGCCATATAAAGTCAAGATCTTAATTAAAATATTTGTCAATGTTTAAGTTCATCTGATTTAAACAGCAATTAAAAATTTTTTGGACATGTAAAAAGGAACAGTCCATTTACTATGCAGTTAGAAAAAGTAATCCTTCCTGGCATTTACAATAGGAAATTCATAAAGAAATTCTGCAAAATGTTAAGATGAAAATGTTACATTTAAAATAGCAGTTTCTATCATCATCACTTACAAAGCAGAGCTGTTGGCAGTCTTTGACATTATGTGTGCTGAATCTTTAGTTCATTTGTTTTGGAATTACTGTTGAAAATATCATAAGATGTGTACCTTCCTGAGGTCAAAGCAGAATGCATAGAAGATAAAAAACCTATTTGATAAATTCTAATGCTCACACATTATAAAATATGATTTACTAAAGAGGTTAAGAATCATAACATTCTGTTAATAATCACCTCAAATCTTCAATTATGTGAAAAACATCTCAACAATGTTTGTATGTTCAGAAAAAAGTGTGGTTTCATATGTTGGACAATTGCATGTTGTTTTGAAACATGGATCATTGTCGACAAATAAACTTTTCTTTTCCTGCAATGAATGGTATGGCAACCCAAAAAGATGATCCGACAAACACAACATGTGAACACACACAGCTCAATTGCCTTGGAGACCAGAAATTCTTGTAGGATCTTAATAGTTTAAAGCAGCAAGACTTCCTGATATGTTCCTAGGTCTCTTTAACCCTAGCCATGCTAGTGTTCTAATAAAGTATATATATATATATATATATATATATATATATATATATATCTTTTTTTAGTAGGGAAGCATGTAAAGTGCAAGTTACTAGGAAAGACTGAGATTTAAAGGCCAAGTTATAGTTGTGTTCACATTTGAATGTGTTGTTTTGATATGTATTAATATTAATCTCTTTGCTGTCACCCAAACCAAACAGAGGATTACCTCTGTCTAGTTTCCCATCTGTGACATCCAGGGTCGGCGCCAGAGTGCCAGGAGCGGGCGGGCACGAGGCCAATCAGGGGGCCATACTTATGTCTTGGATGGACAGCTGCATAGGTAGGGAGCCCTAATCAAGCAGGCAAGCCCATAGTGCGTGCACTGGTGGTATCCCTGGTTTCTTTCTGTTCTACTCAATACAGGGAGATGTCACGGTGTACAGCTGTCAAAGGGGAAGGATGAGAAAGTAAAAAACACAGTTCATTTGTACTGCATTTGGTACAGGAGCTGTCATCTCCTTGTAATGCCAAGGAGGTTAAAATGCCCCTCTTTGAATTTTTGTGTTCTAAGAAGTACATCAACTTTATTAGTGCAACACATGTGTTTCTTTTTTTTTTTTTTCTTTGCTCATAGGTATTTTGATTTGTCCATATATGTGTGTTGGGGTACCATTAAAAATATCTCGGCAATGTACCAATGCTTCTACGCTGTGTCTTGTTGCAGCACATACAATTACAGCAGTTAATTGCCCTTCTTTAACAGTAGTTTCAAATATTATAAAAAAAAAACAACTGATATTTGTTTTGCAAATACAATGCATACATATTTTTCAGTAGGACATTTCTGAGCATAGTTTTAATACATAAGAAATAATGTTATTTCTGTACCGATATTACCCTTTAAATATTAAAGCTTTTCTTCCAAAATATGTAATATTTAAATATTTTCTAATTTGCAAAATCCAAGAAGAAAGGTTGACCATGAAGGATGATACACAAACTTTGCACAGATTTATCAAAGAACTACCTGCCAGTTGTGGACAGAAGGTCTCAGGAGTGTGTGCAAGCTTGCATACACAGTACAGAGTGAAACTCCGTACACACATGCACACAGGCTGTGCTAGGAGGCATAAAGCATTTATAAATTAGCTGAATTGAAGCTCCTGTGGGCATATAGTCATATTCATGTGGGCAGACAGAGTCTTGTATCATGTATATTAATGAACGTTCTATTTAATTTTTACTGCTTTACTCTAAATAAGAAAATATGTATTCGATCATAAATTAAATGTATTGTTCTCGACAAGTATGTTAATAGAATTACTATATTGTGAATTCTCAAATCACAAACAGAATAGAACATTATGCAGTGATGTAATTATTATTCTAAAAATGTGTGTTTATATTTACATAACATAGTGTAATTTGTATAATCTTACTAGCATTGTACATGAAAGATAGATGTTTCATCAGCATCCATCTCACCAAATAAAACCCAAAAAACAAAAACACTCCCCCACTCCAGCATGTCTCTGCTTTGGGATTCTTCCAGAGTGCAGAGGCACTCAGTAGGGTTCTACAATAGGTAACTGCTACTCGCATTGCCACACTAATGTCCGAGTACTACCCATGTCTCTCACTGACCAAACTTTCTGTACCACCTGTGATTTCCAGTGACCCCATTTCCTTTACCACCTATGACCCTTGGTGATCCTGGTTCCTGCACAACCTGTGACCTCTTGTACCTAACCTGACTAGGCTCCTCTCTTCTACAGACTGCACTCATTGAAGTCCATCACCCTTTCTCTAACTAGTTAGACCCTGTTCCCTTTTAGTGTAGTATTATTACATTTCTAATAGAAATACAACACAAAAGTGATGCAAAGGGAGAGTGAACAATAAAAAGTTGAACAAATAAAGAGGGTTGTACAAAACTTGCCTGAATCTGCAATAACAGATAAAAAGTACATTGAGAAAACTATAAAAGAAATGTTTTCTAAAATATAAGTATCAATAAAAATGCTGAGTTGAGATCAAAAGAATGGAGCATGTATGAACATCAGAACTTTTTTCTCTAGTGTATATCATTCAGTATTGCAGATATAAAAGATGACTGAAGGGTGGAGATATCAGAAGAGGGAAAGGAGGAAAATAAGTGCGGGGGTGGGTTACCCATCAAGCTCATAAGATCAGAGGGATAAGGGAGGATATTGGAGAGACGGCTGCACCCTCGGATCCTCTATCCTGTCATGTATTTGAATAGTGTTATTTAACCAACATATTCAATTTTTCAAAGTGAAAGCTTATGTTGACATACGTAGGATGTTATCATTACTATCATTATGTATTAGTAAATGGTTAAACCTCCCTGGCGGTTTTCCAGAGCCCAGCTTGGGGTATTTACCTATTTACTTATCCTCAACAAGCCCTCAACAAGCAATTCTGGGGGGGGAGGCGCACCATTGACCTCCATATCAAAGAGGACAACCATCGATGAGATGACGCTGGCAATATGCAGAGGGGAGGAGGGTGGGGAAACATGGCATTGCTTGCCCATACTGTGTTGTTTAAAACATCGTAGTATGGGCAAAACGCCAAAGAGGTTTAGAAATTTAGCTAGGTCAAGAGAATGGACAGGGTCAACAGATTTTAGGACAATGCTAGATGCTAGTAAATGATCCTAAGAAAGGGCATACATTTACTTTTCCCTTTCATTTTGCAATAGCTAATAGTTACACAGTAGCCAACTTAAAGTGATTCTTTACTAACATTACATTGAAAAAATACTCATCTGAAAACTGCTACACAATAAAAAAAAAACATACTGACCATCCTCACTTCCAGATTCCTGGCACCAGCATGTTTAGTACTGGCAAAGAGAAGCTATAGGATTGGAGCTGTAATTTAATAAAAATGGCCACTAGATTCAATTCGATTAGATGCGACAGATCCCGCAGATGTGAAGCAGCCTTCATAATCCCACAGGACTAGAACACTTCATCCCGGGTGCCCTTGCGATGAATATTGATAAAACACTCACACAGTTCACACAGTGGGAAGGGTGATCCTGGAAAAATCGCCCCCTCCTGCTGTCACAAACATTTATTTTTTTTATTTTTGAGCAGTGATTGTCTTAATTATCGGCAGTGCCCAGTGAGGTGGTAGATTCACTTCAAGAGTATGTAGTGTAGTATATCCTGAAATGTTTCCATGGATTCTGTGAATCTAAACAGTTGTATAAAGCATTAAACAAATAGTGTAGTTTGGAATCACAGGTTTATCAGAAAGTGTATATATTTCTACATGTTCAGTTATATTCAAAAGTAATTTCAATACAGAACATGATGCATTATACATACAAAAATATTACAACATAAACAAATGTTACATATATCCTGTACATATAAAGGGTTTACTAGTCCTCCATTGTTAGAGAGGAGAAATTAAAATGTGTTACATTTTTGTGTAAGCATCATTAATTTGTACTGGCTACCAGCCATTCCAAGCAGTGACTTTCCATCTGCTACCGATGCCTAATTTGGCAATTTACTTATCTCTAACATAGCACCGGGGATGTATTTATTTTTTAATTTTTTTTATCACAGTGGGAATATGCACAAGATAATGATGAAATAATAAGGAAGAACAAAACTCACAGGTCCTGTTTATGAAATACATGCTGAGTGTGTATTATGCCTGTTTGTAGTTTGAGTATGTATACACACAAACTGCATATAGTATCATCAGCTATACATTTTCATGCTGTCACTTGTGACAGCACACTAAGGATTATGGATTATTATACCATTCTATTTAGAAATAAGCTAATGAAAGATTCAGGTGAATTGAGTTATTATTTAAAGCAGATGTATACAAAACAATTAAAATATATACCAGATTTTACGCATTATACGACATATAGGATCACAGCACTAAACAACATATCAAGGGAATATGAAGCATGTTACAACAAAGTAGGCAGGTCTGGTCCATACAGTATTTACTCTTTATTCCTCCAGCTTAGCCAAAGGTCCAGTGCCAGGAGGGAGGTCCCCAGCAGAGTTTTCACTAGTGAAACTTTAGCAGGTGTCTATACACTAGCATTTCCCATTCTCTAAACCCACTGACAAACTTATGGAGTGGCACATTTTACAATCTGGCATTAACAACTTACCCATGAGCATCTGTTTACATATGGGAGGACAGATATGTCTGAGTCGCTTTTCTTTTGATGCAAATGCAGAATGCTAATTTTAATACACAACTCATGCTATTAAAATTGCTTTTTTTCACACACCTAATTGGTCAGTGTGTTCAGAAAATGAGTACTGCTAATCTCCTTTTTGACAGTGGCATTTTGGCCTCACTGAAGGAACTGAAACAAATTCCATTCTCCGTTGATTGCTCCCAGAATATTTTTGAATATATATATATATATATATATATATATATATATATATATATATATATATACGTATACACACCTCCGATGATTTTAACAGGAAAAATAGATTTTATGCATCTTATAGTTCAAAATTATATAAAATATTCAACATTTTCTGAGCCAGCCCTCCTAAAAAAAAATTATATATATACATACATGCTGTGTCCTGGAACCATATAAAAGTTAAAATATTTTGTTCTAAGCTAGTCTTCTGGTGGTTAGTTAACTGCAGTTTTAGGAGTGGAAAACGGAGGCCACCAGATCATGGTTATATCAATGAAAATATTTATTTTTTGTAGTTTTTTATACAGTGTGAATATGTCTTTCCAAAATGTCACTGGGCTAACAGTTATCCTGTTTTCTCTCTCATCTTGAATGGCTCTCTTATATCTTGAATGGCTCATCTTTCTATGTCTTTTAAGGATGTTGTAGCCCATTTCATGTTTATTGTATGGAACACGTAAATACATTTTTCAATGTATTTCAATGCCCCACATTCAGAGGTCCAGACTTATGTGAATTTCAAATGTGATACTTTTAATGTGAATGCTTTTTCAATCCTCCGAAGGCTAGAAAAACATCACTTGTGTGTCTTGAAACAACAACCACAGTGTAGAATTTCATGCCAAAATCAATAGCTGGGGTTTTTTTTCTAACATTTTAGACTGGTAAAATGTTTTCATGAATCTAAATTTCCCAGCAATGAATAAAGATTATTGGTGATTGGTCACTACGGGTTACAGAATATTTGTGCCTTACATTGCGTCTGTGTTCATTTCAAATGAGTGATCATCCCAAGTTCAGGAGAGGCTGAATAACATCTACTCTACAGAAAGTGACAGCATGATGAATTGTATCTTCCACTGACTGTGTTTAGTTTGACAAGAGATGAGAGAAATCTTCCCACAGTGTGTTCTTTCCGAGATTCTCAATGCTGTCATGCAGATCGGGCAATGAAAGAGAAAAGTAAATGTAAAATGGCTACCTATAATTTTACACTTAAATATACACACAGACAATCCTGAATAAAGTACAGGTGCGAACCACAATATGACAATTATACAATAACAACACTGGGTGGATAGGCCTCATATCGTCTTGTTTATCTTCTCATTTTTCACTCATAATATTTTAAAGACCTGCTTCCTGTAACTGCTCCCCTGTAAAACTATTTTAAATGATGGTTTTTGCTTTTATAGTCAGTGCTAGAAAAATGATTGCATTGCAGTCTAGAAGTTTTGAGTGAATTTAATCACAACAGCTAGCAGTGCTACAGATGTTAATGTATATCTGCTGATATATGATTGCCATGCTTTGATTGGCATTTGACATGTTACATAATTGTGTTTGTGTTTCTCCATACATACAACTTTCTCATTAGTGTGAATTCTTATGTAGTTGAATCTACAACTGGCAAGTAAGGGTCAGTTGAAATTGGAATTTAAAGGGAAAATATAAGCAAAAAGTACAAAAACATGTAAAGAGTAAAACTTTTTAAACTGTGTCTATAGTACAATTTAAAGTATGTGCTATAACAATGTTTATTCAGTGTTGGTCATTTGAAGAGGTCCATTGAAGGCACATGGTTGTTCTTTGGGGGTCAGGTACTCATTACTGCAATCCACAGGCTTCTGTGTTTAGTTATGAGGTGGCTAGCATCGGGGGACTTGACATGGCCAGAGACTGCACAAACAAGAGGCACAATGTGTTATAGAGGTAAAACAGCAACTTTATTAAACATGTTTAAAAGGGATCAAATCCACATCGGACAGGTCATATGGATCCACGTTAGACTTGTCATTACATGAAAAAGAAAGACAGCCTAACGTGGAATGCTCAGATTGGGTAATACAGAAATGATTGAAACAGGTTGGGAGAAGAAAGGAGGTTTCTAAGAGCACCCCCTTATATGGTGGAACCCTATATAAACGTGTTTCGGCTTGCAAAAAATTTTGACACCCAACTTAAGAGCAGTCATAGGTTAGCTGGATTTTCCTTTGAACAACTTGTAACAAAACTTAATTTCTTCATTTTAATACACGTACAAAAACATACTGAAGCCACACTGTTAGAGCAAATAAACTTTTGTGTGTGTAAGTTACAATTAGATAAGAGTGGCAAAGCAGTCATTAGTTTTGTGTTCAAGAGACCAATGAAAACATCTTTCAAAATGTAAATGAATCAAACAAAAGTCTCAAAATACTGTACACATGTTTTTGATTTCCTACCTTTCCTATTGCTAATGATAAGAAATTTGATCAAATGTATTCAAGACTCAGTTGTCACAAAACACATTTCTAAACCTATGATCTATATTTTCCAACACATCCCATTAAACATGTGTACAGTGTTTTGAGACGGTCGTTTGATTGATTTCCATTTAGAAAGATCAATGTCCAATTGAAAACCCATAAGTCTATTGTAAAGGTCATCTACTGAATTCCCTTAAGATCTAATCCATTTATCAGTTCAGAAGTGGAAATTGACCTGTGTGCATCCAGCTTTAGTGAAAAGAATGAATCAGAGATTGTAACATGAAATTGATGTCTGTTGTTTTTGTCTGTTAGTCAAAGAATTAGAAGCAACTCATTGCATAAAGTGTTTACCGTATTTTTCGGACTATAAGACGCACCGGACCATAAGACGCACACAGTTTT
>CM070036.1:52375440-52388208 GCA_036250615.1 Ptychadena robeensis | reverse complement strand
ATATGTTTTTTTCAGAATTATTTGCCAATATATTAAGTAAGACAGAATCTGTTTGACTTAAATTAGAAGTAGGAGGCAACATCAGAACCTCCTAAAAATCCACAAACCAAAATGCTCATGGTCTCAGTCTCTTTCAAGGATCTGCATTCAATTTAGCCAGAATCTTAAGTTGTTTGTTACTTTGTATATGATATTCTGTATCCTAAATAGATAGCCTGCCAGAAAAAAGCAAAATAGGGATTAACAGCAAGCAACAAAACATTACTTCCTGGCTAAAGCAAGAAGAAAAAGGTTTCCTTCATCTCTATTTGGGATATTTCTCCCAGCAACCATTTGACCTTTTCACAAAGGAAAAACTGTTTGACTTTCTTGCAGCTGCATCAAATTAATACAGCAACTACAACAACTACAGTGGACCCTCAAGCTACGACTCAAAATATAACCAAAATTTTTATTTCAACATGTGACTAAAGTTTAGACCAGAATTTGTTTATGCTTTCCAGACACCCTCCTGTGGCAGAAATCATTAATGATGCTTTAAAGAATAAACTTCTGTACGGCCAGTGCAAACGCCAGAGGTGTCCAGAAACTGGCCTCTGAGCCCAGATATATGAACATACACGGGGTGTAAGCAAGGAACCCATAGGTCTCTAGGAATTTCCCTTTATGCTGAGTGCATTCAGCGCATCATGGCCACAAAAACTGTAGGACAGGTAGAACAAAAGAAGAAAGATAAGAAGGCAATTACAATTAAGCAGAAGAAAGAGTCTTAAATTTTTATTTTTGGTAGGCTAGGAACATGTTATAACTTTATTTGCTACAAAAGTAGGAATATTATTGCTCCTTGTATGTTACATGTATATTACATCTTATTATGAAAAGGTTAGGAAAGGGGTAATTTGGGAGGTCTGGAATGGAATATTGGGAAAAATTTAAAAATTCTTCCACTGACCAGCAGAAGAACAATAAACTTCTTCTCGCCGGCGAAGGGGCAGGTCAAACACCCATACCATATGATGTTCATCCATCTCTAACACCAAGTAAGTACTTGATGGTAGTACTTGATGGTAGTACTTGATGGTAGTACTTGATGGTAGTATTGATAGTTTGTGATGCCTTAAAAAAAACACAGTGGAACACTAACGCAATGTGGATGCCTTAACGTATCCATAGAGAATGCCATGGGTGCATCAAAAACAGTTGGGTATCCATTTTTGATGTGTCTACAGTGCATTATGCCTATTCTTAAAAAAAACAAACACATCTGCTGATTAAATAGTTTTCATTTAGTAGGACATCTCTATGATAAATTGTAGAGCCTCAGAAATGAATTAACCTAATTACTGCTTGTGCCATTATACACGGATCCCATTCCTTTGACACTGAGGTGTTCCTTCTCCATGCATCTTATTTATCATTGTTATAATTTCTAGTTTATTTAGCACCAATATGTTTTTCTGCAGTATTATTTCTAGGGGGAAATAAACATACAGCGATTATGACAGTCTAGCAAATGCTGAACTAAAATAGATTTTTTGTTTTGTTATGTACTATTATCAATATTTGAAAGCATTTCTTATAAACATTAACCTAAATGGCCTCTCTGGAAAAAAAGAGTTATCATGGGACACACCACAATTTTTTCTTTCCAGCCTATCTATTGTATTTGATTATGAATGTACTCTTTAATGTGATTTACTTTAATTCAAAAAGAAAGTACCTCTACAATCTATTTATGTTCAGAATATACTTATTTCTCAATTCAATGTTAATACATGTAGGTTAAAAAATTTTTTATATGAAATATCTTCAAACTTTAATATTTTGCTTGAACAACATAATCCTAGAATTTAATCAATGAAATTGTCTCTTATTTTGTTGCACTGGTAAAATACTGCTATTAAGATATTAAACTAAAGTTGAAATAATTTAAAACTTAAACTTAAATAATAACCCATGGAACTCAATGTCAGATCAAAACAGGGATTAAAATGACTTACTCAATAAAATATCAATATTAGAGCTTAATGAAAATATGTTGTAGAGAAGCAATATATCTTTAAGCTTGACATAAAAAATAATCATTAGTGACACACAAATGCTTTGAAATAGCTATGATAGTAATGTTTGTTGATCTAAAGTACAAGCGTTACTGCACTATTTATTCTTCAGTTGAGAGGATTAAATTAGGTTTAAATAACTGATTTTTTTTATGACAAATGCATTTACTTTTCATATTAGGCATTCTAGTCTTAAAGCATATTAAAGTGGAGGTAGTGAAAAAGTGTTCGTAGAAAATATTACATACATAAATCTTTAATGTTCCCTTCATATTATATTTACTGTTTAGATTGTAAAAAAAAGAATACATAAAAAAAAGAATAATAAAACTGTTTGCACCTGAATAGTGACCAGAAGGTTATTTCCAGGGGCTGTTGATGGAATTGTGTATTCTGCCATGTCATGCCACAAGAATTAATCTACTTTCTATTTCTACTTAAGTACTTTCTACTTAAATTAAGATTTGCTCCATGCTGCAGCCGTTATTTCTGCATTAAAAAGTGGTGCTCTACTCTCTTTTTACTAAACCTCTCTTTTTACTGCAAATCAAGCTCCTCCATCAAGAAATGAATCCCTATACACATACTAGAAGGTTGTTGTTGGAAACGTTCAATTGTAATTGTCTTGGGTAAGAATTTAGCATCTTTACCAATGTCTCTATCTGTCAGTGTATCCTTAATGACACGCCTAAAGAACAGAAGCTCCTTACTATGGAGGACACAACAGGATCTTCTCCATATAACCAGAATGCAACGTAAACCAGGAACTCTTCCTTGTGATACTTCCCAGAAATAGTTGGTGAGTAGGTGTGTAAAAGTTGCATTAAGCTAAATGGCAGCATAGTACGCCTATTCAAGTATTGAATCATGAAACATTACACATATCTTTTGATCTAGTTTTGAGTTCCTGAGAATGCATGTTTTACTCTTAAGCATTATTTGGTAAGGAACTAGTCAATGAGTATATATAACCCACTATTTAAGTGCATTTACTTAATGTATTGAGTTTAAGTGATACCCTTTATTGGATAATTGAAGTCATTAAAGAAGCAAGCTTTTGAGATGTCTCACATACCTGTTCACTGATAAATACTCAAACATCAATTTGGGGAAAGGGCAGTTGGAGTACCCTCATGCCAATGATTTGAACCAAAGAAGGGAATTTCCCAGACACCAGATAACAAATGTTTAAATATCATTGATATCATATAAAATCATTATGAAAAGTAAAAAATTTATTATGTAAGGAAACACTTTAAACCCTAAAGCCGGGCATAGACGTCTAGATCCATGACCGGCTTGTAGCAAACTCATTACAGCGTGGTGACATCATCACTAACACAGATTTCTGTCAGATTGTAGCCAATTAACTTGAAGGGGTAGGTGACTTCCCCTCCACATCAGTGAAAACAATAATGGATGGGGATAGATGAGGTTAGTGCCTACATCCCAAACGTAATAAGAGAAAAAATTGAACCATGGTTGGTATGGACACAACCAGGACATTGTGGTGGCTACTCCCCAGGGACTTTAATGGCACTGAAGTCGCACAACATCGTGAAAGTATTAAAAGGACCATTTTATTAGGATCCAAAGAGGGATAAAAGCAAAGTACAGATACATGTTCATGCATGGTCATGAGTGCTTCATAGTTCGATGATTGATTGCAGTCAGTCTACACGTTTCACCCCTCAAGGGGGCTTCATCAGGACAGAGTCACAGTCATATATCATAACGGAAGTGATATTATATCAACAAGGGTCTAGAGGAAAGAAAAAATGCTCTTAAATAAACAATAAACATGTTCATATAAGGCAATATATGATCCCAATAAATATTTGAAGGTTACTCTCAAAAACATATCCATACATGTTATATAAAATATCACAAGTATAATCATAATTAGTTTGTACAAAGGAGGATCTCTACCTAAGTACTGAGTATAGTATGAACATGAAACATCACATGGAACACAAAGGGGTAACGCACTCACATCTGAAGTCAGCGTATGGGCAGGTCAAGGACGGGTGGAAAATATCTGCATGTGTGGTACATCTTTTCAAAGGCAGATCAACGGATTTGACGCAGGTGGTCAGTCCGTGCGGTCGTATTTGTAAAGGCGTGACCCAAAAAGGGGGGGTTTCCACCACACCTGGATGTCAGATTACAAAGGTATGATATAATACATAATTAGGGTGACCATAGGACATGGTCACTATAGTCCCCATATCCACCTGACCTACCTCCAAGGGTCAATGTCTAATATCGGCTCCTATGTGTCCCAGGAACGTCTACCGATTCTACAGGGATGCTGTCCAACAGCCTCCCTAGAGACTAAGGTATCAGGAGATGAGTCAAATAGATCTAGGGTCCTTCCCTGTCTGTCCAGGTGGGCTGATGGGGCTCCCACACACCCACCTGCGCTATCTGGGTCCAACAAAAATCTCCACCTTCCGGTGCATCCACATCACCCCGAACTCGGTGGGATGTGCGGATGGACCTTCTATGTAACCATTCCACGTCAGAGGGGGGCGAATTCGCGGCAAAACAGCACGCTTAATCCGCCCCCTCCTCTGGGGTGCACGCTCGCCCCTCCACATGTGCCACTCATTGTGACACTGTATTGGCCCCGCCCCCACCAGGGGCGGACCGTCCAGGCCCATTCGTCCCCTTCCCAGGCAGGAGGGCAAAGAGCTCAGATTGGCTCCGCCCCCCGACCTCGTCCCCTCCACATCAACTGCCTACAACAGAATCGGCCACAAAAAGTATCGGCAGCATGGATCACCGTTTTGGGACAAAACTGCAAGGTAAGCACCCCTGTAGTTACAGGCCATCGACCAACATGTGTTTGCGGTGAGTGCACACACTGGTTGATCGCCTGCAACTACTGCCAGGAATCGCAATGTCTATGTGTTAAGTCAGCCATTTTGTATCTTTTATAATAATAATTAGCCATCTTGTTTATATGCTAGTTGGAAGCCATGTCAATTTCAAGGTTAAACTTGTTTACATGCATACAATCTCAGTTTATGAATGTAACTACCAGGTAGAAAAAAACCCTTGAGCTGATAGGTTAGAAGCAAGTGGTGATTTTTGTTTATCTATGCACACATACATAGCTTAGAATCATGTAACATGCATATTTTCGGTTTCTATCTTTGTATGACATAGTCTGCATGATGAAATTAGATAAATATGTAAGTGAACTGAATAAACTTTGAGATTAGGAATCAACCATCCTGTCTGCCTTTCTGTGGATTATCAATTTCTAGGCTCCAACAAAAATAATAACTAAAGACAGATAGAACAATCTCGCTTACACATACCACTAAATCAAATATCAGATCCACATCATACAATATGTTATAAACCACATATACCACATGATGAACCTAAAGACCTTTAGTGATATGCATTGACAAACAGCAGGTCTTTCTGTTCCTTGGTACTTGGTTGTGATGTGACATGAAATGTGGCTTACTGTTCTAAAGAGCTTTTGAATGCTGTTGTTGGATTTATTTGTGCTGTTTATAACTCTATTCCTATAGGATGAATAAACAACTTTTAATCAAACCTAAACCATTATTTGTTTGCCATGATAGTCCCTGCAGCTGGCCACCTCTTATTGTTGCTTTGTTTTACCAATCCTCCTTTCAATATATCCTCAGTTATGGTTAACTATGATCAAGGCCCTTCTTCTGGTTATATATTATTGACTGTTGTGTTTTCTTGTCAAATAAGTGATTGTATGTTATTGTATTATTAATATTGGCATCAAATAATTATACGTTTAGAATACAAATAAGCTGATATAAGACAACATGTTACAAGGTCTACATTTGAAAGCAGTAAGTTTTGCTGTATTAGAATTCTATGCTCTCCATTTGCTAATTTGGTTAAGGTGATTTTTCATTGCGTTTTGACCGATTGCAGAGCTAGTTTAACATGTTCTAAAGTTGTTTCCTATTATGTTTAATGAATGTTGTGCAGAGCTATATCATCAACATAAATCATCTATGCATAGTGAGTGCTCAGATCATTTATCATCACAGCAAAGTGTAGAACACAGTTATTGAACTCCGGCAGCCTGACACCAGAACACTGTCTTGGAAAATGGGCAGACCTTTAATATCAGGTATCCGAGGCATTATTAGTATTTTTGTCATTTATAGGCTCTGTTAAAAAACGATTTTTATTAAAAGAAATGTTTCAGCTTCTGATGTTTTTAATGTATGTGAAATTACTTTTCTGTAAGAAGGTAATTGCACTGTGAAGTTTTAAATGAGCTGAACTGGAGAGCTGACATAAATGTTTTTTTTGTTTTTGTAACACTGTCATATAAATTGGAAAATATAAATAAATAAAACATATCAGCGCTTTGGTAGACAGTAATGTATTCCAGATATTTTCCTCTATATCACTGTGTTTATACTGCTGTTATATATATATTTTTTTTTAATGGCCTATCGACTGGGATTGCTAATGTGCAATATTGCATAGAAAATCTACCTTTATTATAAAATCACTTAATATCTCCAATTTCATTTTTATTTTCTCAATATTAGCGCATCCTACTCTTGAAGTGTATGTTTCCATCATCATTTTCTGTAAGGGATCTCCCTCCAGTGTTCTTGTCTTGCATATTGATGGACAGGCAGTTAAAACAAGAGCACAGCAAATAAAAACAAAATCATGAAGTGCAAAAAACGAGTGTAACAAACATAAGTTCCGTTAATGGTAAAGCAAAGGATAAAATAATGCAATGAAATAATGAAGGTACAACAGAGACTTAGGAAGTTGCCGTGTTTTGTCTCTTCAACTGAACTGATACCAGGATGACGTCACTTCTTGGTTAGGGGGGTTCCACATGCGTCAGGACCCCCTTTGCTAAGCGCATTGCTTGATGGGAGGTCCCGACGAAGCACATTCACTTACCTGCTGGGTGGAATCTGTGTTTTTACAGCGCTGAGCAAGGCTAAACGTAGTCGAGTACATTGAGCCTCTGCATCGACGGATGTCTAAACACAGCATCCGCCAAGTAGGTAAAGTCTATATGATCCGTCGGGACCCCCGCCTATCAATATGCTTAGGGGAGGGGGTCCAGACGGATGTGGAAACATAGCCTTAGGGTTGACATCCCTTACTGGTGCTAGTGAGGTGGTACACTTTTATTGGTGCTGCAGGAATTCTGGTAGGGGGGTCTCTCCTTTGATAGTCACACTCAGTGCTCTGTAGGATCAATGGGGTGTGCTTTTTCTTTTACTTCATCACCCACCCTTTATACTGACCCATTTTGCCATGTACGTTTCTCACCTTTCTATACACCATCTTTTGGTCTTTCTGGTGACTTGCATCACTCCTACTGTGTGATCACTGCTGGCAGTTGTGTGCAGATATTGTTTTTTTAATGATTACTTATATCATTTTTGAAGTGACATTTGTTTCTCAACTTCTTTTAGTTTTGGGAACTTAGTAACAGAAACACCTGCTTATCATAACATTATGATTCACTTAAAATATAAGAAAATCGATCCACATGGACTGTGACCAGATTGAGATCTGCAAATATCAGCCAAACCAGAAAATGAGAAAAAAAAATTTTTCTGTTGTTTTCAGTATGTCACCACTGATGAAAACTGGGTGATACCATATTACCATATGTACTTTAAAAACCATTAAAAATACTTAATGAAATGCAGCTTTTAGTCCTAAGGTCCATGCTGGAACTCCTCCATATTTCATATTGTAAAGATACAGAAACCTAAATGGCCTATCTGCAGTGGTTAAAAGTCTAATCCAAGATTGTATTAACTAAGGAACGAATGAAGGAATAGACAACATGTTTTTGGGGCTGAGCCCCTTTCTCTGTGTTTTGCACTACAGAATAAATGATTCATAAATAACATGGCTGGATATAATAAACACGGCAGGACAGTTGTGATGCTTAAAGTTGCATCTTTTTCTGGATTGTTCCATAATAATCTGAGGTTTTCTGGCTGACATTAGGCTTTAATTCTCAATAAAAGCAAACCTAATTCAGTTCTTTTTTCAGCCATTTGTTATAAACAAATCCTATTTCTAGGCTTTGTGTCCATCGTTATGCGAAATCATTTCAATCAATCAACCATTTCACCATCCAAACTTATAATGTCTTGAAAAGGAGAACCAATTTGTTGGGGTCAGGTTCTGATATGAGAGACACAATTTGTAGGCTGATATTTTTAAAGCAGAGGATGCCTTTAGTATTTTTCTTCAACAAACAACAAAATGAAGAACAAAACAATGTAAGCAGAAGTATAACCTTGTAATCTCACATGCAACCTATAAAAATATGCCAATTTAATGGGATACAAACATGTTCCTGCTTTTGTAAGGTAGCTGGCTCTACATACCAAAGACTACAATAAGATTGCAGCTCTCCAATGTTGCCTGGTCTCAGTATTTGATAAGAAAATCCAGTTCTCTGATTCTTGTGTAAAGAGTATTCACTTGAGCCAGTTTCATAATAGTACATACTGAATAGGTTGTAATTGGTGGGCTTTTGTGCGACATCTGTCAATGTTCCTTTTCTATTGACCTATTTGACATATGTTTTAAAATTCAAAAATATTTATCTGTTTGCATATAACAGTTTCATGTATATCTATAAATGATTTTCCCTTTGGTGTGTTTTATGAATATTTGGATGAAGGTATGTTATTCATCCATGCTAGTTATTTATCTTCTTCTCCACCACTAAAGAGTAATTGAAATTTATTGTGGGAAAGCATTGCATTTTGACAGATTTCACATAAAAAGCTTATTTGAGTCTTATTAATACAAGACATGTCAAGGTTGTTCTCCCGGTGATTTTTTTAGTATTTGCCTGTGAATTCTCCTTTATTCAACAAACCTAATGTTGAATAGAGAACTCATTGAGTTATTGCACTGTTTTTTAAATTCATTATTTCTTTTTAAACAGGAAGCTATTCACCTCCCTAGAACAGATTTGTTCAAGAACTTAAGCATTAATTTACAACTAGATAACTAGTTTTACATGACACTATGGTCTGAGCCGTTAAAGCATGCTTTCTAAAGACACTCTAACTAGTGCTGTGACCTGCACTGCAGAGGCAAACCACATGGCAAAAAGGAGGACTTCCATGAGACATGAATGACCACTTTCCTTATGGCCTTATACCCAATCTATCAGAACAATGACACAGATAAGCACACAGTAAAGCTAGGCATACCCGCACCGAGCGGCCTAATCGGCCGCCAATAGGGGGTGCCCACATATCTGTCTGTCGTCCCACAGCTCGGCCGGCCAGAGAACGGACATGTTCGATATTCGAACGGACATGTTTGATATTCGAACGGACATGTCAGATATGCCGGCCGATGCCGTTAATCTCAATGAAGACCGGCATCTTCATTGAAGCTAATGGCCGGCACACAAAGGGTGCTGGGCGTTGCTGTCATCTCTGGAGAGCAGTTCTGTTGGCCCCCACTCGGTACGAGTGTGAGGGCCTTAAGACTCAAGAATGTGTGCACTGTTGTTCATTCAGTTAAGCTTGTTGCATTCACACAAGAGCAATCTGGAGACCCTTATGGAGCTATAGTATTTATACACATCATGCTCTCAGTCTGGTGTTCACGAAGGAGCGGACCTAACTTCCACAAATACCTGCTGTTCACATGTTCGCTACGAATCACCATTGACTTCAATAGAGGATGAAATCCTTAAACCTTCATGTCATAATTGTTGCCACAATACCAATAAAAAAGTATCAAAAGGATGCAACTGCCAGAACAGTGTCATGGCGGGGGGGGGGGGGGGGGGGGGGGGGGGGGGGGGGGGTATGGTATACTGTAGAAATAGGTAGACCCCAAACAGTGTGGGTTCCCCCCAGAGCAAACCAGACCCCTTTTTGGCAAGCCTGGGAGAATAGGGGGCACAGCCCATGTCCCACCAAGCCATATTTCAACAAGGGGGAGACCCGTTGTTAAGATAAGGAGTTCCATTGTGGAGGTGGTGGGGCTGAGTATACATGATTCCCCCAGATCCCACTCCTCATCCTATTGAATGTGTAATGAGGCAATCAATTTTGGGACGTCATCTTTATCATATAATATGTATTAGCCCTACTGATCTTCTTTCTGATTTGCTCTGGATTAGAAGGTTGCCATTATTCAAGGGAAATTTCTTTAGCCATTTATTTACAGCAACATATTGCTTGGTTGTTACTCAAAGAAAATCCCCACTCACTGCCCACAACTAACTTAAGGGGGACATACACGGTTCGAGTTTTTGTTCGATCTACCTAAAAACTATCGTTTGAAGACAATCGCTTTTAAATTAATTCCTTTTAAGTTGAATTGATCAAGCCTTTGTGCTCCAAACCAACAAATCGGTCAAGCAGTGATCCGACATGTTGTGTAATTGCAGTTGATCGTTTAAGTATCTGATGGGTTTTCTAGGTATTTCAATCTCTTTTTATCTGATGGTACTATGCATACGTACAGGGTTAAGGAAAGGAATCAATTGGTTTTGAATCAATTACATTATTTTCCCAAAACGATCATTGTAAATCAATTGTTTGTAGTTGATCAAATAGAAAATCATACCTAGCTTGACGAACATATTATGGCGGATGCACACGATACAAAAAGTCAACCCGTGCATGTTAGCATTAGGGATGGTCGAAAAATTCGCAGTGTGAATTTTTAAGTAGAATTTCGACTTTTTCGCCGAAAATTTGCATAGTCGAATTTTGATGGGGCCATTTCGAGTTTTCGCCGAAAAAGTCGAAAATCAGCCTGATATTTCGACTGAAATCGAAATTTCAACCTAAAAAATTACTTTGCTTTTGATTTGCCATGGCGCTATTTCGCGTGCGAGTATCGCCATTTTATTTTAAATTTTCGCATAGACGAAAATTCGCATGGTGCTAGCTAACTTTGTCAGCTTATTGCAAAGCCTCTGAAAATGGTATCCTCACAAAAATTGCTGGAGTTGTAGAGAAGGGTTGGGGGGACATTGCTGGAGTTGTAGAGAAGGGTTGGGGAAACATTTGAAAACAATAAGTTTTGCTCTAACATGTCAAGTTTGTGTATAAATTGGATTTAAATCTCAGCTCTTAATGTAAAGCTCCGCTACTATGTACACTGATTCTTTTATTATAGCTCAAGCTCATACAGCAAATCCAAATTTTCCACCTTATGTGAATTTTTGACCTTATGCAAATTTTAGGCTTTATGCGAATTTTTGAGTGTTTTATGCAAATTTTTGGCATTCTGCGAATTTTCGACTTCGACTAGAAAAAAAGTCGAAATTTCGCAGTCGAATCGAAATTAGATTGGGAAGCTCGAAATTTAAGTAGAATCGAATTTTATTTAAATTTCGACCATCTCTAGTTAGCATTAGAGGTCTCAAGAACTACAGGGATTGAAAGATTTATACAAAAACTGTAACTGTACTGTACCATACATAAATGTAAATAAATACATAATAGTGTCCAAAAGAGGTGCTGATTCCTATCATTGGCAAAAAAAACATTACTGGTCCAAGGTGTCTGAGTACTTCTAGAGTCTCTCCTTTCTTCATTTAGATCTCTTAACTTCCTTTTTTCTTTTAACATTGCAATGGTATTTACTCCCCATAACATCTCTTATGCTCTGATATAACCTAAAGATATCACTTAGAGTAGGACATAGTAAAATAACCCATTATTCTTATGCTCCTATATTGTTTAATATATAATATATATTTATTTAAATATATTTACTTATTTCTTCAGCAGCCACTGAAAGATGGGACAAAAGGCTTATCTCATGATGAAAGGTCCTGTGTCTGCAGCCTCCTGGCACTGTGCAGTTCATGCTGTGTTTTGAAGTCTCCTCTTGGAATGATATCAAATAATGGAAAGCTTGTTTACAACCAAACATGGATACAAACACATGGCCAAGCCATGCTGCTGGGAATTGGGCTTCAATAGAGGTAACACATAGATTTTCCAGGGGCTACTAAACAAATGTAAATGTGAATATTTTAATGAAAGTGCAATTATACTTTTCTTTTCCTGTCCTCATCATTTCAACTTTTAAAGCTTTAGGCCCAGTTAACAGTTATTAAACAGATCAATATCAGCCCACAGGTTATCAGCACTGTCGTACAGCGTACCAGGAGTAGTGATGGCGCGAACCCGGAATTTGATGTTCGCGAACGGCGAGCCCGGCGAACCCCATAGACTTCAATGGGCAGGCGAACATTAAAAAACAAAGGGACCCTTTCTGGCCACAATAGTGTTGGAAGTTGGAAGTTATTTCAAGGGGACTAACACCTGGACAATGACATGACAGAGGGGGATCCATGGCAAAACTCCCAAGAAATTTTTTTTACACGCAATAAATCCGCACGAAGGATTTCTACAATGATAGTCATTTGGGATTTGAACATAAGAGGGGAGCTGGAGAGCACTAAACAACATGGTTGGTAAATGCCTGTGTGAATTCCACCTGAAACAATCTGTGAAGATCTGCTTTCCACGTTGCCTACAGCTTAAAAGGTGAATTTTAATTTTATGGAGGACACTGGTGGAGATGGAAAGTGTGGAGGACACTGGGGGAGATGGTCAGTATGGCAGACACTGGTGGTGATGGTCATTGCGGAGGACACTGGTGGAGATGGACAGTGTGGAGGACACTGGTGGTCATGGTCAGTGTGGAG
>CM070036.1:52360021-52375340 GCA_036250615.1 Ptychadena robeensis | reverse complement strand
ATGTCTGCTGACTGTGACTCACAGAGGTCAAAGTTTCTGCAATTTTAAAAGATAGGGGGCAAACCGAACTTGCCATATGTTCGCGAACATGGGCGAATGCGAACATGCGATATTCGCCGCGAATAGTTCTCTGGCGAACAGTTCGGGCCATCACTAACCAGGAGTTCAAAACTTAAACTCATTCATTCAAAAAGTAAAACTCTTATATATTATGTATTATGTAATTATTTACATTTTTAAGTTCCAAATAAGAATTTTATTTTTACATACTGCTTTTTCATGAATTACTGCATCAATGGATCATATGTTGAGGTTTTATGCCTGTAGCACTGGTGAAATGTTTTGGTTTGTTCACAAACCTTTCAACGCTACTGTTATCTCTAGTGCTTTGGAAGTTTTTTTGCCACATTTTGTACTTCCAACTTTCCTTTAATATTCTCAGATACAGCAGAGTTTGTATATAACTGTCTACTGTTGAGTGACCAGCCTTCACCATGATTGTGTTGCTTACTGAACCGGATTGACAGACGATTTATAGGCTCCGGACAGTTTTGAGGATAATTGGCTTAATGAAACGAAACACCATAATTGAAAATATTGACCTTTTTGAACAATATTCTAATTATTGAATTTAGAAAGCAAAATTTGGGTTTCGAGTACTAATAGGCCAGACCAAAATAAACAAAAGCTTGAAATACAACACTAGTACCTTATATTTCTAGATATATGAGCCTCAATTTTTTATGGAATCAATCAAGTTATTTAACATTTCTCAATTTCATGTAGACCTAAATTCATGTAAACAAGTTCGGCCGCAAACATGCATGTTCGCCCTCATTCTAGCCGGCAAGCAGTAAGGGTGTTCGACCCGCCCTGTTCGCCGGCAAGAAGGAGCTCTCTATTCTTCCTCAGGCGGCATCAGGAGCAGCGAGTAAGAATCTGTTTACTAGAAGACCGGGCATGAAACCGGTCTTCTAGTGAGCAGCCGGCTTGTAAACCCAGAAGTGACATCAGTGTCATCACATCTGGCTACCACAACCAGGAACAATGCGTTCCCGCCGGGGAATTTGAAGCGGCGGACTTCTTTAAAAATTACACTCTATATTGCAGTGACATGGAGATTTCTAGCAATAGTGGGAATTGGTTTCACATTGTGTTTTGTCACAGGACTTTAGCACCAACTACCATGCCGGATAAAATGGTTAGTACCCCATTGCTAGATCTACAGTGCCACTCACAAAATGGTGATTTTTATACATATAGTGGCATGAATACATGCTGGTACAGCCAACGCAGATGGGCCAATTGACAGGGAGGATTGAGGTCAGGTGTTCATTAATCAAGATGCTTACCAAGTGCTGCTTCACTTTAAAGAATGACAGGATTGGTTGCCTCCAGGATCTTTGGTTGGTGGCCAGAAACATGAAGGAGGCCAGCCATGCTGTATATCAAGACAGCATCCCAGGGATCTCAAGGCAACGGGCTGTGCACAAGTGTGCATATTAAATTATCTCTCTTAATCCATTGTCTGCGTACCCTGGGGCACTACCACCACACATGGAGAAGGGACCACATGGAAGAACAGCAGCGGAAGCAATTTGGTGAGACAGAGGGTATGAATTTGGCAATGCATGCAGGTGGTCAGTTTAAATGAGTTTTCTACGAAGATTATATTGCAGGAACTTTTTTTTAAACACTAAGATTTTTATTGAGAGAAAATAGAACAATCAATAATACAGGCAAAGTGTTCTCAATTGTGTTTTTCAAATATTTGAGGCAGGCAGGCTTGTAACAATACATAAATAGATGGTAGAATACATGCCTCATCAGCAGCAGCCAAATAACAAAAAAACAGGCAAACAAAACAGTTTCACAAAATAAAAGTAACAGAACCTAGGCAGTTGAAAAAAGGGAGGGGGGAAGCAAAGGAGGAAAAGCCAGAGATAGGAAAGGCTGACAGAAAGGCCAGCCAGAAGGAGAAAGGAAGAAAGAAAGGGGAGAAAGTAGGAAAATAATGTTGCAGGACTGAGATCCGGGTGTCTGATTAAGAAGGCCCCAAATCACTTAATCCATCTGGTGAATTCTTCTGATTTTATAAAGAGAGTCCAAACCGACCACGTGTCATTGTGCACCGAGATTCGTTCCTTAAGGTGGGCTATAGAAGCTTCTATGTGTTTGATCACTTCCATTTCATCTGCCCATTCCCTGGCAGAAGGAACCACTGATGATTTCCAGTGACGGGGTATATTACATGTTTTTCTGCGATTAGAAAAAAGCGAAGTAAACCTCGCTTGGTTTTAGAGATAGGGCCAGGTATGTCGGTTAAGAGTGCAGTCCTAGGGTTGCATGAGACGGTAGATAGGGTGAGTTTGTGTAGAGATTAAATATGGAGTGCCAAAATTGTAAAATTGTGGGGCACGACCACCACATAGTGTACCTTCCGCTTTGTTACATCGCCAGCATTCCTTGGACACCGAAGGTAAAAATCTGTGCAGCGTGGCCGGGCATCTGTACCATCTGGCCAGTACCTTAAAGTTGCGCTCCTGAGCCGTACTAGAACAGCTAAGTGAATGAGATAATGTGTACATTTTGGAGAGACTTTTATCATCAATCTGACAGTTTAGGTCTCTTTCCCAGGCGCTTATATAGCTCGGCCGACCACAATACACAGACCTCAACAGGATATCGTAAACTGCAGAAAGACAACGTGTAGGTGGAGAATGCAAAGTACAGAAATCCTCAAAAGGCGTAGTGTTTCTAAAGGGGTCACCTAGTGTCTGCACGGTCTTAATATACTTCTTTAGTTGTAGTGAATGTAGCCATGTGGTACCATCCACAGAAAGGGTGTGATCCATAGCAGAAGAAGAGCCAGTTTGGAAGGTTGTATACAAGGTAGTAATCCGGGCAAAAGGGGTTAGAGTACCTTTTATCCAGTGAAGAATTTTTTTTTCCATACCTGGAGGAAAGTAAGGATTTCCCATTAATTGATGTAGGGGGCTCAGGTAGGAGGATATTTTATATGTATGGACAAGATGATCCCAGGTATGAATAAGGGGAGGAATGAAGAACAGGTTGGAGAGGTGGGATGTGCGTGCTTTAGGGGTGATCCATGGTAAAGAGGACAGGGGGATGGGAGAGATGGAGTCATAGAGTTGTACCCACAGTTTGTTGTTCTTACTGTAGATAGCATCAGTGACATGTGAAAGATGAGAGGCCATATAATACAATTTAATATCGGGTAATCCAAGACCTCCCGACGATTTTTTCCATACTAAGGTGTTGAATGGAATACGGGCGGTAAAAGGGGACCAGATATAACGAAGAAAAGCCGACCGGAGTTTAGAAAAGAAGGGTACGGGGAGGGATATGGGAAGCGCCTGGAATAGGTATAGGATCCTTGGTGGAATATCCATTTTTAGTAGAGCAACTCTCCCAAACCAGGAATGAAGGCCAGATTTCCAAGCCTTCAATCGATCAAGAATAAGTGTGAGCAGGGGGGCATAATTAAGTGTGTATAGCTTGGCGAAATTTCTAGGGATGTGGATTCCCAGATACTTAATGCTATCCGGTGCCCACACAAATGGGAAATCAGATTTTAGCTTGGAGACTCGTCATCTGGTAGAGAGACATTCAAGGCCACTGATTTGGAGTGATTGACTTTGAAATTCCTGTATGTATGAAAAAGCTTAAATTTATTTAGAAGGGATGGAAAGGCACATTGAGGGTTGGAGACATATAGGAGCATATCGTCAGCAAATAGTCCTAGTTTGTGGTGTTGTTGTCCAACAGTCAAGCCTTGAATATTCAGGTTATTCCGTATGGCAATGGCCAGGTGTTCCATACACAAGATGTAAAGGAATGGGGAAAGTGGACATCCCTGTCTGGTGCCGTTATAGATATTAAAGGGGTTGGTGAGGTTGCCATTGATGCGTATCTTGGCAGATGGTTTGTCATATCAGGCTAGAATTTTAGATATAAAGGGTTGGGGCAAGCCTATGTGCTGTAGTGTGAACTGCATAAATTGCCAGTCTAGGCGGTCAAAGGCCTTTTCAGCAGCGATAGAAAGTAGAGAAAGGGGGATTTTCTTGCGTTGGGCATAGTCCATGAGGGTATGGGTCTTAATAATGTTATCTCTGCCCTCCCTGTGGGGGACAAAGCCAACCTGTTCTAAATGGATAAGCCGAGGGATTAAGTCGCTCAGTCTATTGGCAATTAGTTTGGCATAAATTTTGAGGTCGACATTAATGAGCGAGATCGGGCGATAACTCGAGCATTGCGAAGGGTCCTTATCTGGTTTAAGGATCAGGTAAATATGGGCTTCTTGAGTTTGCTTAGTGAAGGGAGTGGTGTCAGAAACAGCATTATATGTGTGTGTTAAGATCTGTGACAGTTCTGAGAGAAAATCTTTGTAAAACGGGGCAGTGAATCCATCCGGCCCGGGACTCTTACCCGCAGGAAGGGACGTGATAATGGCAGATATTTCCTCAACGGAGAATGGCAGTGCCAGGTCATTAAGTGCCGCAGTGGGGATGGATGGGAGCGCTGTTTTCGCCACATATTCTAATAAGTCCGGAGGAGGAGGAGAATTCAAAGAGGAGCAAGTGTTACCTTTGAGGTTGTAGAGGGAGGAATAATATTGTAAGAATGTGGACATGATGTCAGATTGGAGATGTGAGACAGTGTTTGAGGATGTAGCGATCTTGGGGATATAGGTTCTGCACTGCTTTACTTTAATCGATCTAGCTAAAAGCGACTCGGTTTGTTACCGTACTGGTAAAGGGAGCAAGTGAGACAATCGTGGTGTTTCAAGTATGACAGATCAAGAAGGCCACCCAATTCAGAGCGTTTAGTTAGGAGATTCTGGAAGACATCAGCATCACTGGAAGCTTTATGAGATGATTGTAGTATCTGGATCTCACATAGGAGATCTTTAATGCAGGAGGAGCGAGCTTGTGTTAAACGAGAGCCATGGGCTATTAAAAAACCCCTAATGATGCCTTTATGCATCTCCCACTTGATAGTGGGGTATGTGTCATCAGTGGCGTGATTGGTCTGGAATTCAGAAATTGCACGCACAATGTCTTGCCTAATGACAGGATCAGCTAGTAGAGTTTCATTCAATCTCCAAGTAGGATAGGGTTTGATGGTGTCAGGGATTGTGAGGGATAGGTGCACAGGGCAGTGATCTGACCACAGTTTGGTGCCTATTTTGGAGATGGGTTTCCAATGTAATAGGGGATGTGTGACCAGGAAGTAATCAATTCTGCTATGCGTTTTATGGAGGGCCGAGTAAAAAGTATAATCTCTATCGACGGGGTGCATGATACGCCACACGTCAAGGAGTTGTAGGGATTGGAGTTTTGACTTTAGTTTGTTCAGTTTGTTACGAGAGAGGTAACTTCGTTTCGCAGAGGAGTCGATGTCCGGATTGAGGGTCAGATTAAGGTCACCTCCCAATATAACCATTCCCTCGGCGAAGTCCTGTAATTTGCTAAGGAGGCGCAGCAAAAAGGAGACAGGATCGTGGTTGGGGGAGTAAACATTCACTAATGTGAAAAGTTTGCCACTTTTTTTAAACAAAGTGTATGTTACAATGAAAGCTTTTGCTAATGAAGATGGATTTTTGGTTAATAAGTGAATGTCTACTCATTTGGATTGGTACATAGCATTTAAGCTAACAAAATAATTATTACTTAAATGTTTTTTCCTTAAAAAAAAATTTTTTATGGAGTTTTTCTAGTTTGTAATACTGATGTAGCCTTTTGAGAAAATCTAGGAGTTAAGGAATTCTGATATCATTACTTTTAGGCTTGCTTCATGTTATATTTGATTTATCTCTACATAATAAACTATCTAGAAGTTCATGTGGTCTTCTGACCTACTGAAATAGCCCTTAGGTTACTTTGTAATTAAATTCTGCTATGTATATGTACATTAGCATGCAGGAAAAATCTCCTTTGCTTGAGGAGGGAAAGGCAGAAATCACTGTTAATCTTTAAGTTTTAGCCATATCATAGTAACCCATCTTTACAAGTCTCCTATTCAAAATAAATACAGCTGTATAATACACACTCTTCTTACAAATTATACTTACATTTAAAATATTACAAAACACAACATAAACTTTTATATTTAACTTACTGCAAGCCTCTCAGGCACAGGGGATAAGACTTGCTTAACAATCGTGATCACTTTGGTCCTCTTTTCCTGTCTTGCTGCAGGCTTCTTGGATGTTTGATCTGTATTGAGTTTGATGTTTCCATAGAATAGTGATTGACTTTGAGTGGTGTTAACTAGTATCTTCTGCACCAGTTGCCCCTCCGTGTGACTGGTGATTATCAGATTTCTTACTAATTGACCTTGTTTCTGGCAAACTGACTTTGTGCTGTCCCATTTGACTTTTATGACAGCTGTCTTGCTGCTGGCTGTAGAGCTTGATTATTTTTTTCTTCTGGTTCTTTTCAGGCTAAAGCGTTCATGTCTGTAAGTCACAGCTCACAATGATCTGTTCATGTGGCATATGTGTTTGTCTCTACTGCAAGTTTTTTGAAAAAGGTAATTAAAACATAAATTGATATTGTTATGTACCAGATTGTTGTTTAAGTTTTTAAATAATTAGCACACACATATATATATACTTTATAATTGTATATATAAAACAATAAATGACTCATTTGCAGTATGATAATTATCTGACATTTCATTTTTTATAATATTTCTGTTCTGTTCTTTTGCAATGTAACATTAAATGTAGACAATGCGCCATAGGCAACACAGTGAAAGATACTTACATGTCAATATAAAGCAAGATTTCCACAAATAGGTCAATCCAGGTGAATAAAGCTTAAAGAGAGGCAATGAGGACTGAAACATTCTTGCACTTTGAATCTAATAATGTTAGTAATGCAGACTTAGCTCCTAAGGATTTATCATCCAGATTATCATAAATATTGTTATTTGAATTATCCTTTAAATGGTGTTTCCTGTTTTAGCTTATAGAAGACATATTTTAAGAATTGGGTGCACCATTGTTGCTCAACAATGTTGTTAGTGTGCCTTACCCCAACCTTGTGGGGGACAGGGAGAGAGAATAACCTCAACTAATAAACTAAAGCATAGTTAGTCATGTTTCACGATTATGAGCAAAAAAAAACGAAAACTGTAATTTATTTCAGCTTACCAGTCTTTAGACGTAATGACGTCTAAAATAGTCAATTGACAATCCTTCCAGTAGCAGACATCAATGGAAGAGTTGTGCTGTCATGTTGGACTGGAAATGTGGTAGAACTACATAACACTTTTCTTCCTCTCACTTTTCATAAATAAGTTCTAACAATCTTTCTGATAATATTGCTTGAGGGAAGGCAACAAAGTATGGTGGTGAAAGAGAAAATCTGAGACCTTAATTGTTAGGGTAAACACATATACTTATTTATACTTAAGCACAACACTATGGTATATTAAGAGGTTTCATAATTTACATTTTATTTTCCTATCCATGTCTGTCACTGTGCAAATTGACCATATCCAGCAGTGATATGGTAAGTTTGTGTAGCCTGGAAGGAGTCTAGGATAGTGTTGGACAGCAACAGTAGGTTTCTGTGCAATTTTTGGTTACAGGGACCTGGATTCTGGAATTCGAGAGAAGGAAATGGTGGGCCTTCCTATTCCACCCAGACACACATGGGAAACCTTAGTGAGACAGCTTGATGTGTCTCCACAAAAGGAGCTGAGGCCACTCGGTCAGGGCTCCTGATGAGGTGGGAGGCACTGTGCTGCCTGAGGGTGTGGTACCCAGGCGTGTGACTTCAGAGAGTCATGCGATTCCAACAGACAATATTTTGGAATGTGTGATTATACAATTTGGAATATTAGCTTGTTTTGTAGGATACACATTATGTCAATGTGGTTTAAATATTAATACAAAGTATATTGAATTCCCTAAGAAAAAATGCTATAGAACTTTTGCTCATTTTACAATGTACAATTTACTGGTCATTCTTCTCCCCAGTTATAATACACGATTTCTTATTAAGATTCCTTGTGTTCAGCTATAATGTTCCAGGATATGATTCTTTATCATTTATCATTTGAGCTACAACATAAAACTACCATAATGCAAGTCATCATTAAATGTATAAGATAGACATTAGAGTGTCTGTCAAAAAATATTTCAGCGTTTTCCCACTCTACTTGCTAGAGCTCCATGGACAGACTGGCAGAGCGGGAATTAAGGAGACACCTCTAGCCACGATGGCAAAGCTGTATGTGAGCTGGGTAGCTTGAGCCCAAACTTACATACAGTACAGGTGGAAGAGCTGCCCACAGGCTTCTCTCCCATCTGCATCTGCCACTGTGTGTAAGTTGGGCTCAAGCTGCCCAGCCTACAGAAAGGAGACAAGGAGACACACTTTTTAATCAGTGCTAAATAAATAAGAGATCTGACAAATGTAAGATACTTGAGCAGATTTCTAAAGGGAATTTAAAATATTTATCCAACTGAGTGAACAGTTATCAATATCCAATTATGAGAATATTAAATCTTAGGTCCTGCGAATATTCACTCATGTAAGTATATTGATAAATAGTAGAGAACCTGTTGTAATTGATATTGCTCACTCACTCATCACTCATGATTTGTGAGTTATACATTGCCTGGCCCTGAGACCAATCTACTCTCTCCATAGACATAAACATGAATAATCAGTAAAGCTGTGTTTGTGTTTATGGAACCACCAACAGACTGTAATGCCTTAGGGCAAATGAATTATTTCTGCACATTCAACCTTTCTGCCAAGTCTAGGGGCACAATGAAAAAATTGCAAAAGGCCAAGTAATGTGCTATTTGGATTACAGTATGACCTAATAACATTAACTATGTCTCCGGTTAATACATTTGTGTTTGCTCACATGTAAACTGTCACATTAAAATGAATAATAATAGACTAAATTAAGGTTATATGTATTGAAATGTGACATATAGACAAAAATTGATAAAGAGCTCTATGATAGCATGTTCAAGCTTGTAAGTGTTACAATTAAATTCTACAGAGATTAAAGAATTAATTTAACGTTTTGTGAAATAGAGAAGTATCCACCTTTCTTAAAATGCAGAAATAAAACATTAGATGTTAAAGTCTCTACTCTCCTAAGTGCATATTATTAGCCCTTAAGTAGCATTAAGACTGAGGTAGAATAATGCACCACTCTATGGATTTACTGTTCTAATGTATGATATTCAATCTGCAAAAGTGTATGGAAACTACACTATCTGTGAATCCTATAATATTACATTTCACTAAGCTTAACCCATGTGTCAATCTTGTGAGGAAAAGTGTTTTCCAAGATTGCCAGTTTTATTTTTTTCTCTTTAAGTCTAAAGCTGGCCATACACCTGCAGGATTCTCTGTCAGATTTCCTTCAGATCAGATCAGATCTACCAACAACCATGTAGTATAGTGACCTCCCTGATACAATACATAGTGATTGGAAGGTGTAGAAAGGTCCTCATATTACATGGTTGTTGGTAGATCTGATCTGATCTGAAGGAATTCTGACAGAGAATCCTGCAGGTGTATGGCCAGCTTAAGAGGAAAACTTGTGTGCTTTTTCAATTCGAACAACCCAAAATGTGCACACACTATTACAATTTTGACTTTGTCATATTAAATGTGTGTTTTTTTTAACATTTTTATTATAAAATAGTGTAGTGCTCTCATATTGTTTTGGTTGGGAAAGCTATAAAGAAGTATCTAAACCATTTTTTAAATATCTAAACCATTTTTTAAGCCTGGAAGCCAACCAATTGGATGTCTATATCCTATGATGTGTGCCCACCCAGACCAAAGCATAGACAGAGGAAAGCAGTGCATATTTCTTTTAGTGCTTTGCTATTATTAGGTCAGTTGTCTTAGTTACAATTTTGAGCACCCTTGTATAAGTTTACAGTTCCTACTAATCGAAATGGGAAGTTTTAATGGTTTACCAAATTCATATCAACAATGTGGTCATGATTTAGTGTATTATGTTGTAATTTAAAGAAATTCCATCTTCATTTACATTTTTAAATGAATGAATCTTAAATGTCTATAGATCCAAGCAAACAGCTTCTCCAATAATGTGGATGGATCAAGTAAACTACCTGCTGCTGATTTGACCCTACCACAACTAGCACTAGTAAGTAATGGCAACAAGAAGGAATAATTTCAGTAACTGTAAATAGGTCATGTATTAACAATTGCCCAGACCCCATTGGTTATTTGTACAAACAAAGTACAAACTTGACTTTTGGAAGAGAACCACCCATTTACTGTCCACAAGCTGACCAGGGTCTTCAGAATGAAGATAAAGGATGTTGTAATCCAAGCACCATGCTGCTAATAAGATTAAGCATAACATCATCCAAACTCCACACGGCCGAATAGTGTTTAAGAATGCTCTAATTATGCCTTGATCCATTGGTCTATAAGGTTAAATGTTTTTAATATTGTGCACCATATCATTATGAAACCTCTGTGATGCAAAATGTGTCACTTCTAACATGGAATGGTACCTGCAAGTGTTTGCTGTGTAGGAATTAGCAGTTCTTTCTTATTTAATAATGTGTTTGATTTTACATTTTTTTTGTAATAGTGTTGAGCAGCATATGCTAAATTCGAGTTTGCATAATTTTGCAAATATTTGCAGAGATATTCGATATTCAAAATAATTTAATTTGTTGACATTCTACATCCTTACATTGCACATATGTATGTACATATTTTCGTGTGCATATTGGTATTTCATAGACTTTTATGTACTGCACAGATAGATGTGCAATGTATACCGGTAACCGGTCACAGTGATCTTATCGACATTGTGAATATTCGGCCTGTCGAATACGTAATATTCATCAAATATATTTCAATTATGAATATTCGCGCTCAATTAAAATGTGAGTGGTCAGAATAGCACCTGTATTTGGTTGAATGGTTTTATCATTACTATTGGGATAGGGATACTGTGAAGATCAGGGATATGTTGTTAAGTGGCTTTAGTCAATATTTTTTTATTAAACTTTGAACCTTAATGTACTAATTAACATCTTTCGCCTGTCAGACAAGCTTCATGATCATTTCATTTAGACAGTAATCATTTTAAACCAACAAACCTCTTAGAAATTAAGATGTGAACATTTTTTATCTGTAGCAGTTATCAAAGTAGGAATATCTTGTTTACATCCTTCTCACTCTCACCACTCACCCCTTCTTGAATAATTATGTGATGTACTAGACAAAATAAAATATTCTGCTAAAGAAATCACATATTTCTACATATCTCTAACTTAATTTATTATGTTTTTCATGTTTCATACATCAATCATTCTAGTTTGTGGCAGTGAATGTGAATTTGATACCAATACACAAAATATTTGCCTTATCCAGTGCTGGTAGCTCTAGGAGACCTAAAATAGAAAAATAAATCCCTAAAAATTATGCACCCCCATAATTATCCAATCAGAACATAAAGTGTCAGTAAAGCTATTTACCTCAAATAATCGTTCAGGCTGGGAGGTGTGATAAACATATCAGACCACCGAGTCTAGGTACCCTCTGTGAGAGCAGAGGCAAGGGGACTTTAACGGCTATGGGCTCCCTGTTCACCGCACTGGATTTGGCCGCCGCTGCTTAGTGTGGTTGTGGTTCGTTCTGGTACACTTTTTTATATATGTGAGTATATACACAACTTCTACCCACATGAATTACTCTCTAAACTTTTTAGTGCCAATGTTTACTAAACTTTCCCCATAATTTAGGATTTTATACCAATCACTATGATGCCTTATTAATGTCATCCCCTGAGGAAGTCGAGATTGTGACGAAACGTACATCAGGGTGATCTATTCGTTTGACGCTTTTATTGAATCTCTTGGGGAGATGGTGAAAAACACCCCATTAGTGACTCCAGGGCATCCTGTGAACTTGTCTTACTGTGTACCATGAATGGACACACACTGTGAATTTTATGGACTATTAAATCTGCTACATTGTTTTCAAGAATAACTGTAATTACCTCTATTAATTGTATTATCCACCTATCCCAATGGACACCTCTAGCCGTTAAAGTCCCCTTGCCTCTGCTCTCACAGAGGGTACCTAGACTCGGTGGTCTGATATGTTTATCACACCTCCCAGCCTGAACGATTATTTGATTTATTATGGGATGCTGGCTAGCTCACCTGAGAATTGAGACTCTATGATTGTATAAAGCTATTTACCTCCCCTATGCCATACAGACGATTTACCCTTCTCATATGTTCAAACGGTTTTGGTAATATGTGACCTTCCTAAAGATGAACTCACTCCCCATCACTAGTCAGTGGCCATCTTTCTTAGCTCAGAATACATTATGGACTGGGTATGTAAGATCCATTATACATCATAACTGATTCAGTGTTTTTTTTGCCTAGGACATTTTGAACTTTAATTGCTGCTGTAGACTGTCCTTTGCAATTGTGAAGCTGTACACAAACAATGAATTTTTGTTTGTGATGTCAGCCCAATTAAGGATGCTGACATGAAAAATATATATGCACCCATTCCACACATTTGAAGATGCTGCTTTCTTCGGTATTATGATTGTTCTGAATCCTAACATGTTTCACAGTAAGCTAATGGATAGGAAGAATCTAGGTTATTTTATTCTTCCCACACACACAACTGTAGTCAGCTGTCTTAAAAGAAAAAAAAAAGAAATTTGATCATAAAATATAATCAGGTATACATGCATAATGTGTACTTAAAATAAGGCCATTATAAATGGTAGCATGCTTAACCATGAAATTAAATGCAGAATACATATGATGGTCAAGGCACTAATCCAAAACTCCCATCCCATAGTATACCTTTGTACTTCAAACATGAGCAAGGTTATTTCTAGCACCATTAAAATTTTCTGTAATATAATAATCTGTAATATTTTATCACTACAATCTACCTATTCTCTAGATGCAACTCAGTCCTAAGCCCTGTTTGTCATATCTGTATTATGCTAAATACAAATAATTGTTGCAAATAACCCTTTAATAGATGGTAAACAGAGCATTGTTGTACAATATTGTTCAAGAATGAATATGAAGGTTAAGGGAGCAGAAATATTTAAGAAAATTGTTATGTTTCATCATCTTTAGTCCCCAAAAGTCTTTTTTTATGTAGATAATTCATATCCGTATTCCTTTTTGATTTATAGATTCACTCCTGTATGGGGGAGGGGTTATTTTGGATCCTTCCACATCACATAACCACCTTTTGGGGGTTTTCTTTCCTGTTCTCCATCTTAATGCTTCCATCTGGAAAGTGTGGTGGGCAAGTTTTTGGACGTAATCTGTAATGAATTTTTTCAGCTGACTTTCTGAATATTCGTAATATAAAATAGCATAAAGTTGAAAGGTCAAAGGTCCTACACATTATATCCACCTTAGATGTAAGTGTAAGCCAGGCATGACTGCAGGAGAAAGTTATTATATGTTGAATATGATTCTTAATGATTCATTGAATTGGTGCTTGCTACGTGGGTATTTGCCCCATTGGGCAAAACGCATCAAAGAAACGAACATATGAAGATATCAATCAGCGAATTATAGCTAACAGTTACATTGATTGTAGATGTATCATGTATCTAGGTGCTTTTTTTAACCTCCCTAGCGTTTCAGACAAACACAGTTTGTTTAGAGCCCAAGCTCTTTGTGCATACAAACCTATGCTCGACAAGCCCGCAATGATTCTGAATCGTGGAGGAACTGCCATGCCCATAGAGGGTCATCAGTTTCTCAGTCCACATCGCTGACTTCATCGATGACACCGGTGATGTGTATAGGGGAGGAGGGAGGGTGGGGAAAACAGAGCACAATGAACTCTTCTTTCATCACCCATATCAATGGCACGGTATGGGCTGACCGCTAGGGGGGTTAAGGTGCCTGTGTTTTTGTATTGAAATTGTATACCTGTTGGATGATTTCCTGGTCATTGTTTGGAATAAAGACCTTTTAATATATGTGACAAACATTTACATTAGTAAAAGCACACATAAAATAGCAATAAAATATAAACAACTTGACAGATCTAATAACACATTTACTTATTTTTTTCAAACAGTGATTCCCTAAACCTGTCAGTGTGCTCCCTCCTTATTTTCTCTATGCACCATTTAATGTTAAATTTAATTTTCTGTTTGTCCCAGGGGCTTGGAAAACATTACAGTATCCAGCAGCTGTTATACAGTTTCAGCGGTTCAGCGCCTTTTCTTATTCGAGGATCTAGGTTTTAAAGTAGCATTTCCCAGGGCCCTCAATAGCCAGGAATACACAGTCATCCATTACAAAAACAATGTCCTGCAATGGTAAATACCTAGTGGTTAATAATGAACACATCTGTGCATATTGTCTTCCCCCCAGGAGTTGTTTATAGTACAAGGGGGGGAAAAAACAACAACCATCCATCAAATAAACATTACAAGACTCATTTAACCCTTATGCTGTTTTTTGCTGAGTTTATTTATATATTTTACATGGTTGAGCATTTTTTTTATTTTGTTTTACATTTTTATTACATATAAAAATTTATAAAAGAATTGCTTTAATAAGTTATACTTTAAAAAGGGGTATGTGTAGATTTAAACCTCCACATTGTTTGCAGACATTTTGCCACTTGTATACATAGTGTTTTTAATTAAGTTTGCAGGTCCTATTTGCTTTTATGGTATTTTTTATGTTCATGTGTTTTTTGTGTTTTGATTATTTCAATTAAATTCCATATTATAAATTTTTTAGATATATAAAACAGATACAGTATTATGTCACATTGTGATGGAGCCTCTATAAAGAATACAATAGAGTCTATTCAATATAAACTATAAAGGGAGAATTACTACTGGTATATTGTATAATTTATGTTGTAGCTATTTCAGTGTGATTCAGTTGTTTAAAACGCCTATGTTTATTCTCTACTCTATTCTAATCTAATCTAATGTTTTATATATCCAAAATAAATGAACTGATATAACATGGCATGGTGTTGCTATTAACCTCCCTAGCGCACTGCTGAGGTCCAGATTTTTGTACCAAAAGTGCACCATAGACTTCAATGGTAATTTTTTCTTTATGTTGTAGGCCTGTAACTTCCCAAAATATGTCCGTACAAGGGTCTTATAGACATCCTGACTATAATAATGTTTGAAACAATTATGTAAAATATTTTTTTTGTTTTTAATTAATGAGAAAACAAAAAATCAGGGCACAAAGCTATGCTGCTATGTACTAAATCTTGCCCAAATAAAGTCTCTG
>CM070036.1:52340883-52354744 GCA_036250615.1 Ptychadena robeensis | reverse complement strand
ATGGCGGATATTCGCGAAATTACGCAAATTCAAATATTGCCTAGTCGCTCATCACTACTCCAACCTGCTTGCCTTTGCTGCTATGCCCCCCTGTGTTCCCAGTACTGAGTGAGACAGGTAGGGTGCTTCACTCTGTGATGTGAGTAGGCTGTTAAATGGCAGAATGGGGGAAGGGAATGGTTCTTAGGGGATCATGTGTGTGTATGGGGGTTATTCAGAGAATACTGCAAAATGGTGAAGGGAATGGGGGTCATGTGTGTGAGGGGTTGTTAAATGGCAGAAGGGGGGGGGGAATGATTTGGCTGTGGGGCTGTTGGTAATTGACTGTTGAATAGCATGTGTATTACAGTGGATTTGTCTGTGTGAAATGTATTTTGGCTGCGCGGGGGTCACCTATAGGATACACATATTAACACACATAGCAATATACATAATAACTCACATATCAAAACACATAGCAAAGCACATAGCAATAAACATGGCAGTACACATGAAAAACACCTAGCAATAATTGTGGATGCCAGATCAGGGTGCAATTTTAATTACAGGGGCTCTGAATAAAGCCCATTTCGGGCATACCCGCTTTTGCAACACCTTTTGTACACACCACCAGGGAGTTTAATATTACTTCTTACATATGGGAGCTGGGACTGAGCATACCGTTCCCTGTCATTAGTTATACCTGTCCACATTCTACCCTTTTCTAGTAGTCTGGCCCCCCAACAATCTCAGGGACCCTGGTTTATAAAGTTTGAGGACCCCTGCACTAAAGAATGAATTAAAAAAAAAAAACTATAAAACATGAACTAAAAACAAGGAGTCCACATAATAAATATTTTTATTTTTGTTCTTGAGTTTACATATTTTGTAAGATTTGAACTTAATTTAAGTAGCGAATTATAAAAACTCAAGCTGATAGTTGTCAAAAGCTTATATCTAAAAGTTTTGTTGTTAGCTGATGTGCTGCAAAAACTTTTCAAATAGATTTTATGACCTCTGTTGTACATAATGAATATGTTGTATAGAATTTAAATCAGAAGACTTCAGTTACCAGAAACTTTTCATAAGCAGCTCCTCATGAACAAAATGTTATACTTTTATAAACCTTTTTTCATAGCATGACATGATGTTTTTTTTTTTCTTACACATATCACCGTTCAAATAAATTGGTAGCAGTAAAGCTGAATACACTGCATTTAAAATGTTAGTTTGTCCTTTATTATATGATTTATTTCTATGGATTGCATAAGAGTGTTCCTTAAACTAATCTAATTAAAATATTTTCTTTTTGTGGGCAGAAGATAGACCAAGGCTGTTTTTTAAAGGAAAGCACAATGATTTTAACATCAACAAATTAGCAGCTTTTTACACTATATAACATAAGCCAATAAGTTTGTGATGGTCCGTGGGTATATTTTTTACTTTGGGTTTAATTTTAAGAAAACTAATTAACAGAATAGCATAGGCATGATTAAATACGTCCCTAATTTTACCATCAACGTGTAAATACCATTAATATATACAATTATTTTAGAGGGACTACTGTAAATCCATTTCATTTTTTTATTTTAAAGACATAAAATCCCAGATTATATTCCACATTGAATAGAAGATATGGGAGTGCCCATATCAAACTAACATTAACTAATATATGCCACACCCTGAGTAAATTTAGGTTTGAAAGGACTAAAGAGACCTAGCCCAAATTGGTTGGGGTAAGTGTCTTGTCAGAATGAGTTGGGTTTTTAAGGCACTGTCAAGTATTCACAATCAATCACAATTGACACATTTTATTAGCATAAGTAATAAATACACATTAAAACACACATAAGTACATCATAGCAAAGACATGTTAATACATTCCAGTAACTGCATGTTGTCCTTGACAGCATATCCCATCCAACATGTTTCACCAGGGATGAATATCAGCTGTCTACAATGAAGAAATATATATATATGATACATCATAATGGCAATAAAACAAACATTGCTTGACATTTCAAACCCCTTATGTGCACATGCAACAGTCACTTACTTGTGTTAAAATACAGGTTGATAAGTGCTCAAACTAGGGATAAGACCCTTATTCTATGTTAAACAAGCCCAGACTCTCTGTGGGGTACCAAGAACCCCGATTGTAAGCAGGGAGCAGGTCAATCGAGACACCAACGATCCAGAAAGCAGGGAACGCAAACAGGCTAAAAAAGACACAAGATAGTAATAAGACCAACTTGGCTCATATGGGTTCGACAGATTGAATACAGAAAAGACAAAGCTATAGAAGATACCTTGGAGGAATAAAAGGTTGATCAACCTTAGGGGGGTTTCCACATCTGTCGGGACCCCCCTCCTCTAAGCGCATTGCTTGGTGGGAGGTCCCGATGGAGCACATTTACTTACCTACTCGGCAAATGCTGGGTTCTCACAGCGCTGAGCCGCTCCGCTGATGCAGGGCTGAACGGAGTGGAGTACATTGAACCTCTGCATCGGCAGATGTCTGAACACAAGCAGGTAAAGTCTATGTGCTATTATATTTTAGATACAACTTTGAAGTCAATGTAAATATATAGCAATGTTACCAAAAATGGTTGGTTGTAAGGGTGAATGCATTGCTAAGTAAAGCCCAGGAAAGTCAGCAACGACATTTTGTGGTATAAAAAAAGGCATGTGCCAGAATAAGAAACCATTATGGTAGTTCTTCTTCCTATTGACCACTAATATTAGGAGGTACTGCTTCAAGGACCAACTATGTACCAAAGACTATTTGTTTCTTTCCTGACATTTTTTTATTTCTTTACAAATTTGTTTAATGTCAAAATGTTTACTTAATGCAGTGGTTCCCAAACTGGGGGGGAGGGGCACGAATGTATGCCGTGGGCCCTCATTTTTAACCTGTGTTTGAATATGGAGGGGGGGCCTCAATAATGTTCCTAAATAGAAAAGGGGGGTCCTGCAAGGAAAGTTTGGGAACCACTGCAACAACCTCAGCAATTTTGATAATGAATCCTTGTTCAGGGGCATTGCCATTACCTCATTAACATATCAAATAATCACAATTTTTTGACCATCTGTACCCCATATGTCCACAAATCTTACTTATGTCATTATCATTTATGTCCTATTTTAGCTATCTTCGTTACAAGCAAGACGATTCTATACCGCATTACCTTTTTTACCTAATACTACAATTCCTGGGATGTCAATGCAATCACACGGTATATTTTGGTTGGTTCTGTGGGTGGAAACAAGGTATGCAAGATTCAAAATTAAAGTAGCATTTTAAATATGTCATTATTTATGTTTCAATAAATGAAGCAGGTGAAAATACTCTACTGTTGAACTTTGAACTTTATTTTGGGTGAACTCTTTTTAAATTCTACTAATTCCACTTTGTGAGTTAATTACAGGCCCCTTAGCATGGATCATTGCTGGAGATGTAAGGAAGGCTAGAGGGTAATACTTAAAAAAGAAAGTATTGTTCTAACACAAAACATTTTAGCCTTAAGTTCAAAATAAAGTCGAAATGTCTCAAGTCAAAATTTGAAATGTGCTAGAGTCATACTTTTTGTTTTTCAAATGTACCTACAACCCCTCACTACATCTCTAGCAATTTCAGTGATGATGTTCAGGGACTTTGCAATCAACTACCAAAGTCAGTTAACCTTCTGGGCAGTTTGCCCGAACTCAGTTTGGGCGCAGTTTGATCAGCAATCAAACTGCACCCGTGCCAGGATCAGGCACAACCTCCGCCTCCCTGTGTGCCTGCGGCTCTGTAGAAGAGCCACAGACACACGGAGCCCTTCCGGCCCGTGTCTTTGGCGTCATCTGTGACGCCGAAGGGGGCGGGGGGGGCCGCGCCATAGACCTCCATGTTAATGCAGGGGGCGCCACTCTCCTCTCCACACACCGCCGGCGTCTATTTGACACCGGCAGTCTGTATAGGGCTGTGCGGAGAGCCAGCAATCACGGCGGAGTACAGTGTACTTCACTGCGATTGCAGGGGAAACGGCTTTTCGTGCCATTAAAAATGGCGCGAAAAGCTTGTAATGCCCAGAGGGTTAATCAAAATAATTTGATTATCTCTATTGATAATATCATGTTCAGGATATCAGCCCTATCCATCCACTCTGTTTTGAGTGCCTGATTGGTACATAGGTGTATTGTTCAATATGTTATATTGGAATGTAGCATGTTTGCTGTTCTGGCCACTGTGTGTTTTAGGCCTATATTTTTTTATATGTAATAATTTTAGTCTTCCTTATTTTTGGATTCTTCTCTACATTTGCATTATGGTTCTTGATTTATATACAGTTTTCATTGAAAATTGAAATGCTATACATAATTTTACAAAAAAAAATATTATGCTCATTATACTAACCAAGTCAGCTAGTTGAAATAAAAAAAATGATTTCCACTTTCAAGTACTGGGTATGCTATAGCGCTATGTTTAATATTATGTCTATTACCTACAATATTATTCTTATATATTATGTATATTATTATATACCATGATCTGCAGACTTCAGAGGGGTGTCCCTTGACCACAAAATTATTTCAAGGATTCCTCTGAAGTAAAATGTAGAAAAAAGGTTGCTTTAAATCAATATACTGTAACAATGATATAAGGCATAAACACATATAAAGTATTTAGAACACAGACATATTGATTGCAGCAGCCAATGTCTGATTTTCCTCTGGGATGCCACAAAGCAAGACAAGAAGTTGTGTGAGTCAAATAGAGGGCAGTTTCATTCAACTTACAACAAATTACACTTGCACAACATGTATAACACACTAGCATAGTCTTCTTCTTGAGCTTGAACTTTGCTTGCAGAAGCTTTCTGCATTTTAATCTAATGAGCTGAATGAACATCAGAGAAGCTTATTATGTTAAATACAAAAGTGCTTGTGTTCCATGTTTACCACCCAGTACACCCAAAATAGTAAGCAGTTAAACACTGGCAGTTGTGTAAAACAGAACACAAGAGCTTTTAACTGGACAGAGCGCGGAGGATGTGGATTTTAATAAAACATCTACAAACTAAAAATGTGTAAGTATTCAATACTATTACATTTCTTAATTTCTTTATAAGACTTCTTTAACTTTACTACTAATCTTTACTTTCTTTGACATCTTTAAAATGAATGTGTTACTTAGAAGTATATGTTGTGTTCAGATGCTTGCAGTAATAACTTTTTTGCTATTGCTTTGTCATATATCAACTATTTACTTTTTGTAAATAAATGCAATCTTCATACTTTCATAATCCAAAACAAGCTGAAGAAGAAAATAAGTAATTAAAACAAGCATAACTTAATTGAGTACACTATTTCTGTAAATATATCCTATTACACAGAGTCTAGTTTGTTTCCAAAGTAAACCCATGCATTATTTCATTAACTCCTAGTGACTTAGTAGAACTTTATTTTAACTGTTAGTTAGTTATTTATTAGTGAGTGCTAAGACTGTGTTCACTTTATATATGTATATGAATTTATTATCTGCTTTAGAAAATGTAACTTGATGAAAATCAAATCAAATTGTGGAGGTTTTCAAAAGATCCTCAAAGTAAACTTACGGTAACATTTTAATTCTTCTGTTATTATTTGAAATAAGATAATCATAAAATAACATCATCATAAAATTATACTTTGAATCCAGTTGTCGTAATTTTAGTTGTGTGCATTATATAGTTATGTAGTATGTCAAGCAAGCAATTTAAAATGAATGAATATGTTATATTGTTTATTGTTACATTACAATTAACAATATAATTATTCTATACTATGACTGGATTATTGTGATATAGATGTTCAGATAATGCAATGAATTGACCAGAACTATTATATACAAAAGCTTAATTATTAACATGATATATAGAATTATACGTAAGTTTAAAGTTACATGAATTGAACATTTATATGATTTTTTTATCACAGTGCAATGTAAAATTATACTACTATTATCTATAGAACAATATTATTAAGTGCTACTATCACCAATTGTCATAATTTATAAAATATATTTTATAATTTATAAAACATTATATAACATATAAAAAGTATACAATATACCTATCCTTGTTCAATTAACTCTCTCTTTCCTCTGATTTAAAAATATAGTACTGGCAAAAAATATATACATATATGTATAAAAAAGGTGTAGGCTAAAAAGCAATAAAGTAGCAGCTATAATAAACATTAACATGGCCTTATCTTGAATATTGAATGTGCACCATGTTTTAAGCACTTGGTCAAAAATGAAATGTCATGAAATGAGAGTAAAGGGTGAAAAAAATAATTAAGGCTTTTGATAAACAGTTACAGAACTAAAAATATTTATAAAACAAACAGGGGAATCAGGGGAAGAGGCATAATCTCCCCATTAATAACATGGATTTTCACTATTCCAGACATTGCTGCACTTCCTGTCTGGGACACTAAGCTTTATAGCAGATAAAAACCTAACCTAACAAGTAAAAGGTAAATAACATATAAATTGTTCAATCTAAAACTAGTAAACAATAGAGAGGGTCAGATTTTTTTTCAAAAATTCGATTATTTAAAGTTAATTGCTAAGCCCCTGAACATGGTATCATCACCAAACTTGCTGGAGATGTACAGAAGGGTTGGGGGGTATACTACAAAAAAAGTATGTCTCTAACACAAATAGTTTTTGCACAAATTAAGTTAAAAATCAAGTAAAAATTTTAAAAATCTGAATTTTTACTTTCATTTTTAACTTAATTCATGCAAAAACTACATGAGCAAACTTTTTTTTAAATGTTCCCCCAACCCTACTCTACATCTCCAGCAATTATGGTGGTGATACCATTTTCAGATGTTTTGCAATCAGCTCACAACAATTCGACCATCTCTAGTAAACAACAAAAAAGTTGTAGTTGTAGTTCGGAGTGAGAAGATAGGCAAGACTAAATAGTGGAATTTCAGGGCGAGGGAGAGAGTAGGAGTGGCCCTAGAGAAGTCTTGAAGCCGCAGATGTGATGATGTTATGAGTTGGAATTTCATTAGTAGGTCACTGGAGGAGCAGAGGGGAAGGTTAGGGGTATATTTATGTACCAGGTTGGAAATGTAAGTGGGACAGAAGGTGTGGAGTGATATAAAAGCAAGGCACAGAACTTTGAAAGTAATTCTCTGGAAGCCAGTGTAGAGATTTGCAAAGAGGGGCAGCAGATGAGGAGCGGTTGGAGGAGTAAATGAGTCTAGCAACACCATTCATGATGTAGAGAGGGATTACCACTTACACCTTACTGGGAAAGGCCACCATCCCAAATTAAATATACAGGGAGGGGGGGTGGATAGGCAGTGGGTTCCGAAGGTAAATCAGACCCACGGTCCTTCCAATTTATTTCTCTTTGCCCGAGGGCAAAGACACGGGGACTTTAAGTGTGGCCTAGCCCAGCCCTTAGATAATACCTCAGTTGAGGATTTTAGAAAGATATATAAATAGTATAAATAGAAACAGATGATAGTGGGTGTTGTATAGATAATACCTCAGTTGAGGATTTTAGAAAGATATATAAATAGTATAAATAGAAAAAGATGATAGTGGGTGTTGAGGGTCATAGAACAATTAGATGATCATGTCAACATGGTCTTGATAGCAAAAATTACAAGGGTCCGAAAAGTCCTTTAAAAGGTTATAAAAAGTCTTTATTGTTCACATCTGGGCAGTATCCTTAGGCTGTTTGGATGTTTGCTGATCCATATGGCGAACTTGGTTAGTTTAAAAATCCATAAAGATATATAGAGGATCCACAACCTCGACGCGCGTTTCAAAAAAGATTTTCCTCAGGAGGTGTGGTTGGATCAATCAACATGGATTTTGTGAGGTTCACATAGGTTATTACGGGTTCGCCCAGAGGCGAGGACGCGGGACAACAGGAGGAACAGGGGGCCACTGTCAGCAAAGAAGCGGAACCACCTGCTTGGTAGGATCAGGGTATTCGAAGTACATTAAAGTCATCTGCACAGTGTCAGGAGATATTGTCCCAAAGTAGGGGGTTAGTGTTCCAAGGTTTCCTCCGCGGACTGAAGAGGTGACAGTATAGATTGAGGAAGACCAGAGAGGATGATGTTGCAGTAGTCTAGACAAGAAAAAATTAGAAATGAGAGAGTGTGCCTTTGGTGGTCTCTGGGGATAGGTGTATCTTGGTGATTTTGCGCAGATGGAAGGGACAGGATTTAGCAATGTTCTTGTATGTGGGGAGTAATGGAGAGTAAAGAGTCAAAGGTGACACCAAGGCAGCATGGCTGAAGTAGGAGAGACGACTGTGGTATTTACTTGTAAGTAAGATGTTGGGGGAGGATTAAAAGGTGATGGGGGAAAGATGATGAGTTATGTTTTGCTCACGTGAAGTTTAAGGAATCTGTCAGCCATCCATAAAGAGATGGCCGATTGGCACTAAGAGATGTTGTCCATGGCAGAGGGAGTAAAGGCCGGGTGGATAGGTAAATGTGGGTATCAACAGCATATAAATGGTATTTCAGACCAAAGGATGAGATGAGTTTGCCAAGGGAGGAGGTGTAGAGGGAGAAAAGGACCGGGCCAATGACTGTTGTCATTTATATAGACATGAATGTAGTATTTTGCATAGCAACATAGCATTAGAAGCTCTGAAGGGGGTAGTGTTATATTCCCAGACAACATGGAGAAATCATCACTCACCTTGTCCACATCAGCAACTCCCATCAGACACCGTTCCCCTGAATCAGCCAAGACACAGGAGGTGGGCGAAACCCCATCATGCTGCCATCAAGTATCTGTATCAGTCATGAATCCTGTTTATTCAGATAGGTCTTCATCTGGTACTGGCATCAATTTCATTGTTATGCCATTACACTTAGCTAAAGAGTTGCTGTTCTGTTTTTTAACACTAGTCTTATTTATTATTATCAGTTTCCGTGTCTAGTTTAAGGGATGGTAACAAAACAATTTCTTCAGAAGTCTTTGAAAAATAGACACTGTACCCGATATTATTAATATAACCGTTGTAGGTTTTCATGCAAGTGTGCAGCAAAGCAGAACTGAAGATGTAAAAGTGTTCTGCTTGTTATGCAAATGTGATTGCTGCATCTCAAAATTTAAATTTTGTATATGGTGAATGTATGTAAGAATATTTCTTATTTTTTTTTAAATGGAAGAATATATATAAGTATATATGAACATAAATACATCAGGATAATAGAAAGATGTTGTTTTTACCCACATCATTAACATGCATAAGGATTTTAAAGGAAAATGTTATCACTTAAAGAATAAAATAGTTTGGATGTGCACTAAAATCTGATAGAGTGCACATCCTGTTCACTTTCTATAAGACATTGGAGGATTAGGGCAGTTTTAGAGCCACAGAGATGGCATAATGTTCCATGTTTTCACTAACTATATTATTTATCAGGATTTAAACTGACAGATGTAGATATATCATGGAATGAGATCTGTATTTGCAAAGAGAATAGAGCAGTAAAGTGATAAGGCCTGTGCAACAGGGAAATAGAAATTTAAAATCCCTATTCAAACCTTATAAAGATATTCAGCTGTTTAAACAGATAATGTCTTCTGTAAATGTTTGCTTCTGCATCAAATATATTGAGGATTAATAACTAGAGGAGAGTTTCTCAGTGTGATTGTGTTTATCATTTGCGTTTACTAGTAAAAGTTCATGACATGACATTGAAGTGTGCATTCCAAACTATTTTCACATTCATGCTACATTAAAAGTGTGTGACAGACAGGAATCAAAATGAGGATTGTTTTACAAAATGAATGATATTAAGAATTACCCTGGTTTTTCTGCTAAAGAGGAGCGCTTACCATACATTTAGAAAGCTGAAGTCTGTGTATCTTTTTTATTCTATGGTTCCTCCTTTACTTCTCTACATGCAAACTGCTTAAAACCTTAACATTTACATTGCATGCCATTTTCCTTTCCTCCAGGAATGGAAAATTACTGTAAGTTTGATAGGAATTTTCTGTTTTATAGATCTAGTGATATATGTCTGTGGGAAGGTCATAGCTATGGCGAAATCTTGGTGTAGCAGAGAGCCACAGACAGTGTTGAGCCTACATGTTTTAAAGGACTCGGGCCTATTGATTAGGATGGGTAGACAAAATGCTAGTAAACATATACTGTATGTACAGCATGTTTACATGACAGTATCTCAAGTAGCACAACAGTGCTTTCCAGAAACCAATTATATTGTATTGTCTTTCAAAGCATTTTGCGAACATGTTTAGGGCAAGTTTCATAACTAAGCTTAACCCTAGTAATAGTGATAGGGTATTCCAAATAATCATATATATCATTATATTTACATAACTCTTTATCCTTACCTACTAGAGGTTTAGTCACACCTCTGGCACTTTAAAAGAAATACAAATATCCTTGCTATCATTAGTAGTGGTTGCCAAACTGTTTGCTTTTCTTCCCCCAGCAAACAGTACGGGTTATTGACCTGCCCTGGTTCACCGGCGGGAAGAAGGTTACTATTCTTCTGCTGGCCGGATCAGGAGCAGAAAGATCTGGCCAGTGGAAGAATTCTTTCACCAGAGATCGGATAGAGAAGCCGGTCTCTTGTGAAGGAAAACCAGCTTAAACTGAAAGTGACGTAGAAACCGGGAACTGTGTGTTCCAGTGTGTTCCAGGTAAAAGGTATTTTTGATTCAAATTCAGCGCGAACAGGCGGGGAATTTGAATCTTCCCTCAAACAGGTGGACGTCTGACTTTTTTTAAAAGTCCGATCTGCTTGTTCACAGACGGACTTGGCCGAAGTTCGGCCATTACTAATCATTAGATGAGAAACTTCTACCAGTTTGATAGACCATACACTATGTGTGGTATTTGCTATAGACAGGTCCCAGGGTTTCTTTTAAAAGTTCCTTAGGTTAAGATTGAGGCTTCACGTTGTCTTGCCTTGTACGTGGCAAAATGTAGTAGCCGCTTCTTTTATACCTGTAATGTGCATGCGTCCCCTCATGGTGGTCTTTAAAGTCAAAATGAATGGGACGCATACAAAAGACACTGCCACTACTTTTGCTATGAACGTAGTGGAACCTTAACCTCTAGCAGGTAAGGATGAAGAATTTTGTAAACCTTTAGAAGTATAGTGATAACTATGAATATTTGGGAAACCATATTAATTTAGATTCCTATCTTCCTTAAAAAGTCGCCCATCTCGAATTGTTTTGTATAACACTTTCATCACAACCATCAAGATCTGCAAAGTTTATGCATTTTTTACACTTTCTTTCAGCAACTGTTTTTCACTATTGCAATATAAAAATGAATAATTATGTAAACATTTAAACTTTTTAATATTTAAAATAATTTTTTTTCCCTTAAATTTTTTTTGCTATTTTCTTCACACCATACATGAGTGGGGACCACATATCAGAGGTTCTAGCACTAGGTATCATACTTGTACTATTATGGAAGAGATGTAGAGCCCTTGAAAATGGATGTAAAAAGGTAATTGAAAGGGATGGTAGTAGGTAAGAAGTAGTGATGGCCGAACTTCTAACAGGTCCATCCGCAATTAGGCGGATCAGACTTTTAAAATAGTCTGATGTCCGCCTGTTCATGGGTAGATTCTTCCTCCTGCGGGATCTTTATGCTCCTGATCCTGCCCGTGGAAGAACAGCCGTACTGCTCGCCGGCTAGAAGGAGTGCGAACATCCATGTTTGCAGCCAACAGATTGCCCATCACTAGTAATGCTGGGAATAGACTGTATGATTTACCGTCTATTCCTTATCCGATTCTCTGCACTAGGAGCGGCATGATGACGTCATCATGCCCGCCCACCACTGCCAAGAATCGGCCGGCACTCTTTCTGTGCAGCTCATTAGTTTGGCTGGGGGCAGCCGTCCCCAGCCGAACTAATGGGATTGGATTAAAATTTACCATCCTGTCCGATAACTGTGCGATCCGACAGGATGGGTGATTTTAGCCCAATCCTCGTCAGTTGCTGCATCCAATTCCTGCACGACCCGATCCCTAAGGGATGCGGGAGCGCGCACGACATCGGATAGGAGGTCGGATCGTGCAGGAATTGGAACGTCTATGCCCAGCTTAAGAAGTTAAACCCTCTGTTAAATATGTCGAAGAGCCAGGGAACTAATCCAGTAAGGTGGTATCTCCAGTAAGGTGGTATCCACAATTAATTAATTGAACATTTCTGTGTGGTGCGACTGGAGGTCTGTGTATGGGGTAGTGGAAATGCAGGGCCCTGCACAACTGCCTTTAAGAGAATTCTTAGTTTAATTTATAATGTTAGTTTTTTATGGTTGTTATTATATTATATTTTGTTTTTTATGTTGGTGATAAAATGCTGCTGGGCTTTTTAAACTCCAATCCAAGTGAGTCTCAAGTATTCCAATTATCTTCTTGGGAGTGAAGGTTGTTGAACAATTCGATCAAAAAGTGGCAGCTGTCTTTTATACTCTATTCAAGTTCTCATCCATTTGGTTGCGCAATTTAGTATATGGATACACAAGCAAGAGGCTTTAAGAGAGTAAACATATTTTGCTGTCAGTATCAGTTCCCCAAGATTTTGTTTTTAGTAATGTAAGGAATAATGCAATGTGTATTTTAAGCAAAACTGAACATGCTTTATCTGTGAAGGTTCTCATTCATGCAGGTCATTGTATATCTGTAATGTTTAATTCAAATCAACTGGATTTGCTCTGTTTTGTTTCTTGAAGTTTGATACCTAGTGCTTGAACCTATCTGATATGTGGTCACCACTCATGTATGGTGTGAAAAAATAGCTCATAATCCAAAAAGAAGACTGACTCTGAATTGAGAAAGCCATTTGGATGACTAGCGAAACATCTTCAAGAAACAAAACACAGCAAGTACAGTTGATTTGAATTAAACACTACTAACACTAAACACTACATTTTAGGATCACATTTTACAGAGCTTGCATTTTAACATGTTAATGCCAAATAGAAAATATGCTATAAAATACTGATCATAAATGAATGTATTTTATGTAATGACTTTTCTTCCAAATGTCAGCAATCTATTGAATATCTGCACCCAAATGAAGAATTATATGCATGAAAAAATACATAATCAAATTCAGATGCAATGCATATGTAATATTAATGAATATGTGAATTTGAACAGACATTGGTTTCTAGCACAAAGGATTAAGCATCTACATAAAAATGGTATGCTGTACTTATAACAATTGTATTAAAGAATGAATAGGTATATCCAAGTGTTGAAGGGAACACATAGAGTACAAATCAACCCATATATATGTCTTCTAGTTTTGAATAGAACAGAGAAGGATTAGGACCACCAGGCTTTGGGCATAGATTTGCAGCCAATTTTGCATGTGACGCTTGATCTGCTGCAAAATTGGTTGCAAATCGAATGCACCTACCCTTAATCGGCCTTAGAACGGACATGTCCATATTTTTTGCTGAGCTCATTACTTTGGATGGGAATCCAAAGTAAATACCAGCACACAAAGGTGTGCGCGATCGATTCCTGAAACGACCGGCCATAAAACTACGTCTATGCCTAGCTTTTGAGAGATTTATTCACTCCCTATTTGGTAAACAAAATATTTTTAACGGACAGGAAGAGAAGGAAAATCACTGACACAAATAGAAATCTGACAGGGCTTCTTGCTGTACCCTACAATAATGAAGCTTTCTACTTGGTAGGTTCCAAAGGTTATCCAAGCATCTGCGTTATTTTTATGTTACCACTGACTGAATTAGTTTGGTCCTTGTATTACAATGCAGATGTTAAGTATAATTGGAAAAAATATATATGTGGGGTCGAGCATCGACTCACAATATAATGGGATGGCTAGTCCCCG
>CM070036.1:52293623-52340783 GCA_036250615.1 Ptychadena robeensis | reverse complement strand
TGTGGACCCGACATCGGAAGCCATCTTGGAAGTGATAATGTGGTTTTATTTATGTGGTTTAATGATATGTATCTATGATTTATGGGTCCTTTGGCCCATATGTATATGCCCAAGTGTTTACTATTAAATATACCATTTGTTTTCACATCCGTGTCTACAACTTTGTGCCGTTAAAGTCTCGGGGACTAGCCATCCCATTATATTGTGAGTCGATGCTCGACCCCACATATATATTTTTTTCCAATTATACACTATAGAGATGTTGGCACCCATATACCTCCCTCTGGTTCCATCTATACTTACTCAGATGTTAAGTATGGCTATTCTGCTCCTCCTCCACTGAAGAAGTCAATTTTACTGTGAAGTGTGTTAAGATGTGTTAAGATGTATTTAAGAGACACAGAAGCGATTGTTTTTTAAAGGGGTTTAAGAAAGGATTTTCTTCTATTGATTTTCCACATTGCCTTTGACTTCTTTGGAGTGGCTTTTTATACAGAATATGATTCAGTGGATAAAGCACTTAAAGATATCTGGTATCTTGCTGTTGCATACGGTGATCAAGATGCAGCAACAGAATAGACCACTTTTAATCGCTAGCATTACAATTACTTTTAATAAATGTCTGATGGTTAAGATCTTTAAAAATCAATTGAGGAATTACACTGTCTTCACATATATTTCTATTATGAGGAGATATGCATACAGATACTGATGGTAATATACAGGCATTTAGATACATTTCTCAACAACATTTTGTATGGTGTTTTCTGGATCTATAAAGCAGTAGTTAGATTATTTTTAATTAGGGAGAGACAAATTTAATGATGACTTCAAGCAGGAGTTATATTTATTCATGTGCATGTCAAATATTATTTGTCATTAATTTGCTTTTTGGCTTGATTAAACAAACTAAGTTTTGTCATGTATTTTTTTTTCAGAATCTTGTAGAAATGAAATGTCATATTCTAAAGAGTACAGTCCACAAATATGTGAATTTTGCCTTATCAAATAACACATAAGAACTGACTGTACAATATGCGGAACCTGTTTATATGGCTGAATATCCTATTAGAACTTTCCTTTCTGTGGTCTTGTGCCATATGTATGAATTTTATCAAAATCGTAACTCAGCAAAATAAAGTAATAAACCATTCAAGAGTTCGACGAGGATGGCAATGGGAACCTTTAAGTGTCTATGAGGAACAAGAGGTGAAAGAACCACTTTATGTAGGCCAGGTAAGCAGATTTCAATTGTAATGACTTGTAAAATCATTCGCTTATTACTGTATTTGTCGTACTATAAGACTCACCCAATTTTTAGAGCAGAAAATTAGGGTTGGATTAATGCAATGGATTAAATGAATGCAATTTCAATTCACCCAGTAGATGTCACAAGCAGAGGTACACTTTGGGCTCTGTTGGGATAAGCAATTATACAGTTCAGATGGGAGATCCGGACAGTATTTCTCATCTGGCAGCTCCTCCAGCTCCCAGGCTAATCTCTGTGCCTGGAAAGCTCGCGGCAAGCCAAGGTCGCGCATTTGGACCATAAGATGAAGGCACCCCCCTCCCCTTTTTTGGGGGTAAAAAGGTGCATCTTATGGTCCGAAAAATACAGTAAGTAGTATTGTGTTTACAATTAATTAAATGTTTGATGATTTTTATTATTATTAATATATATTAGTCACAAACCCAAGGAAAGCAAATAAAGAAAACAAAGTATATTAAATGACTGCTTTTGATATGCTCATAAGTCTGACTACTTTAGAAGAAGCAGCTCCTAGTATAACTTGTAATCAGACCCCTGTCTTCTTCAGAAAGTGCCTAATTACTGCTGGTACATCTTTTATACCCTTCATCTTTACTCCAACATAACCTATTATTTAGTAGCGAGTGAAGGAACAAATAAGGAACTACAGAATGACATCACATCCAAGAACAACAGTAGCTCCTTTGGACGTCTGTAACATTGATGCTTACAGTTAAAAAAATGGCTAAAAAATATTGAATGACTATACATTCTTATTGGAAATATTGTTGTTGAAATGCAACTGAGTCTCTTTACACCGAACACTAAGCCAAAAAATGAATGTATTATATAAACTACCACTCATTAATTTTAATACACTAAGACCTCCGTTCACAAATGTCATTGCACCCTGAGATAACGCTTATTAATTTCAATACACCTCAGATTCATAAATTGTACTTTAACATGTTTTCATTTAAGTAGGACTGAAGCTCTTAGGTGCTTCACAAATATCAACTCTAAATTTGATATTAGATATCTAAATTTTAGCTTAGATATAAACTGGAATACCATATATGAGCTAGGTCTTCTTTTTGTTATTTTATAGAAGTTATAAGTTACCAGTCATTTTATTGGCCAGGATTCACATTACCAGATAATGATTCAAAACATATCTTATATCTTTCCAAGATTTACTCTCAATAAAACCCCCCAACAATAACAGGTATCAAAGAACATGAAATAGGCACCACAAAGTCCAACATGGGAATCTAACTCAGCTGTCTAGACAGGCATACTCATGATGTAAAATTAATGAGTTAATATTATTTGAGTGAGTTCAGTCACTTACTGATTGTTCCTCAAGACCTTCTCCTGTCTGCAGAAGGAAGTGAAATCTCTCATCGCTAGATATCAAGGGGAAGATGTGTTCTATGAATGTTCCCTGGCTGATATTGGCTGATGCTTGCTTGCACCAAAGAGTGCTTAGAAAGATCACTGGTGGTGATGGTAGCTGCATATCCTTTTTGCAAAGAAAGAAGAGCCCACGCACCATCTCACCCTAGGCACTAGGTAAGGTCACCCTGGGGCAGTCCTTTACCCATAACTGCCCCTCTCTGTCCCCTCCACCTCACCCTCCCTTCAGGCAGTAAAACCTATATATGTATATTTTTTAATCTTGTCTTTTGCAGAAATATTTAGGTCACCTGACACTGTTGGTCTTCCTTGCCTCTTCTCTAGCCTAGGGCTGTCCTTTTTAAAATACGGAGAATGGTGAACAGACCACTCTCAAAAAAGAAGCAAGTTATCTTGCTGCTTTTTGGTTTGTACTGGAAAATAAAATAAAGACAGTGGACATACTTATTACTAAATACTGTGACAACAGTGAAAATGGTCTGATGGTGTATCCTGGAGTCCAGGATGGTGTTGAACAGTAACTGTAGGTTGTATTCTCTAGACTCTGGAGTGGGAATGGCAGGCAATACCTGGCGTTGGTTTTGTTGCTAGTGACAACAGAACCTAATGAATTGCCTGCCCATATAGAACTGCACCTGGGAATGATCAATTTCAGTGAGAGGTTTGAAAATATTGTACCTTTTATGCGAATCAGGGGTACGCATGTTGGAATAAAAGGACATAACTTTGATAAGCTTTGTGATGTAGCTTTCCTCAGATGCCCAAAGTGTAATCGACCTAAATGGCATCCATTTGGGGTTAAACTTCATGATGCCCATAGTGCAGATGAGATAAGTATTAAAAAATGTTGAACATCGTTCCTGGAAACATACCCAAAAGAAGCCAGGCCAACCCATCACAAGAGAATACCCTAGATGGGACTAGGTGGCAGGTATGTCCAGGGAAAGGTTGTAAACAGATGGTCAATGGCTTGGTGAAAAGGTCAGCTGCTAGGCTGATGTTGGTGTTCCACCCCTGGGGTCAAAACAGAGGGGGGGGGGGAGATGTAACAGACAGGCTGTCTGTCACTGTGAAAATGGTCCATATCCAGCAGTGAAAGGGTCTGATGGTATTTCCTGAACGAAGTCCAGGATGGTGTTGGACAGAGACAGTAGGCTGCCATCCAGTTTTGTTTTGGTTACAGGGATCTGGACTCCGCAGTGGGAATTCCACCATGATACACCTGCTGGACCCTAATGAGGTAGCTCCACAAAAGGAGCTGAGACCAGTCAGTCAGGGCTTCCTGGAAAGGTAGGGAGACACTGTGCTGCCTGAGCAGTGGTTACCAGGGGCTCCACAAAGAGTCTGGGGTCCCAGGCCTGGGAGGCATACTTTCCTAAGGTAAAGGAAATATTTTGAGTTGATGATTGCAAGCCAGAAGATGTTCCTGTGTGGACTGTGTTGCATCCCTGCTATTATATACTTTGGATGTTGCCAATAAACACGGGCAGGAACCCTTGAGAGAAGCAGATTGTGTGGACTGATGTCATTCCACCCTTTTGAGGCTGATTACCCACAATACTATTTATGTTTCTGAAATTAACATATATTGAAAAATGTCTTAAGGTTGGAGCTTTATGTGATTTGACTATTTAGGAGTGAATCAGTAAAGAAGTAATTTTTACTGCTTGGTTACTTTAAAAACTCAATTAGGTTCAGGAAAATCTATTTATTTCATTTCCATATATATAAATGTGTGTTGCAAAAACTCAAAGGTTCATTTTACATTGCTTGTTTAGTAAATTAGGCCCTTTGGGTCTAGTAAGTTGCTGAATACTGCTCATCCTGACTCCATTAAATTTAGATGATATCAAGTACTATACATGGCTGTCAGAATAATTTCATATGTGGGCAGTGACAAAAAATATTGTTTGTAAACAATATTTATATTAAGGGTCAAAAACAAACAAAGATCATCAGAAGTGTTGATTTTTTTCCCATTAAAATGTTATAGTTTGCCAAATAACAGCTCATAGATTGCAATCTGTGTTATTAGCATAATTATCATACTCAGATGCACAATTAAAAAGTGAACAGATTCATCGTTTTAAAAGAATTATCTTAATTAGGTTTTCATTTAGTTTTATATATATATTTTTTTATGCTTACAGTCTGTGCTAGGGTAGTTTGCCCTTTAATTGTCCTGCCCTGTTTACAAGGCTGAAATTAACCAGGTCTAAGTTCTAACTAAGTGGAACATTTAATTGGACCCAGAGGGTGTTGGAAACAATTAGCAGTTTTGTTATGGTCTGTGCTAAAGAGCTAGTCTTTGTTCTACACAATTAAATTGATGCCAACACATTCTCTCTGTTTATACATATATCAAGGCTTATGGCATTTGCTTTACAGTTAAACATTGTAGTAATCACTAGGTTATTTGAAATCATGGTAAGCAGGTATGCATATGTAGGTATCTATCGCTGTGGGTATCTTTAACTTTTGTCTTTCTTTGATTAGATTTCCAACAGTTGGGTTAACCTAGGGTAGCCCACCCCTGCTGGGCAAATGGATATATAAGTACTATTTGTACTGTAGAATAATTGTTCAATAAAGTTTTGAGCCTTGGTTGTTTATTTTAAAAAAACAAAACATTTATTTCTATGGAAACATTAAATTGAACATAAATCTTTTGGAAATAAATGTATTCTTTATCCTTGGCCAATATAATAATTTGGGGGAGTGCCTGTTTTTTGTACAATGAGTAAACAGTGGATAGCACTTACTCATAGCCATCAGCTAATCAGTACTCCCTGTCAACTGTTTTACAAAAGAGACTCCACTGCTTTTTACATTCAACTTTTGAAAGGAATCAAATTGGCTGGAGAGTGCTCCCCAATGTTTATCATTTGTGCTGATTGGTGGGTCCAAGGTCGCTATCAATTGCTATACAGGAAATAATGATTGTACAGTTGGTTGTGTGCCCACTGACCATTGTATATTCACATTAGCTATAGATATGGGCGCGCAATAACATGAAATGCAGGTTTCAGAAAATATAACTCAATGTTTTGGTGAACGACACTCATAAGAAGAATAATTTGGTGATTTACATTTTACAATTGTTCAGTTAACTAACAGTTAAAAATTCCATCTATGTTTTCTGCTACTCTTTTTTCTCTTGACTTCTGAATTCAGCTCATTTACTCAGGCAGCTGGTAATTTATATGTTAGTTGTGGTAACTATAAGTGTCACAACAGTGGCCCTCTGTCCAAGAAAATGTCAAAGACAACATGATGAAGGAATTAACTTGTCAATATTTCTGTTGATCTAACATCTATTTAAGCTAAGACAAACTTTGGCACGAGCCCTTATAAAATAACCATTTGCAGTCCAGCTTCCACATAATTCAGTTAAAATTATGGGTTGAAACTGCTCTCTCTACTGTATTTCCATTTATTAGTTTCTTGTTTTACTGAGGTAGAAGTCATTTGAAAGTTTAATGTAGCTGAACACTCCAACTGTAAACAAAACAGTACATTTTATCTGCATTCCCTACAAAATCTCCTGACATCTTTAGATCTTTAAATAATTTTATAAAGCAATTTTTGCTCGCTTTCGAGAGCTTTGGCAGGTTGGCATGTGTCTGCCAAGGCAGAGTTTACCGTCTTAGATCCTGCTTAATTTTTTTAGTCCTTGATTTAGATGGCGTCATCTTCTAGAAATATTGTGTATCTTCCACTGCACAGGAGAGGTCTCTACTGTCTACCTGCTCTGGAAGGTATCATTTTGATATTATTCATTAGGGTTTTATCATCCCATTCCTTATAGTGGTGGCCGAACTTTGGCCAGGTCCGTCCGTGAACGGGCAGGTCTGACTTTTAAAGAAGTCCGCCTGTTCACTGGCAGATTCAAATTCCCTGCCTCTTACCTGAGAATTTGAATCTGAAAAAACCAATGTGACGTCACTGGTACCGCATAGTTCCTGGTTGTGATAGCCGGATGTGACGTTCTCAAGCCGGATCTGCACTGGAAGTCCGGCTTCATGTCCGGTCTTCTAGTGAACAGATTCTTCCTGCGGTGGGATCTCGCTGCTTCTGATCCTGCCGGAGGAAGAATAGAGAGCTCCTTCTTGCCGGCGAACTGGTCGGGTCGAACATCCGTACTGCTCGCCGGCTAGAAGGTGGGTGAACATCCATGTCCGCGGCCGAACTGTCCGCCTTGCTGGCAGTTCGGCCATCACTACTTTCCAAGCACTCCTAATAATCATCTTTCCCAAATGTGTAGACTTGAACAAGCATCGTCCTTCCCCTACACGGTCTTTCATAACTGGAAGAGATAACACCCTAGGGTTTAAGACCTGGCAGAAAATGATAACAAAGGGTAGAGCGATTGTTCAATCTGATAAATAGTGTGACACATGAGCACTGACAACACTGTTGGTATAGACTTAAAGGCCACACTGCCAGTGGAACAGCACCAAACCACAGCCTCTGAGAGCATCTGAGAGAATCTAGATGCAGTGGGTGTGCCAGGCGCCATAATATAAAAGGGCACCTGCTGGGCCACACAAAAGACAGGGAGTAGCTAGGTGGAACAGCATGCTGGGAAGCTAAAGGGTTAACCACTGGTATGCTGAATAATACAAGAGTATAATAAATACAAGAGGAAAATTTACGGTCTTGGAAGAATTTGTTTCCAGGAAACTAGGAACATGGCTGGTGCTTTGAGGGAAAAATATAGCTGGTAAACAGAAAGGATAGGCATATTTCCATTACTATTAGAAAGAATACAGCAGTAGGTAAGAATCACACAAATACATATATATATATAAATACCTCTGAAATACATACAACTTAATTGTTTAACCAGCTTTTCTGTCTAGTTTCTAACACGTATGCTTTTTTTAATGATTTCCCTTGCATATAGAAATATAATAAAAGGCTCAATATGAAGATGATTCTGGAGCAACTGTTTGCTTCTCTCTGTATGACTCACTCTTCTCTATAGTATATAATACATTTCTTTGGCCTCCCTATTAATATATTAGAATGTATCATTGCCAAGAGCAAGAATAAATGTATGTGAACCAGGGACTCATGGACTAATAGCAGAGAGAGCTTTGTAAAGACTGAAAAACGCATATGATCACATTATTTTAACCCTTAGCAAACTACTAAGTGTATTATTGTATCTGCCTACACAGCTTGTTTATAACATATTATTTTTTTTTTCTTAACAGCTTATGTCGGATTCTGATAAAGAAGATGGGTCAATTAAATACATTTTATCTGGCGAAGGAGCTGGAACTGTATTTAGTATGAATGAACACTCAGGAGACATATTTGTCCTTAAAAAACTAGACCGAGAAGAAAAATCATTTTACACTCTTCGAGCTTTGGCTTTTAACCGATTATCGGGAGTCCTTGTTGAAACAGAATCTGAGTTTGTTATAAAAATTATGGATGTCAATGACAATAAACCAAAGTTTATCCATCGACCTTATATCGCAGAAGTTCCTGAAATGTCTTCTATAGGTACAGTATACTAAACATTGTCTAAAAATACTTGTTGCTTTATTTGATTTGCTCCCTACTTCAGCTTCAGCATAGTGGTTCTGTTGTTGTAAATTCAACTATGGTAAACTGATTAAAAAAATATTTCTTTGACCATTTGAATGTGGCTAAATATAAATAGGTTCAGGGCCATTTCACACTATATGCGTTTTTTAAAGGCATGCCTTTTTTATAGGCATGCGTTTCTGCGTATATGCAAAAAAGCATGCGTTTTTGACATTACATATGCGTTTGCGTTTTGCATTTGCGTTTGCGTTTTTGACCAAATGAATGAAAAATGCAGGAAAAAGAAGTCAAAAATGCATACAGCAGTGAGTTTATAAAAACGCATGTTGAAACGCTGCATTTTTAAAAACGCAACGCATACAGCGTGAATGGTAACATTGGTTGTCTATGTAAAAACGTGTGCGGAAAAAAAAGTGTGCGGTAAAATAACGCACCGCAACGCATATAGTGTGAAATGGCTCTAACAGGCATCTAGTAATGATAGACAGTTGTTTGCCAGCAATGAAGTCAGTTGAAATGAGGAAACATACGGTACATACTCTCAATAAATTAAAAAATAACTAGGAAAACGTTTGATCTTGCTGTGATACATATCTACTGTGATACATATCTAATTTCAGCGGTTAGCAGCTAACCAAGGGTAAAGTTTCATTTTAGAAGTGTGTGCAAAGCAGTGTATATGCTATTCAGAAGTTTAGGTCAATCTTCCAGGTATGTGTTTCAAATGAAAGTGAAATAATCACTAGCGATGAGCGGCATAGGCAATATTGGAATTTGCAATAATTCTACTAATATTCGATTTGATATTCGCGAATATTCACAATTCGAGTGTATGGCCATATATCCGCAAATTATAATTGCATTGTGATTACCTTCAAAATGAATGGTCACATGTGGATTGGCACTGCAAAAATAAATTCGCAATGCATGGCCATAAGCTTCTCAGTGCACAAAATCTTAAATATTCGAAATTGCCAATATCTGCCGCAATATTCGCAAAATTTGTGAATGTTCAAATAGCCGATATTTACCGAATACATTCACAATTCGAATATTCGAGCTCAACACTAATAATTACCAAGACAATGTCTGCTGAATGTTACATTCACATTTCAGTAGAGTTGAGGTAAGAGCACTGTGAAGGTAACCCCAGTTCCTCCACACCAGACTCATCATCAAAAGAGCTAGTTTTGTGATCAGATGAACAAATTGTGGAATAGAAGTCATTCCATAATAGAAGTTTAAGGTAGGATGGAGTCTGTTAGTTAAAGAGATAGTACCCTAACCAGTGAAGTTTGTATAGATAATTGGACCCTAAACATAGTTACCAAGTACCTTAAGAAACGCTAAATATTCTGGCCTTGCGATTACAAAGGGTCAGCAGTCAATCAGTTCAAAAAATATATAAAGTCTTTATTAACATTGGACCAAAGAATAGAACACAATATATAAAGGTATATGACATACAGTTTTGTTGACACTAAATGGTCAAAAATACATAGGTAATTCTGATATGTGGTGTTAACCTTCACACACAGGTAACCACTTCAAAAAATTCAATGCAAAAATATTGCTTTAGAAACAATACATAGTACTGATATATTGTATTAGTGTATAAATGATTGTTCAGATTCAATGAATATTAGTGGTTCTCCATTCTCCGACGCGTTTTGCCCCTTGGGCTTCCTCAGGGAGGTATGTGGAGCTATGAATCTAAATAAGTACAACATCAAGAAGTTTATAATCATTTGTGTTGTACATATTTATATAATGGATAATGGCTTTGGAAGGAGTAAGGGGTTAATATGACCTATCATTACTTCCATGTTATTATATGTAAACAGGATTCATCTATTTTTATGGTTACTAATAAATATATATGGTAGAGTAGATGGATCCTGAAAAGGAAACAGTATAGGTAAATGGATAATTGGGAAATTAGCTGACAGTCGTAAGGGGAGGGATTGAGTGCTGCCACATGCTTTTTTTTTTTTACCACGATCGGCCCCGGAAAAATCAACTGGACGGATCAATGTCTGATCCTTATTTACTAAAAAATATTTTTTTTTAGGGTCGATCATCAAGGTGTGCAGCATACAATTCCCGGACAACCTATCAGCTGGCATATCATGCAAAAGTACATGCTGACAAAAAGTTGTAGATAATGGCTGGGAATCAATATGTCTATGGGTGGCTTAAGACACATAGTGCAAAGAGTGTATTCCAGGCAAATGATCTTCCCCAAGACAAAGCCACATATACCACAAATTACCCCTTCCCTGAACTGTTCTTACAGAACTATAGCATTTCTAGAATTGTTTCGTCTGCTAGAAAATGCCCCTTATTCTGTCTTTACATCTGACATATGTAGGTTAACAAAATGTATTTCTAGATCTAGAATGATGGTTTTGTACACATATCACACACAATCAACACTGCTTTACCTAATTAACAAGAAGAAAGTGTATTCAATTATGAGTTCACAACTGAACCAGGCAACAAACCAATCACATAGTTTTGTATTTGTTTAAAAAAAAGTGTGTATATTTGGTGTGTCTTCATACACATGTAGGCTTTACACTTTGGTGTGTATGAAGACACACCAAACACATAGACTTATTTTTAGACAAATACAAAATGGTGTGATTGCTTTGTTTCATGGTTCAGTTGTAATTTCATATTTTAATACACATTTTGCTTATTAATTCAGTAAAATAATATTTTATAATGGCAATTAGTATCATTATTATTATTTTTAGATGAGTTTTTAAAATTTGCCAAAGTGTTAGGTGATATTTTATCCTTATGTTCAAAAACAAGGTATAACTTTTTTTTTTCTCTGCTGATTTTTTGTATCATAACTTGTATTATAATTTTAATATACTGTTCTTTCTTTTCTTTATACCCAACACCTTAGTGCCAAAATGTATATGACCGGAATCAAAGTAATTTGGAATTATGCTTTAGAAAAGTAACTGCACATTTTAGTAGAACTCCCTTTATAACACCGTTTCCTTGGATATTCATACAGTTTCTTACTTATCCTCATTTCTATATTTTAATATTTATAGACTTTGGAATTTTGATACCTTTAGTGTAAAGGTTTCCTTTTTTATGTGCAATATACTTGAAGAAATCGGAACGTCTTTACTGAAAATAAATCTAGCAATACAATTTTTTTTCAGCAAAGGTCAGCAAGGGCTTATTGTATTTTAAGCCAAGGGATTTTGATTTTGAACCACAAAAATCTTCAAATATTAGATTTTGTACTTTAGGTTCAAGATGAGTTTGAGGAAAAGAGTCACATAAAAATCCAACCATCATAGGGTAGTCACGTAAGCTATTTCTTCTGTATGTGGCTGTGTTCCTGCATTTATTAAGCACAATCCTCGAAAGCAGCACATTACAGAGCTTTTACATTTCTGTTTTGCTTTGTGTCAGAGATGTCATCAGTCATATATAATTGGATTGAGATTACGTGGAGAGGCAGATTCCATTTATCTGCCAGTTTGTTAGCATTTGCATTCAGATTGCACATATCATTTAATGTGTTATTATTATTATATTATTATTTGTATGTTCTATATGTGCTTAATTTTAATAGATCACAATTTTTATTAATCTTTTTTTATATATTATTCATATATATGAATACAATATGCTTTAATCTTAAAAAATTTATCCTGCATGGGTTTAATTGTGATAAGAAAGAAAGACAGGTGGACAACTGTATAACAAGAAACAGATCTAGATGCCACAAAATTGGTTTTACCTCTGTCCAATAATGCAAATACGTTTTTTTTATTTTTTTTTATTTTTTTTTCATTATATATGATTATTATGGGAATTGAATGTAGACAAAAAGTGAACATTTTAATCCTTTAGCCGAGCAATGCAATGTATATGTTTGTACACAGTAACCTACCTAGGATTTACCATGTCTTCTACTGACCATTCCCTCTTTTATTTTCCTTTTTTTTTAATTATATTTTGATTAGCTTAATGCTTTACACTTTTTAAAGCCTTTGTCCATCCCCACAACAATAACTTTTCCATCTTTAAGAAAAAAAAACACTTACATCTAAGCTAGGTCTTCACTGTAGTGTTTCTAAAATTTCAATCAAATCAATTTTGCTTCTTGCAACACAGCAAGATATACTTTTTACAAATTGTCCATGATGTCACCACAGGCCTTTTCAAGCATGTACACAATGCAAGACAATGGGTTGAAAGATCCTAGTATGTCCATGTAATTTTCTGGTTAGGTTGACATACAGGGAAAATCTTTCAGTTTCCACTGCTACAGCTTGTTAGACATTAGATTGCTACAGATACAACGTTCATCAAATATGCTACAGTTGTGTGAGTATATTATACACACTGTAGCATATCTGATGAATGTTGTATCTCACCTTTGGATTATGAGATTTTTGGAATAAACTGTTTACAACTTTTGATTATAAGCTCCCCCAATAGGAGAGGGGGAGCAGTTTTCTGTCCCCCCTCCTGACTTCCGCTATCAGCTGCTGACTGTGAATTTCTGGCGTCCGCACATTGCCATGGAGACCACGCAATCGCGTCATCCCCCCTGGGGTATGGTTCCGGGTTCCCATGGCAACAGCGGGGGATTTAGGGTGGGCGGAGGACGCACTCCACCCGGTGAATGTGACGTTGGGGCTGGCTTTCCTCCAACTGGCTAGAGTTGCGGATGTAGTTGTCCAGTTGATGGAAGGAACGATACCAGGTGGTGTCTGTTGGAGCCGTCTGCCCATTGAGGTCCCCTGTTATCTCCTCCCCCGGGCGAAACTTGGTGGATAGGGGGCTGGCTGCTTGTCCCTCCTGGGGCCCTTCCCGTCTGGCAGTGGACTCCAGTCCGAATTTATTTTCGTTTTTAATACATCTATATGTTTTGACATGGAATCTCCTGAGGAAGCTTATTCAAAGTGAAACGCGTCGAGAAAGTGTCTGCCTTAAAGACTTTTTAACCTTGATGTACAGTATATTGAAAATATGGCTGTATAAACATATGGATTTTGTCACCTTTTAAATTATATAAAATGTGATTGTCTGAGAAATGCTGCTTAACCTCCCTAGCGCACTGCCCATACCGTGCTGTTTTTAACGTGGAGGGCTATGGCACCGCCCACCCCCGCCCCCTTCCACGTCACCGTGACGCGATCGGAGATGCCGCACAGCTGATGTGATGTGATGCTGCAGCTGGTAAGAGAATCGCCGTAGCTTTCCGGGGATATGCGGCATGCACGGGAGCCCAGCTCATCCAGAGTTTGTTCTTCACACAAACTCTGGACGAGCTGGGCTCGTCACAACCGCTAGGGAGGTTAAAGCTTCGATCTATATTTATTTATTTTGAGATTAAAATACTGTGACACCAATCACCGGTGCCTTTAAAGTCCCGTGGAGCTTGCCGGCTCCAAAAAGTGAAGTGCAGGACTGGGTGCATGAGCGCCATTTCTTGCACTTCCATGTTTTCTATGTTTTCACATATATTGTGGGATGAAGAGTCCCGAGTTTGTTCTATTGTTTGGTTGAAAGATCCTAGTATGTCCATGTAATTTTCTGGTTAGGTTGACATACAGGGAAAATCTTTCTTTCAGTTTCCACTGCTACAGCTTGTTAGACATTAGATTGCTACAGATACAACGTTCATCAAATATGCTACAGTTGTGTGAGTATATTATACACAATGTAGCATATCTGATGAATGTTGTATCTCACCTTTGGATTATGAGATTTTTGGAATAAACTGTTTACAACTTTTGATTATGTTTGAATCCCTTGAAAGTCCCTAAGTTGCCGGAGCATCCGTACTGATAGGACACATAATAAGTTCTTCTGTTATTTAATATTAATTAAAAAAAGCTATTAAACAAACATAAATAAGCTATTTAATATACTCTTGAAAAACAAGTGTTTCTAATAAATGTTTTGATTGTTCATTTCTGTCTACTACGTCTGATATAATGGTGACTCCTAAAACATTTTTAAACAGTGTGACAATGTTATTTGAAAGTAATATTAAATGTTATTGACCTATGTCAAGTAAGATTCCTAGAAATATTAATTTAATGTTCTTCTTTTCTTTTTTTAGGTGCATCTGTCATTCAAGTAACAGCTGTAGATAATGATGATCCAGCAACTGGCAATAATGCTAGATTGGTATACAGCATTCTACAAGGACAGCCCCAGTTTTCAATAGAAATAAAATCAGGTAACAAACCATAAATATGAAACATCATACTTTTGTTTGTATGTCATTGTTTCTTCTTTTTTGATGTGGCAATTAGTGATGGCCGAACTGCCCGCAAGGCGAACAATGACGTCACATCCGGGTTTTCCGATTCAAATTCCCCGCCTAGAGGCGGGGAATTTGAATCTGTCCGCGAACGGGTGGACAGCGGACTTTTTTAAAAGTCTGCTCCGCCCGTTCGCGGACGGACACGGCCGAAGTTCGGCCATCACTAGTGGCAATAATATGTTTTAAATTTGTTCTGCTTTAATATCAAACAATGTGTGATTATAAGTCAGCACATGAATGCTATGGCATGTAGTATGTAAAGGCTTTTGTGTTGTTTTTCTTTTCTATTAAAGTCCACCTCCAACAGTTTTACTAATATCAACTATTTCAAATAAAATACACCTTACAATTTTACCATACAATTTCTGTACAATCAACTTCTGTTCTACCAAAACCATGTAATATGAGGAGCTTTCTAAACTTTCCAATGAGTATGTATTCTCCAATCAGGGAGGCCACTATACTACTTTATAGAGCAATTGAAAAGATTTAAGGATATACTGATATATATATATAAGGAAACTGTTAGCAACTTCAGAACAAAAACCCAAAAAAAAAAATACTAAAAAAACTAAAGTTGTGCAAAAACTGATTTTCCTTTTTTCACAATATTGCTAGATCACTGTATTATATGAATGATACTTGGCAATTACTACTATTAGTGAAAAAATTATATTTATTTTGCTTGTTTTAGGAAAAGGCTTTGATTAACAGTGCAAGGAACCAACCTTTGTGGGCTGCACAGAATCGTGTTGCTAAAGCCCCCCATGTACCTTACAATCCATACAATTTCTGTACAATCAATTTTTCTTCTACCAAATCCATGTAATATGAGGAGCCTTTCTAAGCCTTTCAAATCACTATGTATTCTATCAGGGAGTCCGCTATACTGCATAGTTGTTGGTAGATCTATTGGGAATTGTATGGAGTGATCTAAAGGTGTATGGGGGGGGGGGGCTAATGGCAGATTATAAAACTGCAGCCCATTCATGGAATATTTATCTGTGTTGTGATTGGTCACAAAAGAGGAGAAGTGTACAGTATTATGGTACATCAGAGGAATAAAAATTGTTGCTGTTTTTGAAGAATTGAAGGAGTTTGATTTTATTACACCTGACCTGTTAAGAAATCATATTTCATCAGTTTATCTGTGAAATGATATGAGTGCCTATTCACACCATTGACTTTGAAATCATTAATTGCACATGCTTCCCAAGCAATGAACTTTTCAGGTCTTGTCAGTCTTGGTTCTCAGGCAAAAAAAATTTTAAGCTTTTGTGGTGCTTTAGTCATTCATTTTGGGCTTTCCAAATGAAATGCACATTAACAAAGGCATACTACACAGCAATGGGCCTAGCTCTGCATATTTGTTTACCAGGAAGATCAATCTTCAACTTACTATTAAATCAGGCTCCTTTATTGCTTCTTGGGGTCAACATCTTACGTTAAGGCTAAATTTAAACTGTTGTTATTTTGAAGGGCACGTTTAAAGCTTCACAGGTGCCCTCCATGGCAGAAAGCTTTAATGACGCTTCAGAGTAAAGACGATTCTACATACTGATTAAGCTTTAAAGACTGAAAAACATCGGGGAAGGGGGGATGAGTGTTCAAGCAGCCACAGGAAGTCACCTGACCCTGCAGGGTGCGTGGAAAGGTTGGATAGCCACTCCCAGGTAACTTCTTTTAAAGACTGGGAAACGAGCTTCGCAAAGTGCTGCAGTCGATTTCAGAGCTTAATGATTGAAGTCAAAGGGGTTGTTAAATGACCAAACAACTCTCTGAACGCGACAGAAGGTGTTCCAAAAATGAACAGAAAACTTACTGCTTGATTAACAACAGTACATTTTCTGCTCTTCAAATGACCTCATTGACTTCCATTTTAAACTTAAAGCAAGGTTGTTTTTTGGTCGCTTAAAAAAGAGAGTAAGGCTAAATTTACACTGTCTCTTTCAATGTCGTTTTTTGGTCCCTTAAAAGACCAGAAAATGACCTTTGAATCAGCATCAACCACTTCCTGGTTAATGCTGATTTAAGATAGGAACCTAGAAGAAGAAAATAGCTGTCATAAAATCACAAATTGTTTGGCAAGATTATATGTTAAAATTATAATTTAAATGAATATTTAGCTATTCACCTTTCATTTCACTTGTGTTTGGCAATACATACAACCACACATTAACATAAATCTATATTTAACATGCATTTACTTTAATCTAACTGCTGATTAAAAGAAGCTGAGCTAAGCTAACCTTCATATGAAACAGCTTTGTTCTCTTTATTGGCATGTTATGACCCGTTACAAAGTCCTTGAAAGTTTCTATTTACTTGGATATTCTGGATAGTGTTTCAGTTCCCACTATCTACTTAAAAACAAGGTGTTCTGTCTTAAAAATGCTTGCAAGAGTGTTTCAAGCAATGTGTTTTATTTGATAGGCATTTAGTGAAAGCAAGGAATTAGAGAAAGAACAACATTGAAAAAGAATTGTTTGAATATACAAATAAGTGAAAAGATGTTGCTGCCACTGTCAATATTTCAACAATGTTGAACCTTAGAATGCAACTTTCCTTTAGAAGGAAAAGGGAGTTCTATGAACAGTGGACCCTTCATTTACGAACTGAATCATTGTACAACAAGTTGGTTTTAAGTCAAGTTGGTTGTAAGTCAAAACCATTTTCCCATAGGAAATAATGGAAATTATTATTATAATGGACCTCACAAATTACCACCTTCCTAACCTTTTCATAATAAAAAAGGTGTAAAATATGTGTAACAAGAAACATCAATAATATTTGTACTTTTATAGCAAATAAAGTTATAATTAGAAATGGTCGAATTTTTTTTTTTTATTTGATAATTTCGACAATTTCAAGTTAATTGCAAAGCACCTGAACATGGTATTATCAAAAAACTTGCTGGAGATGTAGGAAAGGGTTGGGGGTATACTACACAAAAAAAAAGTATTTCTCTTACACAAAATTTTTTTGCACAAATTAAGTTCAAATTCAAGTAAGAATTTTGAAAATCTGAATTTCGACTTTGTTTTTTAAATTAATTTATACAAAAACTACATGTGCTAGAGCAAAACGTTTTTTTTTTCAAATGTTCCCACAACCCTTCTCTACATCTCCAGCAATTTTGATGATAATACAATTTTCAGAGGCTTTGCAATCAGCAAGTCAAAAAATGTGATCATCTTTAGTTATGATATGTTCCTAGCCTGCCGGTAAGAACAATCTAAGCCTTTTCTGCTAAATTGTAATTGGCCAATCACTCTTCTTTTTTTTCCTCTGTCCCACCTTTTTTGGGGCCAATATGTACTGAAAATGCACTGATTATCCTCAGCACAGAGGCAAGTTTCTGGACACCTCTGTGGTCCCAGGCAATAGCATTTTACTGGCTGTTCAGAAATCTTTGCATTAAAGGGATATTAATGCTTTCTTCCACAAAAGGGTGTTTGAAAAGCATAAACTATTTTTGGTTGTAAATCAAAACTTTGTCATATGTCGAAATGAAAATTTTAAAGCTCTGACTGGAAGGATCCTATTTTTTTCAAAAATAAGACGATTCGGTTGATGGTGTGTCTTATCAGCGGGAGCTGCCTATTGGGTGAAAAATATGAAAGATGATTGTTCCTCCTTGCCCTTTCATAACTGATTTCTGAAGGAAGGGTATAGACGATTGTAAGTGCCTGGTGCACACCATCTTGCTAGTGGTGAAAATAGCTAAAATAGAGTGTATACCAGAGCTTGGCCTTGGCGCCCGTCCAGCCTCTTCACTCTCCTGGCAAGAAGATTTGCTGGGCATGTGGCAAAGATGTCAGATGGGAGATCCGCCTATCTAGTGACTGAAATTTGGTATTGCAGGGGGGGGGGATTTTTTCCCCAATTGATTTGAACACTTCAAATAAGTAATTAGAAATTAACCCACAAAATCTGACCATTTCTACTAAGGGGGAGATAAAAAGTAATGCATTATTGTACATTTAAATGTTACGTTATATTTACTGGAATGTGGATATTCCTGGGAGGTTCAGTAAGTAAGTACAAAGCTGCCTAGGATACTAAGGTATGTGTTCTGAAAATCAAGGGCCTTGAAATATTCACAGAAGACCCTTTTGTGGAACTCAATTCTATACACCAATAGATTTGTTCAGTTCAATGCTTGAATGTGTAGTTTCTCAAAAGCACCGAAAATAAAAAGTACAATCTTTTTATAATTGAACACTTTTGAAAGACTTTTAAAGGTCAAATCAAGCTTGCCATGTTCTGTTGGAAAGACTGTTGTTTTATTACTTGGGTGACATGACATTATAATATTGATATAGGCTGATATGAGTAACGTTACTTGATGCACAAACACTATATGCATTAAAATTGTAGAACTTTACTTTCAAATGCAAATGAGGAAATTGTGATACTTCACAGGTATTATTTTTAGCATGCACTTAATTCAGTTACCATATGTCCAAATATTAAAAAGCTGGTTTAAAATTGTGTTTGATATGTTAAAAAGCTTTTTTTGATAGATAACTGAAAACATATTTAGTAAAACCACAAGCCACTGTACAAAAAATTAGAAAAAGACCAAAAAGATTTCTGGTTTCTAGTAAATGTTACTAATATAATATTTGTGAGAAAACTGGCTGTGTATTTTTTGATCAAAGGAGGGCATTAAATGAATAACTAACAGTGTGTATTTTGGCTCAGTTAAATAAATATGTTAAGACAATAACTATGCTTACCGTGCTGATCAAATACAGTCAGGTCCATAAATATTGGGAAATTGATATGTCAGTTGCAGTAGAGGCCTGGCAGAACATCACCAGGGATGAAGCACAGCGTCTGGTGATGTCTATGGGTTATAGACTTCAGGCTGTAATTGACTTCAAAGGATTTGCAGCCAAGTATTAAAAAGGGAATGTTTGATTTTTAATTATTATTTGGTCCTGCTGGTGAATACAATAAGCTATTTATGTCCCGTGTAAATGTTCTAATAATGGGTTGCTTATTTAAGGAACTGCAAACTGACATGCTAGTTCTGTACAAATGCACAAAATATACATAAAGGGTGACACTCCTAAACAGTGCAAAAGCCAAAATTGAACGCATTTGTCAGCACACACACCATTAGTAGCCTGTTAAACTGGCTGAATGCTCCGGGATTATTTTCTGAAACTGAAAACTAGATTCATACACTATGTACTGACATAGGGGTCAGCAGAACTAACTACAAAGTACAGAGAAGTATGTACAGAACTATACGTTTTTGTGCAGTCCTCAGCAAGGTATTTCTCCTAATTACTTCAGCGGTCAGCAGGACCATCTCTTTAGAGGTATGTCTGGGTACAAATAAAATCTGAAAATACTGAAATCTGCATTACAATCAACATTTCTCGATACATTGTCTACAAATGTTGTAAGTACAGGCAAACTATTGTCAATTCTTCTAGTAATTCAAGAAATTTTTCTAATAACAACTGCTTACCCTTATATTCCACCCTGTTTCCTTGAAGATGTTGCTAGTTACCTAACTGGTAAGTCCTTTCTGACAAAAAAATATAACTAAGATATTCAACTTCATTACCCTTAAGAGAAGAGATGGTTGATTTTTTTTTTTTTATTTTTTTTAATACGAGTTCTAGTTTGTGAGTTGATTGCAAAGCCCCTGAACATGGTACCATAACCAAACTTGCTGGAGGTGTAGAGAAGGATTCAGGATATACTCCAAAAGTATTTCTCTAACCCAAAAATTTGCATAAATTAAGTTTAAAACTGAAATTTCTAAGGCTGAAATTTCAACTTTGAACTTACTTTATGCAGAAACTACATATGTTAGAGTGACACCTTTTTTTTGTTCACATGTTCCCACAACCCTTCTCTACATCTCCAGCGATGTTGGTGATTATTGCATTTACAATCAACTCACAAAATCATCTAGTCGAAAATATTCGACCATCTCTACTTATGAGGAGGTCCTCCTGTGAAGACATAATTGTTAAACTACATCTTGAACTACTGTATAGTTGTTTGTAGAGTTAGGTTCACACTCTTGACACAGAGGAGAACTGTTTGATAGAGCTGTAAGTGGCTAAATATGTTAAAATGGAGCACATATGGATAAAAGGGCTGCACATCTATTGTACGCCATCTTTTTGTCTGGGAAGTTCAATAATTACCTCAGCTCTAATCAACACCTTGCTGATTTTTAATATTAAGGCTGAGTTTAGGAAATTGACGATTTGTTGGTTTAAATTGACTGAGAACCACAAACAGGTGAACAGTTGTCCATGGGGACAAATTCCTTGTAAATTCAATTTCATTGCAGATTATATTTTTGTAATACCTTTTTTTATGTTTAAGGAATCATTCGTGTTGCTTCACAAATTGATCGAGAAACCAAGGATCACTATCATGTTTTAGTACAAGTTCAAGATATGATAGGTAATGCAGGTGCTCTTTCAGCCACAGCAACTGTAACTATTCATGTGCTGGATATTAATGACAATGCCCCAAAATTTCAACAAAGTAAGTAAATTGTGAATATATATGTATTATCTGTCTTACAGTAAAGGGAAAAACCTTATATAAACCCTGTACTTTTATGTGAGTATATTTAAGTATAACAGAAAGGAAGCTGAGGTGTTATCACCATCATATTAACATTAAAAGACATTTACTGTCATGTGTATGTCATTTGTCACATGTCATATGAAACCATGAGCTTGTCAGGGGTTATATGAAGACATTTAAGTAATGTGCATGCCAGAAATCGCATAAAGCCATGAGCGTGGCATTTATTATAAAGAAATGACTATGTCAGAAGTCATACGAAGTCATGTACATCTGTTGAGTCCTGCCTTCCCTGTGTGTCCTATGCATTTTTATTGTGTAGGCACAATTACTCTAAATCCTGTGACATAAAATACACATTTTATTACACACGATTAAAAATAGTACAATTATCACAAATCCAAGCCTCAACTGTCAATATCCTTATATTCAAATGATCGTTAGCCTCTTCTAAATAGGAAGTCGGATATCATGTTTTTTTACGCAAGTTCTACCCTGTAGAGACACCACACTGATCCTGTCTACAGCAAATAAGGATATTAGCAATTGATCTCCATATTGATCTCCACATATACCCTCTCATAGATCCATACATATTCCGAGGTGTATAGCCTGATGAAGCTCTAGTGGTGAAGAGCAATCAAATACACCTCTATGATGCACTATTGGGTATACAGTATATGATTTTATCTTTGATGATTGTGTCATTGTTAAAATTTTTGGGGGTTTATTGTGACATATACCATATAGCATCCGCTGTGATTGGAACAAATAAAATATAAGTATGTACATGTATTGTATGTATAAGTATATATTAGATATTTTTGAGCAAATCTTTGGTATCCATTTTTCCAAGTAAAGTTCCACTAAGGGAAAATAACTTTTGAATGCTAATGTATCATTATTTAACATTATATACATTTCTGGTTTTTAAATAATTTTGTTTCTGTAGGAACATATGACATGACCATTATAGAATCTGCCTCAGTAGGGGAAATTGTTGGAGCGGTTTTGGCTGATGACAATGATCTTGGAAAGAATGCAGAAATAATTTACTTTATTGAAGAAAAGGGTGATTTTAGCATGTTTAATATAACCACCGATACTATATCACAAGAGGGCATAATAACATTAAACAAGGTACGTGTACTTTTATATCAAGTTTACTTTTTGTGCTGGTCAGTATTTATATACATAGAGAAAATGTGTTTCAGAGCTTCAGCTTATTGAATAAATATTGATTTAAAAATACCATTCAATTATCTGGGCGTCATCTAAACCCAGCTTTAAATTATTACATCAACTCATTTTGTCTTTCGGCATACATGAAATTTATGTTTTTGTTTTCACTTTACTGTCAAAAATATTGGAACACTCATTGAATGTAGAAGTTCTAATTAGAGATGGTAACATTTTCTAACTAGCTGACTTTGGAGCAAAGCCCCTGAACATGGTATCATCACCAAACTTGCTGGAGATATAGAGAAGTGTTGTGGGAACAAAGGAAAAAAGTTTTGCTCTAGAACATGTAGTTTTTGCATAATTTAAGTTAAAAGTCCAAGTCAAAATTTCGACTTTCAAAGTTTTTGAACTTAATTTATGCAAAAACTTTTTATGTTAGGCCATACTTTTTTTGCAGTATACCCCCAACCCTTCTCTACATCTCCAGCAAGTTTGGTGATGATATCATGTTTAAAGATGGTCGAAATTTTTGACTTGCTTACTTTGTGAGCTGATTGCAAAGTCCCTGAACATGGTATCATCACCAAAATTGCTGGAGATATAGAGAAGGTTTATGGGAACATTTAGGGGAAAAGTATGTCTCTAGCACATGTAGTTTTTGCATAAATTAAGTTAAAAATTTAAGTCGAAATTCCTCTACATTTTTACTTGATTTTGAACTTAATTTGTGCAAAAACTATTTGTGCTAGAGACAAACTTTTTTTGTTTGTAGTATACCCCCAACCCTTTCCTACATCTCCAGTTAGTTTGGTGATGATACCATGTTCAGAGGCTTTGCAATTAATCATTGATTTTATTTAAAAAAATTCGACCACCTCTAATCATGTTCAGGGAGTTTGCAATTAACTCAAACTTCCTACCTTCCCACCTTCCTAAACTCCTGCTCTGCTGGTTGGAGCATGGAGCTCCGACTGGCAGAGCAAAAGCTCCCAGTAATACGCTTCAATGTATTGAGTGTGTCCTATATAGTGGACCATCTTATGAACCCAAAAATACGATAATAAACATTGTTGCTTATTGCTAATAAATTGTTCAACATTGTATTCAGTGCCAGGGCTCAACACTCAACCAATATTTTATATGCTGGGTCCAAGCATTGGCAACCTGTCCTGAGTAATGGTTAATTTCTCATAACTGTAACGTTAATTTTAGGGACTGAACCCTCATGCCTTATGCATTCCAGAGATAGTTGAAAGGTTTGAATGTTAGATCACACTTTTTTTGCCTTCAGTGTTCTTTAAGCAAGGCCGTTTCACCTATTTTCACATAAAAGAAAACAAAAAGATACAGGTTAAATTATAACAGCCGAAAGAATTTTTCTCAATAGCAGTGCTATGTGCTTTCAAGCCTATATATAGTGTAATGAAAAGAAAAAGCAGCTATAAATGAAAATGAAACAATTGCTCAAATAGAAAGTCATCTGTACTTGACTAAAACAGTCTTTTTTATGTCAATTAAGATATATTGCATTAAAATCCAATTAGCCCATTTAAATTATCTAATCAGCCTACTGAAGCATTCCCATGATTAAATTAACCCAAATAAGTCAAACTACAGTATGTAAGTCTCGTCTTTTTGTACGTATATTATTGTTGTGTAAAAATTAGGAAAATGTCTGAACAAGATCTAATTAAATATTTCAAAATAAAACCTGTGCAAATTATTGTTTAGTCTATACAGTTGAAAGCCAAATAGATGTTCACACCACTCCTCTGTCCCCTTCTTCTAAACTATTGAGGCCTGCAAGTCTTACTAATATGAAGTTAAATATGTTATAAGGCAATTACATTATGAGAATAACTACAGATTATGAAAGTTGAGCCAAAGACAAGACCACTGGCCACTTTGGGTTCTCAAAGCATACATATGTCCTGGAAAAGCAATAATAATAAAAGGGTAGATACGTAATTAACTTTAGTAGTTCATGCAGCAATTAGTTGCAGGGTATAGTACCTGTCCAACTATGTTGGCTCACCTCCTGAAGTCAACAAGGATTGGAATAAAGGTGATTGCCCTTGGAAAAAGAAAGTTTTGCACAGGAATTGACTACTAAGAAAACCTTATCAAAGGATATTTGAAGTAGACTCTATGTCATGTTAAAATGGTAGAAAAATTTATTTGGAAAAAAAAAAAAGAAAAATTTGGACTACCCTTAAATAGTACAGGTGTGACATCTCCTTTCGTTTTGTCATTAGTGATGAGCGGCATAGGCAACATTCGTATTCGCGGCATAACGCGAATTTTATGGAAAACATTCGGAAAATATTCGCATTCGGCAATATTTGGTTTTTTTTTTATTGCGAATATCGGCAGTTTTTATTGGGAATTAATAAAGTGACGATTTTCGCAATATTCGCATCACACCAATATTCATTGAAAAAACTGTTGATGGTGTTGCTAAGCTCTTGTTGCAGCCTTCCCTTTTGTCCACTTGCATTGAGAGGCATGTGTAATGGATAAAAAATACAGAATATCCGGAATTGAGAATATTCGGCAATATATTCACCATCTTCGCGAATTTCCGAATTGCCGATATTCGCGATTAATATTCGGAATCCGAATATTCGCGATCATCACTATTATATTTAACTTTGTTGTTGTTTTTTTATTCTTATTGTTGACACAGTGGTAAACTAGTAATAAATCATATTATTCATCTACAATGATGAGCTGTTGATGAATGTCAAATGTTAAAAAAACAAAACCTTTTACATAAATTTATGGTTACAATAGTGTTCAAGTAAGAATCCCTAATATCCAGAATTGTAGAGGTTGGATGAATTTCCAACTTTCTCTATTGACAATAAAATCCAAAGAAAACATACACAGCAAATTAAGTATACCCCAGGGGGTCACCTCATCCCTGGGGGACCGGGGCTTATTTGTAGAGATCTACTCTACAAATTTTAAGAATAAGCCCTGGCTGAAACACGTCAGAGACAAGTAGTGTTGAGCATAAATGTGCGAAATTCGAATATATTTGTGGAATATTAGCTATTTGACATTTCGCAATATTTTGTGAATGTTGTGCCGGATATTCGCAATGGCGTTTGTGCGCATTGCAAATGGATACACGCTATACGTACAGCTATGTGCTGGCTATGAACAAAGAATGAAAAAGTGAAGCTGTAAAGCTGGTTTAATAACTGCGAACAGCTATGCACGATATAAGGCACTAGACTACAGTTGAATAAAATTTTACGAATTACGAATGTTCCGCAAACTTGAATATACCAAATACCACTCAACACTAGAGACAAGGTGACGCTCAGAGGTATCTACTTCATTTGCTGTGTATGCTTAGTGTGGATTTTATCGTCAATAAAAAAAAGTTGGAAATCCATCTCTACATTTCTAGATATATGTGACCTGAACCTTGGAGACAGGGCGTTGGTGGTTCATGCACCTGGAGAATCTACCGTATTATTCGGACTATAAGACAAATTGGACCATAAGATGCACCCAGTTTTTATATCAGAAAAAAATATTTAATATGTTTTCACATCACTTGGGTTAATGCAATGGATTAAATTAATGCAATATCAATTTCAGCCAGTAGATATCACTAGCAGCAGTACTATCACAGCACAACATCATCTTCCTCATTGACTAGGAGGAGGGGAGCTGTGGGGGGATGGGACGACTGCAGAGTCTCTCCTCACCCTCTCTGGCTGTGTCTGTGTCTGTGGAAGCTCAGTGTTTCCACAGAAACGGAGAGAGGGATAGATGGCAGTTCATCTATCTCTCTCTTTATTGCTTATATCAGAAGAGCTGACGGGAAGCCAAGGCGCAACCACTCGGCCGTGGGGGTTGCACATTCAGACCATAAGACACAGGCACCCCCAATTTTGGGGGTGAAAAAGTGCATCTTATAGTCTGAAAAATATGGCACTTCATTTATTGTGTGCCTGGCAAGAGAGGGGGCCTATGTGGGGATCCTTGCTTGTGTGGCGAGTGTGTCTCATTTTTAGTTGTTTGGACGTAAGAAACCTTACTTTTCTTTTTTTATTGTACTTTCTGGTTATACACTTGCAGGAGAGTTAAACCATTGAGATCCTTTTATCCTTAGAAAGAAATAAGGAGGCTATACTGTTATATAAACATCTACTTTAAAGGATATGCTTCATATTGGACATAGTTTAAAGAGATTTGTAAATCTCTTACTGAATACTCAATATCTTTTACTGAATAATGAATAGTGAATTTCAAATTCAGTTTTAAAGTAACAGCAAATCTGTATTTTTTTTCTAATAAGCTTGTGGACTTTGAAAGAAGAATGCGAAGATATCACATTCAAGTTAGAGCAGAAAACAAATACCAATCTGAACTGAACGACACAACAACCATAAGGGTTAGTGTTGTAGATGTGGACGAACCTCCAGTATTTCTGAAGGCAGAATACTACATGGAAATCCTTGAAAATGCTACAGTTGGTTCACTTGTAGGCACAGTGACTGCAAAAGACCCGGACATCACCAAAAATATTATTTGGTAAAATACTTTTCTCCTTGTAAAGAATATGTCGAGAATATCTAAAATAAACAATTAAAATGTTACAGTAAGGTAACTAACTGATTTATGTTGCTAGGTATGGAATCCTTCAAAACAAATATTCAAGATCTTTTGAAATTCATTCAGAAAATGGATCAATCATCACACGTAAACCTCTGGATAGAGAGACTGAAGCTTGGCACAATATTACCATAACAGCAACTGAGGCACGTGAGTGATATTTTTCAAAATATTTTGTGCTCCAAAATTATTTTAATGCACATGAATATAAAATTAAACTTTGACTAACCCTTTTAACTGGCTTTATCTGCCAGGCTTCTGATTGTTAATTCAGAGTGCAATATAATATCATCAGCTGCCAATGGGGGCTTTATAATGGTTTTGAAAGTAGAAAATCATCAATAAACTTTCATTGCACAGCCTGATGAAGTTTTTTTTCTCCCGGCTTTCACTGCACTCCGAAATGTGGGTCGTATGTGCCGTGGAACAGAGAAGGAAGAGGGGAGGGACTGTTTGCACTCACTGTTCATTGTTTACACTTCACAGGTTTCTTTTATTTTTTAAGCTGCATGCTGCCCTATTATTGGCACTTGTGGTGCTGACCATAGGAAATCAAATGCAGGTGGTAGGTTAGCTTTAAGCCCCACTGCCCTGGTTGCTTCCTGGTGAGGAGCTCAAAAGAAGTAACCACCAGGAACGTCAAGGAACTATGAAATAAACATTCCCTAAATTGTCAGTAGCTGAATATGCAATAAATAGGATATTAATGCATTTTTTTACAATTATTATACAATTGTCATCTTTGCCTTTTAAATTAAACAAATGCTATCTTTTGTAATTACTTTGCAGAAAACCTTGCCCAGGTGTCAGTGGTAGAAGTGTATATCCGAGTTATTGATGTAAATGATCATCCTCCAGAACTTCAAAATGAGAATGATATATATATTTGTGAGAAAACAAAAGCAGGAGAGGTGAGGCTTACAACCTTACGTACTATATACATTTCAGCATTTAAAATAATTGCTAGTTTAAGTATTTTTATTTTGCCTTATTTCTCTAAGTAAAAAAATGAGTAGATGCATAAAATATTGATAATAAGAAAATATTTTTCATATTTTCATAAATGAAATCAAAGGTGTACCAAGGCCAGGGCTCCACTAGAATTTGCAGAAACATGGCAAAATCGTTGTGGACATGTCTCCTGTACACATCTCTTTCATTATGGAAAAATTTTGTGGAGCCCTGGCCAAAATCTGTAACGATCTGTATCTTCAAGCCTTTTCTACTGATAGTTACCCTGCACCTCAGCACAAGTCTTTCATCTTTACCCTAATTAAGAATGATCAACTCGACTGCTAAATATGCATTCTAAGCTTGATTGACAGGTTTTTCAATTTTTTTTATGACTTGTATTAAAGAATACCTGACTAACTTCCATCTTGCTGTTCATGTCCTGGATAAAAGCTGGAGAGTGTTTCTATTTTCTTTTATGCTCAACTTGTTTATAGACAATTGGCCTGGTTGTGCTGCTACTGTTTACACAGGTGGGTTTACACATGTATATTTTTTTTAGTTTATTGAACAAAAATCTAGAATGGCCAGTTTGTTCAATGGACAAATTTTGTTTGACAAAACAAAAACAATAAATCGTTCGAACAGTCATATAAAGTGGCATTGCTGATGGACGAACAAAACATCTAATGTTACATTCAATAAATGAACAAACGATATTCGATAACCACATGGGACAAAAATTTGAATTGGCAGTTGAAGAAAAAATCTACATGTGTGAACCCACCTTTAGGCTTTGTCTGGAAGAGATAGCTTTGTCTGTTAGAGATAGCTCTGTCTAGGACTCTAGAAGCTTTTGGCATATAACTATTATTTCTAAAAACCTAGGCATACGATTTTTAATAGATTTGAGCATTATCGAGCACCATGCCCAATTGTGCTCAAATCTATTACAAATTTGAGACATCCAGCCTTCCTTCCAAAAAATAAGCTCAGCCTAACAGGGTTCCAACAAGTTGGAAAACCCTGTAAGATTTCCATAACCTTGGATGAAGACTGCGGGTCCCCATCCAAAGCAGTGGCCAATGTCAAAGATGCAACAGTGCTGTGATGAAGCTCGAGCACAATGCAATGGCATCGTCGCGCTGCGCTCAGCTAGGCGTCAAACTGACGGGAATCTACCCATGTACGCCCAGTAGTGATGGTCGAACTTCGGCCATGTCCGTCCGCGAACGGGCGGAGTCGACTTTTAAAAAAGTCAGCCGCTCGCGGACAGATTCAAATTCCCCGCCTCTAGGCAGGGAATTTGAATCTGAAAACCCTGACGTCACATAGTTCCTGGGTGTGCTAACCGGATGTGACGTCACTGAACCGGTTTTTCAGTGAAATATTCTTCCTGCGGTGGGATCTCGCTGCTTATGATCCCACCGGAGGAAGAATAGAGGGCTCCTTCTCACCGGCAAACAGGGCGGGTCGAACACCCGTACTGTCCGCTGGTGAGAAGAAGAGCGAACATGCTTGTTCGCGGCTGAACTGTCCGCCTTGCGGGCAGTTCGGCCATCACTAACGCCCAGCATATTTCTATTGGTAAAAAGTGATGGCCGAACTTCTGCTTTGTCTGTCCGCGAATGGGTGGATTGGACTTTTAATGAAGTCCGCCGTCCGCCTGTTTGTGGGCAGATTCAAATTTCCTGTCTGAAATGCATTGTTTCTGGTTGCGATAGCTGGATGTGACGTCACTGGCGTCAATTCCGTGTTAACGAGCTGGCTGCTCACTAGAAGACCAGCTTCATGCCGGCGAGAGGGAGCGCTCTATTCTTCCTCAGGCGGGATCATGATTAGACGGCTAGAAGGAGGGCGAACATGCATGTTCGCGGCTGAACTGTCCACCTTGCGCCGTCACTGTCCGCCGTCACTGTCCGCCGTCACTATTGGTAAAAAAGTCACTATTGGTAAAAAAAGGTATATACATAATGCATATGTCACATTCCTGTGATATAGTGCCACTTATGCCCCTTGCTATCAGAAGCCACCTCCTAGACTATTTTTTGAATAGAAAATTACAACACTTCTAACTTGGACTGGAGGATTTTCATCCTTCTATCTAACCAGAGAAGCTAGGAGGTAGGCAGGAGGTTGAGTGAATAGGACAGCAAATAACAACTGGTGGGGAAATTGGCTGCTGTGGCCAGATCATTGTAATGGGACTATCCGAGGTAGGCCATACAAACTAAATTTTCTTATATATTGGCAGGCAAACTGTTGGCAAACTGTTAAGAGAAGCTTTAAAGGGCACATCGGACAAACAATATTTCAGGTGGTTTCTAGGTTACCCTACAATATTTACAGATGATGTTGAACTATATTTTTAGCTTAATATGAATTAATGGAACATTAAATATAGCTATTAATAATTCAGTCCTCTAACATTTTACTTTCAAAAGTGGCATTTTATTCACTTTTTCTATTTCTCGGAAGGAGCCTGATTTTAAAATTCTCTTTCCAAAGCTTCCAGTTTAATGAGTCCTGAAATAACACAATTCATGGCAATTAGATTGCGATCCAATCAATAACACAGCTGCTGAAGTTTTCTAAAAGCTGAACCTAACCTTGTTATCTTTGTCTTAACATCAAACGTCAACTTTCGTATCGAAATTCACAAACAACTTACTGGAAGCTTTTGTGGCTAGGCCACTATTTAATAATAATTTCCTTTGTATAGAGATTTATAAGCAGTATTCATAAGTTAATTCAGAATTTTAAATGTGGATCTCTACAAACATACATGCAATGATTTTTGACAAGTAAAATGTCAGAAAGTTTACTAATTGTTTTTATTGTTCCTATAGTCTTTCTCGTATCACTTTAGTATGATTAAAAAGTAAGTCAAAACTGAACGGCATCTGGCAGAAAGCTGGTCTACCTGAATCTCTGCCAAATTTCTTTCCAACAGCAAATAGATTGACATTTACAAAATCATGCACTGAGCCCCACAGTAGAACTCAGTTAGTGATTATGTAATTATATGAATAATATTGTTCTACTGGATATGCTGAATTTTAGTATATGTAAACAATATACCATATATACTCAAGTATAAGCCAACCTGAATATAAGCAGAGATATCTTATTTAAAAAACAAATTTGGGAAAAACTGAGTGATTAGAGTACAGTGGTTACGGTAAGTATTTAGACCCCCTTACATTTTTCACTCTATGTTATATTGCAGCCATTTGCTAAAATCTTTTAAGCACTTTTTTTTTCCTTAATGTACACACAGCACCCCATATTGACAAAAAAAACACAGAATTGTAGACATTTTTGCAGATTTATTAAAAAAGAAAAACTGAAATATCACAGGGTCCTAAGTATCCAGACCCTTTTGATCTAATACAGCCATGAGTCTTTTTGGGTAAGAAGCAACAAGTTTTTCACACCTGGATTTGAGAATCCTCTGCCATTCCTCCGTGCAGATCCTCTCCAGTTCTGTCAGGTTCGATGGTAAAGTTGGTGGACAGCCATTTTTATGTCTCTCCAGAGATGCTCAATTAGGTTTAAGTCAGAGCTCTGGCTGGGCCATTTAAGAACAGCCACGGAATTGTTGTGAAGCCACTCCTTCCTTATTTTAGCTGTGTGCTTAGGGTCATTGTCTTGTTGAAAGGTACACCTTCGACCCAGTCCTAGGCCCTGAGGACTCTGGAGAAGGTTTTCATCCAGGATATCCCTGTACTTGACTGCATTTATCTTTCTCTCAATTGTAAAAAAAAATCACCCCCACAGCATAATGCTGACACCACATAACATTGTTGGGACTGTATTTGACAGGTGATGAACAGTGCCTGGCTTTCTCCACCCATACTGCTTAGAATTAAGGCCAAAAAGTTATATCTTGGTCTTATCAGACCATAAATCTATTTTCTCACCATCTTGTATTCCTTCAGGTGTTGGTGTTTGTTAGCAAACTTAATGCGGGCTTTCGTGTGTCTTGAACTAAGGAGAGGCTTCCTTCAGGCAACTCTGCCATAAAGCCCCGCCTGGTGGAGAGCTGCAGTGGTCAGGTGTTGAACCATCTCAAGAAAGATCTGAAGAAATGGACCGCACCTGAAATAAATATATGAGTCTCACAGCAAAGGGTCTGAATACTAAGGACCATGTGATATTTCAGTTTCAGGACCACAATATCTCAGATTCCCATTCTGAGGTGAGACCAGCACTGCTATTATTTGCGCGGAACTCTTTGTTCCTTTGCTGTTTTCTTGCTTCTGTTCTGGGCTGGTTTTATTGGAAATCTGCAAGAGCAGGGTTGGGCAGATTCCCAATTACTGGTCCAGTATTTTACAGAGGCTCAGGATTCCATTAGAGCACCTGGTGCTCAGTGTCAGGGTCTGGTGTGTGTGAGACAGTCTCTTGGATTAGTCAGAGCCAGATTTGCTTTATTTGTTTAGCCAGGAGGCTATTATTATGAACATTTTATATTGCCACTGATGACCCCTGCGAGGGCATTTTCTTTTGTTTGAGCATTTGTTGCTCCAATAAACATGGGCAGGAGCCCTAGAGAAAGGACTGTCTGTGTGGAGCACAGTTTGAGCATTTGTTGCTCCAATAAACATGGGCAGGAGCCCTAGAGAAAGGACTGTCTGTGTGGAGTCACCTCATTGGGAACCCCATTTGCAGCTAAACCCCCACAATAGGCAAAATACGTCTCTTTCTTATTGTATCTTGTGATTCGATCTTTGTCATCTATAGAGCTATTCCTAAGTAATTGGATATGATTTTGGCATTTTGGCTATTTCTTCAGCCTCATAAATGTCATCTATGCAACACGGAGGTGATTGAACTCTGGAAATCATCAAAACTAATTAAAATAATATAAATATATTTCCCAGCAGTTAGTTAGGGCTCATGTTGGCATGCCTTTCACTATTACAATAAATGCAGCAAAAAAACATAATATGGTTCAAGGATTTTGTACTTGTTAATCATCAACATAAATTACAACAAAACAGTGCCTTTTGGGTAGATTAACTTTACATGTTATTAAAATGGAGGATGTTTTTTTTCCTACTGAAAATAATATTTTCAGTGGTGCCAATACATTACTGTTAATCTGCCTACATTGCAGATGGAGCTCATACACTGTTTGTGGCCATGAGAAGAGCAGTAAACATAGGTTAGTTAAATCTCTTAGAATACAGAAATGTCAATTGGTAAAACGAAGTGCGGTTGATGAGGGAAAATCCCAGTAGTCAATGACATCTAAACCTATAATCAGGGTTATTCTGTGTAAGTTAATTTAATTTCTTGAAAGTAGTTTAGGGAATCAAGGTTTTTATTTCTATTCTCTAAGTATTTAGAATACCAATTGATGGAATGGATGTTTACTAATCTATGTTAACTTGACAATTTCTAAATGCAGTTAAATCATTGTTAAAAATGTCACTTTTTTGTAAGTAGAAAAAAACAGAGAGAGATAACTCAATATAATTTTTTCTAAAGCAAAAAGAAATATATCTAAACTGAGAAATTACCATATTTTATAGACCATAAGATGTACCTCACCATAAGATTTTTAGAGCAGGAAACCCAGATATTTTTTGAAGTGTTCAAATTAATTGGATCAATGCAAGGGATCAAATCAATACAATACCAAATTTGAGCCACAAGATGTCACTAGTAGCACTAGAATCAAGGCACATCACGTCAATTCCTCACACATCAGGGGAAGAGGTGGGGCCGCGAGGGAACGACTGCAGATGTCTCTCCTCTACTGCTGTGTCTGTGGAAGCTGCAGTGTAGCTTTCACACATAGGCAGAGAAAGTCCACATATCTCTCTCGTTTCTTCATTGCTTATATATGCTAATATTAACAAAACAGTTCAGATGGTAGATCCGGCCATGGGCAGATCTTCCATCTGACAGCTCCTTCATCTCCTGGCGGGGAACCAAGGTGTGACCACCCGTGGCCACTTTGAACATTTCGACTATAAGACGCAAGCACCTATTTCTGGGGGGGGAAAGTGTGTCGAAAAGTAAAAAAATACAGTATTTTATTTTACAAAAAGATGGTATAAATGGTCATAATAAAATGTTTAAACCCCCAAATCTTGAGAAAAGTTAAGTCTTGTTTGCAAATTGGTCTCATTTGTTTTCTTTCTCTTAACTGTCTTACCTATTTAGAAACTGGGTAGTGGGATGCTACTGGGTAGTGGGATAGAAAACTGTTCAAAGTTTCCTACACCTTGACTCCAGTTGACCCCAGTTCTTGCTAAAAAAAAACAACCCCAAACTATGAAACTGCCAAAACAATGCATTCCTCTTGGGACTATGGCCACAAAATTATTCTTTAGTCTTATCAGACCATTGCACATATTACCATCTGATCTTGAGAGACTAGATAAATGTTTCTGCAAATGTAGTCATGCCTGGATATTTTTCTTAGTAAAACAGGGTTTAAATTTGTCTTTTTATCATGTTTGGAGGGAAATTTTGTTCTTTGCAACATGACTGCAATTTTGTCCACTGATTACTGAATCCACTCCAAAATATCCAATTGTGGGAAAATGTTTTTGGGACCTTTTCCTTTTTTTTACTGATACCTTTCAGCATTTAGATCCTTTGTGATCCTTTGAGGTGTTTGGAGTAGCACAAAACTGTTAGGAAAATCCTTCTAGAATGCCTGAACTGTATTTTGGATTATCAGCGTCTCTTAAAGTCATATGTATTGTCCATTTTTTATATCCACAGTATATATGCACAAACAGTAACACAGAGACCTGATAAACCATTTGACACTTTTCTATTAGAAAAAGTAACAGTTTTATTAATGCATTTACTGAGAGATATGCTTTTTTTTTCTTTCATTCATATGTTTTCTAGCATTTAATAGCTCGACTTATTGCTTGTAACTCAAGAGCCTGTTATTCTAATTTAAGAGCAATACTACTTTTTTCATTTGGCAGATGATGGTTGTTGGTCGTTTAGCACTTTAAATTAGGTAAGATGAATATAAGTGCTGTAATACAGTAAAAACAAAGAACCATGTTGGTCATGTATTGGTATTTATTCAGAACACACTTTAGCTTATTTTGTTGTCAACTAAAGTTATTAAGCGCAATGAAGTGTCAAGAAATAAAATGTATGTATATTTAATGAAAAAAAAGTAGGCATGATCCCTTTCCTTTTTAGTCCTTCAGATTTATTGCATGGTTCAGGCTCATTCACACTTTAATATAGGCACATTGGAAGCTGTTAATAGGAGAATTCATGTCTTCACAAACTAGCCTCCAGCGTGAGCAAGTCTATTGCCGTATACTATAATACTCTTCTACCTTTAATTTAATGAACCCTAGGTCACATGTTCTGTGGCTGTAATTCTGTTGAATTATCCTGGATGTTAAAATTCCATTCTGTTGTGCTTCCCAGCCTGCTCCCTCATAAATCCTTCAATGAAAGAGCTATTTTCAAATCACAATTTAAGTCTTTCCTCTTGACTGAACAACCAGAACCCATATGTTTAAGAGATCCTGAAAAGCACACCGCACAGATACTGCACACTACATTATTTCTTAAACAAGGGCATCAGAAAATGATAAAGTAGTTAAATAAAAAGGTGGATGTTAACCTGGCAGCTTAAATATGCAAGTAAACTGCAACTTAGCAAAACGAAACTCAGAAAGCATAAACTATTCAATATCCTAGACATTTCTTAAATAAAATTTTAACTATACTGCCATAGTTGTTTATGCCTACAAGATTATTTACCTGTGCTCCTAGTGCTGTCCTCTCTTCTGCCAATCTGGTCTATGGGTGGTCCTTGCCTTTTTCACCTCTAGAATGCAAACCTATTAGCTTTGTATTGTCAGGGGGTGTCAGAAGGCATTCAAGCATTAGGCCTGTAAAAATTAACTTAACAATAGTGATGAGTGGCATAGGCAATATTCAAATTTGCAGTATTAAGCATAAATATTTCTACTTATATTCAATTCGATATTCGTCAATTCGAATATTCATGGTATGACAATGTATTTCGAAAATCTTCTAAATTAATAGTCACATGCTTTATTCATTTTTAAATAAGAACAAGGACAGAGGCGCACAATCTAGTACAACAGATGGTTAAAAAATGTGGAAAAGGATAAGGTAAAACAAATGGAACAAAATGAGACAAAGCAACAGACAAGATACTCACATTGAGAGAGGTTTACAAGGCTGGCTCTCTCAGGGCCATGTGCTATCCAGGAGGACCTCACTTCTTGGTGGGGGAGAAGAGATCACTTCCTGCTTACAGATACTGGGGGGCTCAATAGGAACAATGGGACGCGTTTCGAGAAGAACTCTTTTTCAACCAATTCATTCATTTATTCATTTTTACAATGCAAACATGATTATCACAATACATGGCCATACCGCGAATATTCAAAATCGCGAATATTCAACAACATATTGTAAATATTAGTGAACTCTTGAATGGCCGATATTTGTGAAAAATATTTGACATTCAAATATTCAAGCTCAACACTTCTGAAAAAGCTTCCTGGCACTGTGTTGGTAACCAATCTAAGAGAGAAAACCCCTCAGCTAAGTATTTCCCTCTATCTACATCCCTAAGGGCAAAAAATCATATTTAACTACCTTTCAACTTTAATTGGTATTTAGAAAGCAAAAGACTAAACCAAAAAATAGTTAACCTATAAGAAGAAAGCAAGGTCTACAGACACATTTGTACAGTCAGTAACTACAATCCATTTGAAAAATGTGAGGCAGGTGCGGATTAAATGAATGAAGAAAAATCATGGAAACAGGCCCTGTTTATCTGCTTGAAGAACCAGCAGGTCCTTGATTCTTGGCATGAAGTTATAATTATTAGACAGTCCACACTGGAGAGGAAGTTAATGTGAATCCTAATTGGTGTGCCTGTTACCACCCTGTTGGAGTCATACTTTTCGACTATTGTGATTTCCAAACGATATAAAAGATAGGTAAAAGCAACCAGACATCCAAAATATTTTTTTCTGAACGTTCAATAAGAATGCAATGGTAATTTCAGAAAGCAAAGCCCCACTTAATAGGAAACTATTTTTACATTTGATCAAGCTAGTAATTAAGTAGCCTTGACAGTTGTTATTAATGTCCCCTTTACTTATTATTATGAATGACACACACTTCTTCATAGTCAGTTTTACCTAGCAGAATCATATTTGGAATACTTGGTATAGAAAAATACTGTTTGTCAACATCGATAAGCACAAAATCCTTGGCCCAACCCATTCACTGTTAACTTTTTTGTTTTTTGTTTCAGAATTTAAAGCTGGTTTGAATTTCTGATCACTATAATGTGTCTGTAAATTTAGAATTTAAACAATTTGCAAGTTATATATAAACATGCACAACTGATTGTACTTTTTTCCTATCTGTAGCTGACAATATAATTTACGTACATACTTGTTCAAGCATAGAGCTGACACCTTGAATGGCAGGGTGCATATTGTTACTTTTTTTTATTTAGTAATTTTATTTACATTGTTCTGTAGATTTACTGAATATGTACAGATTTGTGACAATATATCAATGTTAATGTTCAAAGAAGACACAATAATTGCTAAAATGAAATGCAAATATTTTATAAAATTGGTTGTGTTTTATACATGAATGCAATTAGTTAATTTTGCTGGAGGCTGAATGATTATTCTGTTTCTGAAGGTAAATTTAGTTAGATACAGGATTATGTCTATCAAGCTGACTTTGATTGTCACAAGCATTAAAACTGCAATCAGCTAAATTTGTCATGTTCAAAATAATTAGCTTTTTTTGGTTGTAGAGGTATAGTTAATGCATCCTCGTCTTCAAACATTTTGATCATATCTGCACTTGACAGCTATCTACTTGTCTTTCATTCTGTGACTAGATTTCATTCATTACATCTAGATAAAAGTAAATCAAAATAATTGCCCATAGTGGTCACAATTAGATATTTGCTTTTATAGAATTAAAATAAAGAGTTAGAATTAAACAGCATACTGCTGTGTGTACTTGAATAGACTTAAAGGGTGATCATAAAAAAAAAACAAATGGTCCACTAAGTTTGCCACTTTTTTGTATTAGTACATACTAATGTTGTCCAAATTGTGTTTTCTTTTTATTATTCTTATTACATTTTATTTATAAAGTGCCAATATATTAGGCTGTCTGACATATTAGGACATATTAGCTTACAGACAAATAAAAACTATGATACAGGAGAAGCAGAGGGCCCTGCTCAGGCAGGCTTACAATCTAAGAACAAACAGATGTGTTTCAGGATTCAACGGGTAATTAAGGTGCAGCACTTCTGCACCCTTGATCCTGTTCAATACTTTCAATATCACAATATCGCAATCAATCACATGCATGATGACCGATTGTGACTTGAATCAATACAAAAATTGAGCCGTGTATGCCTAGCTTGAGGTCAAGAGTTTTGGAAAGTTGAGGAGGACGTTGAGGAGTCTTGAAGTTGTGCATGTGAAGATGTAATATGTGGGAACATAATTTCATAAAATCTCTAGTAGTGATGGCCGGACATTGGCCACGTCCATTTGCAAACAGGTGGATCGGACTTTCAGAAAATTTGGCACCTGTTCGTGGGGAACTTTAAATTCCCCGTCTGTGTTTTTGGGTAATATGAATTGGACAAACCAGAAGTGACGTCACTTCCAGTACATGGAATGCACAGTTCCTTATTTCGATTACCAAACTTGACATCACCACAACGGCACTTCTCTAGTGAAAAAATTCTTCCTCCTGCCAGATCTTTCTGCGCCTTATCCGGTCAGCGACAGAATAATAAACTTCATCTAGCAGGCGAATGGGGTGGGTGGAACATCCGTACTGTATGGTGAGAGTATACAAGAGAACATAAAATTTTTGTGGCCCATCACTAATCTCTAGGTGTGCTGGTTCATTCTGCCAGGCTTTTTCAAGGATTGCCCTTCTTACCTTGGCTACAGTCCTATATGTCAGCAAAGCTAACATATATAATAATAATGTGCTGGGATGGGGGCTAATAAGATTAAAAGCTTGCAGTAGACCTGTTCAGGCAAATCTAGGTATTTGTTACATATACCTTTCATGTGCTCTGCTGACAGCTTGGAGTAAGTCTGTGTCCCTCCCCCTGAGTGAATATTGGTATATAGCAAGTTTGCACAAGTGAGCAGAGGGAAGATGGGTGTCTTCTTCCCCCCTGCGCACTCTGCTCGAACATGCTGTATATTCATTCTATAAGATGCACAGACATTTTTCCCTCAGATTTGGGGGTAAAAAGTGTTTCTTATAGAGTAAAAAAAAAGGAAATGGTAATTGCCTTCTGTTTTATTCTTCTTTGAGACCATGCTATGTATGCATTTTGTAAATGGCCTTTCTGTCAAAAGCCATACGGAGAGTTAATTTTTCTATTAAAAAACTCTCCTGGTATGCCATTAAATAAACTGAACCACAGTGTATTTACTTTTTCTGTAAATACAGCATGTAATGTTAATTTTTTTTGAAGACCTGAGATATAAATTGTAGGTTTTCTGATCAATTTGCCAAAGCACTCAAATGATTTTTAAGCTTTAGATTACAAACATGTGGCTTTACCTGTCAATTTATGGATTTCAATATGCATATTCTTTTCAGTGATTCAAAATAATTTTTGTACTTTGCTTATTGTTGGAAGAGATACATAATTGAGGCATTGATGTTATTTTACCAGGTAAATCCATCTTTTCAATCAGCTTATTTTAATTGCCTTTCAGGGTACATTAAAGCTTTGAGAGTATCATGACCGCCTGTTTTGTGTTCATTTCATCATATTTCTGCACAGAGCATTAACCAACTCTTAACCGGTGTTTGTTTTCTAGCATGTGCACACCATAAGTGCCTTTGATATAGATCCTGTAATCGGCAACCAGTTCTTTTATATGATGCTTCCTGAAGAAATGGGTGATGCAAACTTTACTCTCAAAGACAATACAGGTAATGGCCATGATTCCTTACCTATTCTCTGATTAATGTATTACAATTCAATACACTGAGGTTGTAAAACACCTGACAATTCAATTGGAATAAAACTGAAGAATCCAGTTAGGATTCAAGCTGCAACTACTGGCACTCCATTACTTATATATCTAACGATTCTAATCTAGTATATCTAATTGTAATTGCATATCTAATACATTGCATAAGTTGTTGCCGAGGAGGTGATCAGAAAAATAGTTTTGTGACTTTCAGCATCATTGTGTTAGCTTACAAACTGTTTATTTTCTATTACAATGCATTGGTTTTGGTTTGTCTGTTGGCAGTCTATTGTTAAACAACTGAAACAATAGGCATGTTTGTTAAAAAAATAAAAAATAAAAAAATATATATATATATAGATTGTTAAAACATATTGTAAAATCACAGGCAATGAGTTTTATCACCTTGGGGGTTAAGGTTTTATGCTGTAGGGTATATTGCTATATGCATAGTAATCTTGATGTTTAAAATGGGACTACCAATGTAGGTCTGTTTATTTTACACATTTTCAGCAACTCCGTCTAGCTTTCATGCTGTCCTAAGGAAATGTTCAATACATTCTTGCAGGTACATTCCCATATTTTATTCCTCAATGGTTTCTACTGGATACAAAAACAGACTGACTTTACCATCACTGGGGTATATTTACAGATATACAGATGAGGGGCATGCATGGAGCATCTTAATTCTTCTCCACCCCTCATTGCAAATGTTTTCAAAACGAAATTGCAAAGGGGTCTCTTGTGTATAGCCTCCTTCCAGTAATAATTATTATGTTACATTGGAAACAATGGAGGAGAGGACAGTCACCTCGAAAAAAAATGTGCAACATCGCAACAAGAAATTGAAAAAAAGGGGAAGTTTGTCCCAACCTCTGGTAGGGGTATGATGGACGAAAAGGAATTTCATACAGCGCTACTTAATATTTGAGTAATGCTGTTTAAATTCCCATTCCTTTTACCCCTACCAGAGGATGGTAGACTATGTTACACTTACTTTATTATTGCAGTAACATTTAATTTTCAAATGTACTGTAGGTCTGGGCTTATGGGTCAATACAAAGTTTTTATTCTTGTCTGATTAAACCATTCTTTGGTTGATTTACAAGTATGCTTCCGGGTAGTTGTCATATTGCAAGGTAAAATTCTTCCATGCCTGAAGGTTTTGGACCAAAAGAGGTTGGTATTTTAAAATATTCATTTTTCATTAGTTCCAGCGAAAGAAAAGATATACAAAAGCATGTTGCTGCCACGACTGCCACGACCTTGCTTTTATGTGGCAATTATATTCTTTGAATGGAGCAAAGAGTTGTTTGGATTATGAAGTAAAGTTGTAAGAATTAAGCAAATCACAAAACACACCCACACACAGAAAAACATCCAAGCTAAATCAATTGCTAAAATGTATAAAAACAAAAATACAGCTATTCCAGCATGTGAATGGTGTGTTATGATCTGAGTACATGGTTGCTCTTTGTTTCTAAAAGGTACATTTGGCACATGTGACACAACTTCCTATATCACATCAAAAGAACACATTCATGACAATTTTGAGTTTCATTCATAATATGAGGTGTAGATATTTCATTACAGGACTACTCAGTAGTACAGTTGAGAATTTTAAATAGCACTTTTCCCCATATGGGTAATGTGCAAAAGTAGCATCTGCCCCTTTGTTGCATTTTGTGGTTAACATGTAGTTTAGAGACCAACCTTTCTAATAGTCATGAATTTACCTCACATCCTTATATTGTATTTGTTGTCTTATTATATATATTTAGCTATGTAACCCATCTAATTTAGCTCTTAAAGGACTTGAGATAAACTCATCTAATCACCATTAATTTTGTAAAAATAATAAATATATAACACATGGAAAATGGCCCTACTCTTTCAGGCTTTGCTGTCAGTAGTAATCAAAGTTAAAAGTCCTGCATGTTAACATGGATGCAATCATACATCTAAGCTCTACTAATTCTGTTTGATCTGTCCCATGTGAACCGATTGACATATCTACTTTTAATTTGAAGAGACAATTAGAGCTTCCTGGAAAACTAACTTTGTTCACACTGTATTAAAGGCAGTAGTTTGGGACAAGGAGAATAGTTTCGATTAAAATAATGATGTGATGAAATAAAATCCTCTAGATTTATGGTGCAGAAACTCATGTGAAGTTATAAATGTAAAACAGTATTTCTCTTTTTTATTATTGTTTGTCGTTATAACTATACTCAGAGCCTACTAACGTGCTAAATTAACTCACTTGAATGCTCTAAAATATGAAAAAATAAAGGAAAGCTACCCCTTTTTGTCTGAATTGTTTACCAACCTTCACTGCTAAGAACCTAACTTAAATAATTGAAACTCACACGGATTGCAGTTTAAATGACCTAGCAGTAGTGATGGCCGAACTTTGGCCAGGTCCTTCCGCGAACTAGTGGATCAGACTTTAAAAAATGTCCGCTTGTTCGCAAGAAAAAAAAATGACGTCTTCTGCTCCTGATCCGGCCAGTGGAAGAATAGTAACCTTCTTCCCGCCGGTGAACAGGGTGGGTCGAACACCTGTATTGTTTGCCAGGGGAGGAAAGGCTTGCGCACAGTTCAGCCATCACTACCCAGCAGCCTTTTATTACCAACAAAAAACATAAAGTATTATATAAAGCAGACCATTATAAATTCAAATGAAGGTCCCTTGAAGGCAGTTATTCAACACCCTGTATCTGTATTACTGAGACACCTCAGCCGAACCACACCTACAATTTCAAGAAAGTGCAGGAACCATCGTACAGAACAAATTCTCTGGCACTCTGACATCCTGACAAACGGTGTGACGGTCCCTTTTTTTTTTTACATGAGCAGACCACCTTTAGGGACCTTACAACCCCACAACCTTTGTTTTGAAACATGAGATCAAAAGAATTAATCAATATTTTGTAAACATAAGAAAATTGAGTGAGGGAGAGTTCTCAAACTAGAGTGTTGTGAATTCTCCTCCCACACTAAACTACAGGATGACCCCTCCTACCAACTGATCTAACTAATCAGGTACATAATAGCATAACTGAGAACTTTTGGATTTAGCAACCCTTAGTATTCTAGCTCCTTCTTAATTTGGTTGCTATGCCTCGGTAACTGTCCTTTTGGCTCAAGGCTGGTCCTTACCTGACTTTCTCTTTAACTTCAGAAATATAGAACTTACACATGGTCATTTATTTGCTTTAACGTGCAAATGGAGTAACTAGGGTACGGGCTGTGGCCAGTATGATAAAACTACACAGGCAATCTAAGGTGAAAATGGACAAAGCTTGTTTATGTAATGAAATTCATGTCTGCAATAAATTATTTATTATAATTCAATTCAGTTTTTCTTTTACCCTGTTCATACAGTATATTATGAGCCTTTTAACCCTGTTGATTTTCTCCAATTTTGTTGAATGCAATGAGTGATCTTTTGGCATCTGGATCACATAACATGATTTTAACTTTCATTCATGCAAACTCTTAACATGAACTTCAACAGCAAAGTAGTGTCTGCTGGGAAGTTTTTGATATACATTAAACCTGGTCACAGGGTGAATCAAAGAAAACTTTTAGTAGTTCTGGAGCATATTTCCCTTAAAAATGTAGAAAGATGAGAAATTCCAAAAAATAAGCATATTTTTAAAAAAGATGTATGAGCCCATGTGGTGCATCATTTTATTTGGAGGTTCAAAGCTGAGCTTTAACATTTAGAAAAAGCTAATTTGTTCCATAGATATAAATAGTATGCATATAAAGTTACCAAGCTGTATGTTCTAATGCAAGATTTAATTCACCGATAATTTTACAAAACTGATAGTATTCTATAAACGTAAACTTCACAGTGCTACTGCTGGTTAATAAACATTACCTAATTTAAAGTACGCTTCTCAAATTCGAATAAACTCTAAAATCTGACAGAGTGTTTTCTACTCTGAGCTAGAGGAAAGTGGAGACCAATAAATATGAATTTCCATGCCATGGTAATTAATTAGGTCATATCTAAAACCACAGTGGTTTACTAAGTGAATTGAGCTTTTCCACACAGCTGTTTATCTGCAGGTGTATGAGAGAGATAGAAACCTTCCTTGAACATGACAGCTGTACCTCTATCTAACCTTTTCTAAATGGCCCGCTCCACAACCTCTATCTTCAACTAAACTATACTAAATCCTACTGCCCTGCTTGGCGGGAGGTGCCAATGGAGCACATTTACTAACCTGCTCAGCGGATGCTGTGTCTTCACTGCGCTGAGCCACTCCGCCGATGCAAGGCTGAGCATAGTTGAATATGTTGAACCTCTGCATCGGCGTATGTCTAAACACAGCATCCGCCAAGCAGGTAAAGTCTAAGTGCTCCGTCCAGATCCCCGCCAAGCAATGCGGTTAGTGCAGGAGGTCCCGACGTATAGTTGAAACATAGCCTTAGATAATATAAAGTGGATGTCATTATAACTTTGCTGAACAATTTGAAATCTTATGACTTCTATTTACTTTCTGTTCACATCTCTTACAGTTCTTAATTTTTCTAAAATTAAGCAAAATGTTTAGGAAAGGATATTTTCACAGTCTCCAAAGCTGTCTACGTTTCTTGCCTAGCCAGTATAGCTCTAAGGAACTTAGAATTCACCATCACTAAATTAACTTGTATAATCTTTAAAATGTTGGTGTCACTTTGAAATGCATTTCTTATTTTGTAATCTGCCATTTAAATTATACTTTGTAAACCTACAAAGGTCCTTGTTTTCTGTAACAACATTATTTTCCTGTCTCTCAATTGCTCTCTTGTATTGTCATCATCAATTGAAAACATTTTATGATACATTGTAACAAAGTTAATGTAGTTCTGGCTGCTAATGCTAGCCATACACAGCCCGATAAATAGCCAGATCAACCAAGCCCGATCGAAGTTTGCCGATAAAAAAATCGGCGTTTTCTCGGATGATCTAACAAAAAATCCCCACATAGAAAAAATGATTTTTGAACGATCTAACAGTTTTGATCGTACATCATAGTCGGAGTTTATCATCATTTTTGTCATCCAATTTTTCATTCAATGGGAAGTAATAGTAATATCGGGGATGATCGGTGTTCATTTAGTCAGGCGCTACAAGAAAAGTAGAACGATGTAACCGGACTGATTAAAATTTTCCAACATGTCTGATCATGTGATGCCCGATTTTCTGCAAAATTTTGATCGGGAAAGCTCTGTCGGACCATGTGGGCAAAACCCGATTTATGTCCGATTAACGAAAAACTTTGATCGGGCTTGGTTGATCGGGCTATTTATGTATGGCTAGCATAAGTCACACCAGCTAAGAGAACAGTTTGAATAAAACAAACTTCATATTCTATCAGTGTGGGTACTGTTACAGGCTTAATGTTTAAAGTATAGTAATAAGTAAATGAAAATGATCTTCCCCTTTAAAACATTGAGGTTTTTAAACTTAAGCAATACAGAAATATTGGTATTCTTCATACATGGTTATTTCACTACTATATGTTGCTTTGATCTCTGGAGAGATATTTCTCCTGTTGCTTCTACATCACTAATATATAAGTTTGTGCTTTGACTTTACTTGCAACTCAGATATGATCTTTGCCATGTAGTGTATAAGAGGATGTAGTTAGTGAAAATAAAATGCATGACTTGACTGCCACTTAATATATATATATATACTATGTTACTTCTATTTTTCTTTCAGATAACACAGCCACTATTCTGGCTTTGCGAGATGGATATAGTTTACAAGAAAACCCAGTGTTTTACTTGCCAGTTATTGTAAGTGATAATGGGATGCCATCGCTCAGCAGTACCAACACACTAACAATTCAAGTTTGTGACTGTGGCAATAATAATAACAAAGAGTCTTGCAAGAAAAGAGGCTTTTTCTGGATCTTTTTAAATTCTGGAGCATTTATCGCAATCTCTGTCTTTTCAATTATACTTATAGGTAAGCAGTAACATTATTTTATGCTGATGCTATTCTTTACATTCTTATAATAGTCAGCGATATAGTCAAATGGTGGGCTATATTAGACAGCAAGTGGTCAGTCAATTCTAGAGATGGTTGTTATTACTTCATAAAATTTCAACAAGCCGTCTTTGTGAGATAATTGCAAAGCCCATAAATGGATTCCTCAACTCAATTGTCAGGTATGTAAGGAAGGGTTGCGGCAACATCCCCAAAAATGATTTTTTGCATCAGTTAGGTTCAAAATCAAGTGGAAATGTCATGGTTTGGGGCTGTGCAATCAAATTACAAATCAACTAGAATTTAGAAATACAAAAGACAAAATGTTGTGACCATGTGACGAGGGTATTGTGCTAGAAGCATAAAAAATGGGCAAGTGTAAGGATCTAAGTGGGTTTGACAAGGATCAAATTGTGATGGCTGTACGGGATGGATCAGAGCTTCCCGTAAATGGCAGGGTATGTAGTGTGGTCCCAGTAAGCAGCGGTTATTCCCTACCAAAAAAGGAGGTCGAGACCTGAACAGGTGACCAGGTCAGAGAAGCCGCGAGCCCATTAATGCACTTTGGGAGAGAATTAGCCTGTTTGGTCTAATCCCGCAAAACATCTATAGTATTAAGGTTTTGCAACTCATATAACCATGCCCAGTACCACAGTACACCTTTAAAGGTCTTCTTAAGTACGGTATATAATTATTAAGGTTATAGCCCACACAATATTGAGAAGGTGGTCACTGCATGATTGGTTTGGGTTTCGCTATGTCAATGATGCATGTCTTTGCATAATTGGTGAGTATATGATGCATATCTCTTCATGCCTGGCGTTTGTGTGTCTGTGTATTTATATATGATGCATACTTTTACGGCTGAAATCCTGCAAATAAAATGATTTGGTGAGGCCAGGAGGACCAACAGTATTAAGCAGGTGCCCTAATTGTTATGTCTATACTCATTGTCTTTTCTAAGAAAAATTAGGACATTTGGAAAAATAGAAAACAAAATGCAATGATTTGCAAATAAATTCCATTTATGATGGGGATATAAAAAAAAGCACAACAGAATAAATGTTAAAACTGGGAAATGTTATTGTTGTTTTTGCTCATTTTGAATAGGAAACATTTCTAATAACCATATTTGTCTGTGGTTGGCTTATATTAGAATAAGTAAAATCAATGTGCTGTGATTCAAATTGTAAGCCCAAAGTATACAGGGAGTGCAGAATTATTAGGCAAATGAGTATTTTGACCACATCATTCTCTTTAT
>CM070036.1:52272835-52286735 GCA_036250615.1 Ptychadena robeensis | reverse complement strand
GAGAAACGAGATTGAAGGGTAGAGAAGGGGAGCAGAGCAGCGTCCTCCACAACCTGCGTCGAGGAGCCATTCTTTGACACTTGGGGTACGGGTAGATTTCCAACATTGAGGGATTAAACACTTGGCAGCGTTTAAGAGATGTGGAAGTAGAGAACGTTTGTATCTATGCACTGGGAGATGTGAGTGATGGAGGAGGAAGAGTGCTGGATCCAGGGGTACCTGGTCATCAATGAAGAGTGCTACGTGTGTGTGGATAGAGGCCCAGAATGTTTGTATGTGGGGACAGCTCCACCATACATGAAAAAAGGTGCCCGGTGCCGCGTTATAACACCAACACATGGGTAAAGTGTCCGGGTACATTTTTCTGAGCAAAGTGGGAACTCTATACCATCTAGAGCATATTTTGAAGCAGTTCTCCTGTGTGCGTACATTGACCGACGTTTGTAAGGTTAGGAGACAGACCCTTTCCCATTCTGGATCAGAGAAGCGGGTAGTGAGATCTCGTTCCCACTGAAGTGGATGAGTCAGCTAGCATGACATAAAAAAAGGACATCAGGTGTCGCCTGGGGGTGTTGGAAGTGCAAAGCTGCTCAAACTCCATAAGTTCCCTAGAGGCGGCCAAATGGGTTGCTGGTGTATTGAGTGGTGTAGTGGCGTCGTTGAAGATAGGCCCACCACGGGATGTGGGAGTGGCTAGGGCTATCAATGAAGATTTCAGTCCTGTCCCTGAAGGAATCCTTGGAAAAGAAATGGCTGAATCGAGAGAGTTTTGTGGGGCCCCAGAGATTTGAGAGGGGGGCTGACTGACCCGGGGGGGTTGGTACCATTCTTTATTCATGGCTGTGTTTCTGGGCAAAATTGTGAGTGAGCCCACTCCCTTAGATGAGAAGAAAACCCACACATGAATGGTCTCAGGATGCTTTACTGTTGGCATGACACAGGACTGATGGTAGCGCTCACCTTTTCTTCTCCGGACAAGCCCTTTTCCAGATGCCCCAAGAATATGACTTTGCCCCAGTCATCAGCAGTCCATTCACCATACTTTCTGCAGAAGATCAATCTGTCCCTGATGTTTTTTTGGGAAAGTGGCTTCTTTGCTGCCCTTCTTGAAACCAGGCTTCCAAATCTTCCAAAAGTCTTCGCCCTACTGTCTGTGCAGATGCGTTCACACCTGCCTGCTGCCATTCCTGAGCAACCTCTGCACTGGTGGCACTCCGATCCCGCAGCTGAATCCTCTTTAGGAGACGATCCTGTCGCTTGCTGGACTTTCTTGGATGCCCTGAAGCCTTCTTAACAAGAATTGAACCTCTTTCCTTAAAGTTCTTGATCCTTTAAATTGTTGATTTAGGTGCAATCTTAGTAGCCACAATATCCTTGCCTCTGAAGCCATTTTTATGCAACACAATGATGGCTGCACGCGTTTCTTTGCAGGTCACCATGGTTAACAATGGAAGAACAATGATTTCAAGCTTCACCCTCCTTTCAACATGCCAAGTCTGATATTCTAACCCAATCAGTCAATTCCTATTTATTAGTGCAACTATTGCTGTGCTAAGATCACACTAAATGTTCAACCAGGAGATCTACATATAGCAACAGTCTTGTTACAAATAAAAACACTAAATACATTCTAATTTTACACTTTAGGAAGATCATGGCTGTTGGTAGGGACAATCAAAATGTGATACACAGGTTCCTCTGCAGTGAGCCTGTTTGTCTATTTTACTTCCTGTCTTTTTTTTTACTGCAAAAAACATGTTCAATAGGTATAAACAAGAGAAAACAAAGGGAGGTACACAACGCAATCTGCTGTGTTAAAGTTTTATTGAAATAAATATGAACTTTGCCTGACATTATACTTCAAAGAATGTTTGTAATATTCTACACGGGTATTCTACATTGATATGAGGAACAGATCGACATTAGTGTTGATCGCGAATATTCTGATATGTTAACTGGGCTTCAGTTTGAGTTTAATGCCATATGCACATCAAAAACTTAAATGCATATCCTTTAAAGAAACTTTAAAATGTATTTGTGCAATGAATGTAAAGGTAGCAAATGCATTCTGCAATATTCAGTTGGATCTTGGCTCTATAAATCAACATGTTCTTTGATGAAACTTTATATAAAACAAAAAAGAGATTTAATTAAAATCAAGCTAGCTTTCAGAACATCTACATCTAAGGTATTTTTTAAGTCCCAGTGAAGAACATATTAATTTGGCATCTTTTATGGTTTCCTAAAACTGCTAATAAAATAGAGAATTAAATGCATGATTGTAACTTGTTGAACAAGTTATCTATGAAAGGTTATCTGAGTTGTATTTAATTTCTTCCTTGTTCACATAGGATGGCTGGCTTAGTGGTCATCATGAAACATTGTGCCCTCACCTCCTTAACTCTAAGTAGCCGTAACCCTCCTCAATAGCATAAGCTTACCGGTCCTATGGAATTACAATAATCCCATTTATACTTATAGGCAGCTTCTATTTCTTTAGAGGACTGTGTCAAACTGTATTATTATTATCCAAATATGTGAAGTAAATTCGAAAATTTGAGATCTCCTGTCTGTCATTATTATGTATTGCGAATATCAGCACATTTACATGTGAATATTGAGGGCGCAGTATGTCGTCACAGTGACATCTAGTGGCAGAATAAGAAATAGCAGTTGCATAGAAGTAATTCATTGCAAAATCGGTACTTGTACATGCGATTATTGCGAATACAATGCATGATACTTTCCACAGAATCTCGTAGATATAGCACTAAAGTGCAGATTTTCACAATAAGATGAATGATTCGAACATTCACGTTGAACACTATTAATAAGTAGAATAATGATTTAAAAAAAAATAATAGAGATGGTTGAATTTTTTTTAAATTCAATGATTTCGACGATTTCGAGTTAACTGCAAAGCCCCTGAACATGGTATCAACACTAAACTTGCTGGAGATGTACAGAAGGGTTGGGGGTATACTGCAAAAAAGAAAGTATGTCTCTTACACAAAGAGTTTTTTTGCACAAATAAAGTTCAAAGTCAAGATAAAATTTAGACAATCAGAATTTCGACTTAATTTTTTAACTTAATTTATGCAAAAACTACTAAACTACTTTTTTTTTAAATGTTCCCACATTTACCCTTTTTGTACATCTCCAGAAATGTTGGTGATGATACTATGTTCAGGGGCTTTGCTGTCAGCTCACAAAGTTAAAAAAATTTGACCATCTCTATTAATAAGTCAGGAGTAATGCTCCAGAGCTCATAGTACATATGTAAGGAGTATTGCTACAGGTATATATTTTAGAAGAAGTAATCCAGCAATGTACTTTGCTATGTAACTGCCACTGGCTTTTATCTTTTAACCCCTAGAGACCCAGTGTTGTAATATAAAAATCATATCACATTTTAGGCTACAAAAATAAGCCCTGCCAATTTTTCTTTTTTATAAACCTCATGTACATTACTAATAGGTCCTGTTGTTCAGTTCTGCAACACTATTGGGGGGAGGGTTTCGTGTGCTCTATATGGCTTGCAAGGCTCTGATGTTGAAGGGAGCGGCCCCGCTCTGGCCCCTCCCCTGGCTGCGGCGCGCGCCCCTCCTTGCCCTCCGGAGTCCCACGTGGGTCAGCCGGGGCGGCTTATAGTCTCAGACTGGGGAGGGGGGGGGGAGAGAGGAGATCGATCGGAGGCATATGCCAGGCTTATCCCCAACACGTGTGGATATCTTTACGCTGAGCTCTCACCACAGTGTGGTTACCACATCCCATAGAGATTCCCAGGTATTTACCTTTCATATAACTTTATTATCTCAAAGTTAGCCCTTTCTGGCTTGCTTGAGTCCTCGAACCTCATTTGAATTTCCAGTTTCAGGCTTCTTTCCTCAGATAGTAAATATAGGTTCTTCTACCCTTGCAGATCCATTACTTACACACAGTGTTTGGGACTGGGTCGGTTGTGTGCGTCCACGGCCCCCTCCCCCATTCCCCCTCTGCCACCTGGGGCATCTCTGGAGCCGCTCCGTTTAGGTTGCTGGTGCGTCCTCCCTCCGGGGAAGGTATGCGCCTCACCTTCGCGCTGATCCCTGACCAGTTGTTCCCCTTCTATCCCCCGCTCCCGTGCAGTAAAATCTCGGGTGTCTGCATGATTTCTGCAGTCCAGGTACGGAATTGTTCTACATAACTATGTGACAATTATATATATACTTTTGCAATATATCTCTTTCTGTCTGTGCAGTTTAAAAGACAGGGTTAATTTCTAGAGTTGGCGACACATGTACTATGTATGCAACTATATATGACGCGCTCAATATAGGATATGTAAGCAAAACGGTATACTGTCCAGTATATTATGCTGTAGGATAGTGTCTATTGTATTGAGATGATTTTCTTACATGTATGGATATACAAGATGTTTTAATATGCTATGTATACGTATATATATATGATATATTTATATAATAACACACCCCTTGATAGAAATTGTATACATTGTTCTTTTTCTAAAACACAGATGGCTGTAAAGTCCTGAAGAAGCCCACTGTCAAAGGGCGAAACATGTTGACCATAAATTACAGCCTATACTTTGGGACCATGTCACTCGAGTAACTTCAAACAGGTTACACCCGATTACTGTCATCTAGGAGTAGTTGTATCCTGTATTGTACTCGTGTCTACTGTACTTGTTTTAAGTATCGACGCTTAAAAAAATATAATAGCATTTTAAAGAAAGTTCATCTATGTGATTACTATACAACAATTATCAATAGGGTAGGTCTGCCAATTAAAAGTCCCCATCGAGGGTAACCCCTTTTCCCTCTCCCCCCTTTTCCTACAATCAGTTCTGCAACACTATTAGATGGTTGAATGTGTAAATAGGCCTGTTTATCTGGCCATGAAGTCATACAAGAAGTTTTTTCTATATTTGAGTCTCTGGGGTTAAAATGGAAAGTTATACGTTCTGTATTGTTGGGGAAGATGTCCCTGCTGAGGCTGAGGACCTGTCTGAACTGCAGGTTGAGAGTGAAAAAATATCTTGCTCTGCATAATAAAAAAAATCTGTGCAGTGGAGAGGGTATACATTTTAAAAATGGGTAAAACTCCCAAAATTTTTCCTGGAGATTAAAAGAGAACTTTTTTTACCCCACAGCCTATGCCTAACTAGCAGACATAAGTAGACATAATCTTCCTCTGCTTTTGTTTACATATACAAATCCCCTCCCCTTCCATAAAGAGAAGGAAAACTCATGTCACTTCCCTTTCTATCAGCATACTCCTCATGCTACAGGACAATTTTGTTTCTTTTTGTCATCCCTCCTACAGCACTCCAGCACATAGTGTGCAGTGGAATGTAAGCGGTTAATGCTAAGTATTGCATTATAAAAATTAAAAAATGAAGAGTACATAATCATGATTACAAACTTACATTAATCTGTGCATTTTATATGCAGTATGCCTCCCTCTCAATAGAAGGATACCTTATGAAGCATATCTGGAAACCAAATCTGGAGCTGAACCTAATTTTGCTTGGCTGTGAAGTTGTATGTACATTATTTACATGGTACAGATGCAGCAGCTGCTATTGTCCTCATTCAAACACGTTAATGTGAAAAAATAATGCATTAATTAAAAAAATAACACACACTATACTTTGTTTTCACTTGGATTTGTGTTGAAGCAGCATTACAAAATGTTTTAGCATATTTGTAATAAGGGGAAAACATCTGTTAGTTCTATACCAAGTCATTTTAGGATAATGGCGATAAGCAGATAAGACATATGAGACATAAGACAAAAGACGTAATTAAATAACATAAAATGCAGAGTGTACATTATATTTTATCAGTGTAATAAAAGGATTTTGCTAATTATGTCATTCCTACACTGCTATATTTGTTCTCCATTTGTCACAATGACATGTATCACTATGTTTTTCTCCTTTTCGGATATATCATCATGCTTATCTGGTGCCAAATTCTAAAGCACGTGTGTAATAAAAATTGCTCACCAATGTCAAATGTAAAGAGGCGGAAAGCAGCTGCTGCCATTAGCAGTCAAGATTGTAAGGATTGTTTCCAAATGTCAAGGCAAGTAACCCTCTTCACAAGAAGAAAGGACGGCTGGAAAAATGCCAACACATGGCAGGCTTTTAAAGTGGACCTTAGTAATTTCACAAGTCTCTATAAATACATTCAAATATGCTTTTACACATACCAGTAGTGTACTTAATAAAAAAAACAACCTTCATCCTGCAAATCAGTCCTATAGCTTCAGACATGCAACTGTGCCAAGGCCTGAGAGGTTTTTAAAGAATTATATCATAATTTTGCTACATGCAGCAGAAAAGAAGTCCTTTGTCTCTCCTCTACCATTCTCAGCTTACAAGGTGAGGGGCGTAAAGGGATTTAGAGGTAAGAAACATTTGTATACACAGCCCAGGACAAACAACTGCAATGGTATGTACATGTCATGAAGCCCATACATGTATTGTGTCAACCTTCTGAGGAGTAAAGACCTAAAAGTACAGTAACTGAAAGCACCAGCATGCCTTTTCTAAATACATTTACAGATCTGTGAACATTACCACTATCCCAGACATGGGCAAACTAAGGACAGAGGGCCAGATCCGGGGCGTTTAGCTTTAAAATCCGGCCTGTTGCCAAGATTCTTTGGGTCCTTTCTGCTCATTTCCTGCAATAAGCATACATAATGCCTAGAGGAGTCCTTACATCTACCTTATCTCTGCTCATTGTAGTGACCGAGTGAAGGGGAGCAAGGGTTTTGTCACCAAGATCTCCAAATTAATGTTGAAAATGCCAAAACGCGTAGAGGACATACCTAGCAGCGCTGAAAGCTAAGAGTTTCACTACCTTTGATACTTTGAGCTTGGACATTTTTATGCTGTGTAATAATGGCGTCTATGGACAGGACTTGACTTCCATTGAGGTCATCTTCTCTAGCTGTTTTAATATTATTTGAATGTTTGAATAAAATGTCATTTTCTCTTTTCAATAGTCTGTCTTACTTATCCTTATGGTTGGTCATTTCTGTTCAGAGTCACGTAAAATCCCTACATTTTGGGTACAGGGCAATCCCAAGACTCCCAAATGATTGCTTATGGAGTACATATCGATATTATGCTAAAATAAGGCAGGTCTTTTTTTATTTTTTTTATTTTTTTAGCCTCAATGGCAGTATAATTATTTTTGTTTTATTTTATTGAAAGTGGTACAGCAAGTTAAAAATATCCGTGCAATAACACTGGGAAAGTGAAAAATTAGGACACCTATAAGTGAGGCCAATACAAGCTGTTGTTCCAGCCCCTCTGTCAAATTTAAGAACCCATTGTGACCCATGAGTCAAACAGTTTGCCCACTCCTGTACTAGCCCATATCAACAGTACTGCATAAGCTATATCTACATTTTACATGATGTGATACAATTATACAAGAAAAGAGACTTAAATGAGGAAATGCAAACGTTTTATGTAGCGTAATACATTTGTCTCCCCTGCGAAATTCTCAAATGTGGCTTGGAGTAAATTCAAGTTAACCCAAGCCACACTTGGGATAACTTTCCTATTTCCTACCCTCTAGCTGTCTTCTCCATTGATATTGGGGTATTTATGCTTGTCAGAAAGTACAGGCAAAACCTGGGGCAGCTCCCATGTCCCTGGCGTTAATAGTAACGCAGAGAGCAGGTGTCGAGAAGAGAACATGAGAACCTCACACAAGTAACTTTTTAAAGTGGCTTTTACTGAACAAAAGGAATTAACCGGGACAGCAGACACTTGAACTTGAAACTTGAACAGAAACTTGAAACAACAGTAAATCAAAGGGAGTATTCAGTCTGCGCTGCTCCTCAGAGTAGGCAGCCTTCTATTCAGGAACAGCTTCTGCACAGGAACATGAGAATACTTGCTGTTGATGGTCGCAACACCTACCCACCAGGGTTCTAGAAGCTTCTCCAAGCGGTTAAGTTCTTCACTCAATCTTTTACCCTCAACAACATGGGCCTCAAGCTACTCCACTGTGTCAAGCACCATACTTGTCTCTAAACTAGGAACTGGCTGAACCAAGATAAGGAAATGTATGGGCTCTTTAACTCAGAAGCCACCTGCATGCATTAAGACTATCTTGCTCGGGGAGGAAGGTCTTGTCAAGCTCCTGACTTTTCACCAATCCCACTGCAGAGATACTGAGCCCTGAACAATAGTGTTGAGCTTCAATATTCGAATTGCGAATATATTCAGAGAATATTGGCTGTTTGAGAATTCGCAAATTTCGGGAATATGGCGCTGGATATTCGCAATTCTGAATATTCACGATATTCGCCATTGGGATGCTTATGGGCATGGATTGTAAATATATATGCGCAATGCGAAAATAAATAGCACATGTGACCATTAATTTTGAAGGTAATTGTGAGGTGATTATAAATGCGCTCGCAATTGCGAATATTCGTGAATATCAAATTTAATATTAGTAGAATTATTCGCGAAATATAGCGAATTCTAATATTGCCTATGCCGCTCATCACTACTAAACAAGCCAAGTGTCATGATTTTATATTGTTGATGCTCTGATTCTCCTTAGGTCCTTAAGGGCTAACAGATAAATCTAATGTTTCCAACCCATCTTCCTTCACTACACTACAGGGTAGGTGTTCCCACTCCCTCTACCTCAGATTCGGCTTCCCCACTACACTGACAAAAGGGCATGTTGGATAACACAAACATACAGTGCTGCTTGAAAGTATGTGAACCCCTCAAGTGGTGTAGATGTTTCTTTAACCCTTATTTTTCGGGCTCCTTTTCTCCAACGGTCATGCCGCCAGGTTTATTTCATGAAATGTCAGATATATGTTCATCATCAATTTGCATGTATTGTTTAGTAGGTTTTGTTTAAGTAGCCAAAACTACATGACATTGGACTTAGTGTATTTGTTTGCAAGTTATTGACCCCCATCTTCATTTGTTAGTCGACCAGGTAAAAGACGCAGGTGAAACACATTTGGGTGCTTAATCAATCTTAAGCAGACCAATAAATGAGACATCCTTGGAAAATGTTTTGGCCTGCACTAATTAAAAGAGAGAGGAAACCAACTGAACCACTGTTGGTCCCATACAAATCAACAATGCCAGAGCAAAGGAGATATCTGAGGACATGAAGAAGAGGGTAGTGACAACCCATCAGTCTGGGAAAGGCTATAAGACCATCTCCAAAAGATTCCAGCCTCCATCCTCACTGTCCGCAGATAATTTACAAATGAGGGCCTTCAACATGACATCAACTTTGCTGATGTGGAAGCCCATCAAAAATATCACCCAGAGCACCAGAAAATAATAACCAGTAAAGGAACCACCACACATCACGTCTAGAGAGTTGCAGGCCTTCTGGCAGCATCTGGGACAAATGTGCATGCGTCTACAATCAGAGAAAATTGAATAGCCATGAATTCATGGAGGGTTTTGCTAGAAGGAGCCTCTGCTCTCAAAAAGCATCAAATGCCCATTTTCAACTTTTTCCAAAGAGACTTGGACAACAAGGCTTTCTTGAAGTCCTTCTCTGTACAGACGAGTCTATAAAATGAATATTTGGTCACATCAAAACCGACATGTTTGAAGAAAAATCAACTGCATATAAGAAGAATCTCTCTACGTGAAGTTGTCGTTTTGAAATGTGAAATGTCTGTGTGTGCTTGTTTCTTCTTCTTTTTTTTTTTTTTGTTCTGTTTTTTGGGTGTTGGTCTTTTGTCCTCTTTCTTCTTATCTCATTCTCTCATCCTTTCCATCGTCAGGAGTTGAAGCTGGTACTAATATGGATTTATTAATCAGACATGTCCAAAGCTTCAGCAAGAGTACAAAGAATGGCTTCAGAGAAAGAGGATTCTCACTCTGGATTTGCCCAGTCAAGTCCGGACCTTACCCATTGAAATTTTTGGAGAGACTGAAAAGTGTGGTAAATGCCAGATTGTCCTCCTTCCAACGTCTCTCAACTGTTGAGTTCTGCAATAGGATTGGGCTAATCCCCATAACATATGTGAGAGACTGTTTAGTGGTTACTGAGACTTTAGTTGGGTTTTTGCTCAAAAGGGAGGAGCCACAAGCTACTAATACAGGGTTCACTACTTACGTCACATGTACGAATTTTCAGTGTTGGGACAATAAACCTCCTTGTTTTCTTAAATAATGAAAATATACTCTCTTTTTTTGTGTGTGTGTCTACTATTTGGAAGGTGTGCTTTACAATGGGATTTAGATGTATGTCTAATAGTTCTTTAAATGTTTTTTGCACAAACAGGGACCATGTCTGGAGGGTTCACATACTTTCAAGCAGCACTGTATGTCTGTGTTATCCAATATGCATAGGCATCCAAAGTTCTCACATCATTGATAACATGATGAGATTGCCCACTTTGCAGGTGGGCAAAGTGGGCAAACTTTTTTTTGTACAAGTGTCAAAGATGCATAAATTAAAAAAGTATATAAATTAAAAAATAATTTTATCAAATTAAACAGTAAATATTGAAAATATCTATTTCAGCTCCTCATTTAGTTGTGTTTGCCTTAATGTTTACTAACATATAGAAACAATTAATAGAGGTTCCTTCATACACAGTCATCGAAAAGGAATGTGTGCATTTGCATATACTTTATAAACAGGAATATAAGTACGGTACATTGCACACAAGCTATTGCCTCATTAGCAGATGACCTTTAAATTCCTTGGACAGTGTGATGCTTTTCTTATGAATGTGTTATCTGTTCCCATGAACATAAAAAAGCAGTTTAGGGTTATTTCTTTGACTTGTTATTAACGAAACTGTGTACTGGCCTCATCCTGTTGATGACTAGAAAGAGGACATTAAAGAATGGCATTCAAACTCACAAGACGGTTGCTAAATCTAATTTGCTGTATGAAATGAATGCAGACGCTGTATCTCTGGTTCTATGTCTGACACTTCTCTGACACGTATCAGACTGAACAGTGCTTAGTCATAGAGCATAATCATATGACTAAGAGCTGTTACGTGGGAAACCTTTCTAGAGATGCGAGCAGTTTTTATTTTCTCTTTATTTGAATCAGGCTGCATTCATATTCTATTCTATATATACTCTATATACAGATTTGTTTTCCGATGTTATTAAGGTCAAGTTTTATCAAATTATATACTTTTTTTTGTTTTTTTATTTGTATATCCATTCAACTGAGTTTGCCAAAACAAGAGTGCGTAGTTGTGTATAGATTTTCATCCTTTGTTTGAAATGGTTAGGTAATGTGTTAAATAATCCACTGATTTTATATGTCGTTTTAAATGACAGTGATAAGATAACCTGCCAATAATGGAGTTACTATTTGCAAGGTCATTTTGCCACCAACATTTCAAATGATATAGAAAGCTAGAGGATGAATAACCTTCTATCTACCCAACAGTGACATCTGTCAGAGACACAAGACATGAGAGTTCTCTCCGAAGTAAAGAAAATACCCCCAGAGACATTTATTACAAAAAAGGTCTGCCTATTGGAAGACATTTCTTCATCTTCTGTTTAAGGGACAACTGAAAAGGTAGCCATAAACGGTCAATATTTCCATTTGATCGACCAAAAAATCTATCTTTTTAAGACGATCGAACGGAAATGGATTCCCACTGGACTGGTAAATTGAGCAAAGGTGATCGAAATTGAACATAAAATTGATCGAGCACTGATCAGACATATTGGTAAATTTCAGTCAATCGTGCAAGTACCTATTTCTAGATATTTTAATCAATTTGTATTCGAGGAGCATGCACAGCAATCTATTAAAGGAATCTATGGATTTTAAATTGATCACACAGTGTGGTGTTACAATCAATCGATGATAGACTGGCCAGGTCCGTTTGCAAACAGGCGGATCAGACTTTTCAAAAAGTCCGTCTGTTCTGCCTGTTCGCGCAGAGAATCGCAGGGAATTTGAATGGGAAGAACCGTACGTGACATCACTTCTGGTACAGTTCCTGGTTTCGATTGCCGGACGTGACGTCACTGACCGATCGATCATGCAAAAGTCAACCTGTGTAGGCCTACCTTAAGATTTTTGAAATACGCACTGGTGACTATGGTCATCATTATAAATATATATGAAGAGCTTTCCAAAGGGTATAAACATACAAAAACCAAAAGTACTTAGACTTGTCTACTTTGTCTAAAACCAATAAAGAACTAACTTGTCTTACTATTGCAAGTACAGTAGAAGAATTACATTATTATTATATAATTACTGACATGGTAGACTGCAATTGTAAAAACTGTCAGTGAAGACATATTACTTTAGAGGGACCCTAGAGAGAAACCTGCCTTCTATTACTTACCAGAACATTGTTTTCATGGTAAAGTTAGTTATAATCATTTGTGGGAGAGCAACATTCCAATACAAATAGTAAGTTCAAGGACATATTGGTGGCAATAATCACAAAAATCATAATTCCACCTTGTTAGTGATGACAGTACAGAGTCAGCTGGATAGACACTCACAAAATGATGGATGGCAAGATGTGGCAGGGGAAAACACCAAAAGGGAATCAGCACTTGCAGGTTGAAATATTGTAGGTGCTTGTTATATCCTGACTGGAACAACGCTGGCTATGATGAGACATCATAGTTGTCTCTTTGTAAAGGCTCTAATGTTCCTCTAAGGTCCATCATTAAATGACAAATTCTTTTCAGAGTAACCTAGAGGCACGATGATTACACAGTATACTACTGATATTCCAAACATAGAAAAAGAAAAACAAGATATGTAAAAGAATCATAAAAGAGTAAATACTCCATTTCATTAATGTACTCAAATTAAATATAAGCAGAGCAAACTAAATAACGAAGAAAACAAGATAAGAGTTACTAATATATCACTGATTATAATGTTACTATGAAGCCCTTCTTTCTTCTTTGAAATAATGAGATTAACGATGTACCAATTATAATAATTTCTAAATAAATGAAAATAAAAAGATATATATTTATAAATTGCAGGACCCCTGCTGTAAAATTCATATGTTGCTTGTTAGTACTAATGGCTACCAGAGCATAGCATGCACCTGTTTTTAATAAATAACCTAATCATGTGTGTTTAAATGGATTGAGAAAAAAAATAGAACATGATTATTAATAGAAATTCTTCACTCGCATTTTAAGAAAAAAGACAAAGCAAACAGAAAAAATGCTGCATGGAATCATATAGAAATATATATATACACTGGGGGAAAAAAGTATTTAGTCAGCCACCAACTGTGCAAGTTCTCCCACTTAAAAAGATGAGAGAGGCCTGTAATTTCCATCATAGCTACATCTCAACTTTGAGAGACAGAATGAGGGAAAGAATCCAGAAAATCACATTTATCTGATATTCAAAAAAACATTTTGGTGAATATGAAAAGTTCTCATCAATACTTTGTTATATACCCTTTGTTGGCAATGACAGAGGTTAAACGTTTTCTGTAAGTCTTCACAAGGTTTTCACACACTGTTGCTGGTATTTTGACCCATTCCTCCATGTAGATCTCCTTTAAGGTCCCCATACACGGGTCAATTTCTTTCCGATCGACTATCGATTCGATTGTTCACAGTGAACAAAACATCGATGATCCAACTTTCCCAGATTGATTTCTAGAATGTTTTGGATCGAAAATTATGTCATTGTCATACTAAAAATGACCACCACCAATGTAATTTGAATGTGAACGATCAATCAAAAAAAACGGCTTGTCAGATCCCTGTACAATCGACTTTCCTGATGATTTAGGCAACAATGTGATCAATCGTTCAAGGTGGATAATGAACGATTCTTTATCAATAGCGAAAGGATTCCCAAATAAAGGGAAGAGAGTGGTTCCCCCTATAAAATATAGGGGCAAG
>CM070036.1:52237357-52272735 GCA_036250615.1 Ptychadena robeensis | reverse complement strand
CGACGCTGCCAACCACTAGCATTGGCTCACAGAGGGAGCCAGAGGCGCCAGTAGGATGACATCATCGGCGCGCGCCCACCGCCCCGACGTGCAGACACCAAGGAGCGTCTCTCCAGCTCCTAGGTAACCCCGGGGGCCGGGAGGTGTGTGGAGATCACAGGCTACAGCCGCGGGATACCCATGGGGAAGACCCGTAGCACACCGGCAATCCTAGCCCACAACGCCTCCTAGATGGAGGAGGGGGCGGATCGCTCATTAACTACCAAGGCAGTTTGCCGTTTAATAACGGCCTCTTGGTGTCCGCAACTTGGGGATTCCCTAGCCACATCCTGTGTTCGCTCATTGGAAATTGCAAGGGTTAAGTAAAAAAGGAGTGTAAAAAAATAAAAGACGCATTGGTGTTCAACCTGATGAAATGTCCATTATATACTATGAGTGGATAAGACCACATCAATAAGCACTGGTTTCACAAAGGAATTCGTATCAAAACTGTAAACCTTGTGGTTCATTGATGGTTATAGTCATATAACAAAGCAGTGTATACAGTCAAAAATAATGTGTAGTCATTTAAATGAGTATCATGCTTGTAAAAAAACAGCATATTAGTGTATACAGATATAAATATAAATATGTACCATCTATAATTTATAATTTTAAAGAAGGGAACGGACAAGAGATTTCCAAAGTGGAACAAGGGTCTATGTCTAAGAGGTTTAAGGGCTTAGGGAGATAGTCCTAATCTAATTTATAGGAATTTAGACCACTTTAAAGAGGGAGAGATATTAGGCATATGAGAGGTAGATTTCTTTTATTTTATTTTATTTTATTTTACTGACATCACAGAAGGCTTTTATAGCTCTGATAGTCACTTAGAGGGAGGTATTGAATACATATCAGACTGGTTTCGTACAGGGGGCCCTGAAGGGTAGGTTTGTTTTTTACTTTTTACTGACATTACAGAAAGCTTTTATAGCTCTGATGGTCATTCAAACCAGGTTGCTTGGTAGCATTTAACTTGTATATCCATCGTGCCTCTTTTTGTAGTAAGAGTTGGTCGATGTCCCCCCCTCGAGTCTGAGTGTGTACTCGATCTAGAGCTAGTACCTTAAGGCATTCCACCTTGTATCGATGACATTGTGCGATGTGCCGACCTATCACAGTGGAGGGGTCCCCGGCTAATCCTGCTCGGGCATGTTCAGAAAAACGTTGTCGTAGTTGTCTTTTTGTCTTCCCTACGTAGAAAGATTTGCATGCACATAGAATCAGATAGACCACTCCTTCAGTTTTACAGTTGGCGAAATGGCGAGGTATAAATGTCTCACCGTTGGGAAGTGTTGGGTGAATATTGGGACAAATTTACAACACGCACATTTCCATGACCTGCACGGAAAAGTGCCTTTCCGTTTGCAGGTGTCTCCTCTTTTGTCGCCAGAGTAATGGCTTTGGGTCAAGGTATCCTTTAGTGATCGAGATTTTCGGTATGAGATTTGCAGACATGGGCCGATGTGGTTGTTGATTTTTCTATCGTTAGTAAGGATCGGCCAGTATTTAGACATAATTTGTTTGAACTCCTTGCTTTGCGCCGTGTAGGTGGTTATCATTCTCGTGGTTTGATTATCTACCATAGTTTTGGACTTAAAGAGCAGGTCATCTCTTTTTTGGTTTCTTGCCTTTTGGTAGGCTTTCTTTAACATAGATTTACTATAACCTCTCTGTAAAAGGCGATTGCGCAGTTGGGATGCTTCATTTTCGAAGTCAGTCATGGTTGAGCAATTTCTCATCAAACGAATGTATTGTCCGTAAGGGATACTTTTGACCAAAGGGATGGGGTGCGAGCTTGACGCATGGAGTATGGTGTTTCCCGCTGTTTCTTTCCTATAGAGGGTGGTCTTCAATTTGTTATCCACCCCCCGGCTGATTGTTAGATCCAGGAAGGAGAGATTTTGTTGATTGTATGTGAAGGTAAATTTTAAATTGAAATCATTTTGATGTAGGGCTTCCACAAAGTTTTTGAGTTCATCAATGGGTCCCTCCCAGGTCATAAACACATCGTCTATGTACCTGTACCATAGACCGATTTGATGCGTGAAGTGTTCCATTGTATCAGAGGCAAAGAGTTATCGCTCCCATGCCCCCAGGTACAGGTTTGCATAGCTAGGGGCACAGGTTGTCTCCATAGCCACCCCCTGTACCTGGAGGTATACGTCCTCTCCAAAAAGGAAGTAATTGTTACACAAGATGAACTGTAGTAGTTCTAACATAAACTCACTGTAAAGAGATTGGTCCAAGCTTCTCTCTTGTAGAAATCGTTTTGTTGCCAGTAGGCCCTTGTCGTGGGGTATCGAGCTATACAAAGCCTCGACATCTAGTCCCACAAGGTAGGTGTTACTGTCAATGTCCTTGCCTTCTAGGAGTTGTAATATATGCTTAGTGTCTTTCAAATATGAAGGTAGGCTTCTGACGTGTGGCCTTAAATAGGCGTCGATAAGTCGACTCGCTTTTTCTGTTAGACTCTGGTTCCCTGAAATAATTGGCCTTCCTGGTGGCCTGTCTGGGTTTTTGTGTATCTTTGGGAGACTATAGAAAGTTGGAATTCTATAGTTAGATACATTAAGGAATTTGAAAGTCGTTCTGTCTATTATGTCTTCGGTATAGGCCTTAGATACTATATTCTGGTAGTTCTTCGCACATTGTATAATTTTGTTGCGATTTGACCTCATGTACCAAGTGGGGTTTTGGAGTATGTCTGTGCACATTCTGACATACTGAGTATTGTCCATTAAGACCACGTTTCCGCCCTTATCGGACATTTTGATGGTGATCGAGTGGTCTCTCTCAAGGTTCCACAGGGCTGTTTTTAATGGCGTCGACAGGTTGCGACAGTTGGGGTTAATCTGGAGCTTGTCAATTTCCTTAGTGACCACTTCGACGAAAGTTTTCAAAGCCAGGTTCTGGTTAAGGGCCAGGAACGTAAATGATTTGTTCTTCATTTTAGGAATCGAGAAGGTGTCAGTCTCTTCAGTCAAGGAGGTGGAATTTGCCGCTGAGCTAGTTGAAGGCTCGCAGTAATTATGTGGGTTTTCTTCGTCCTTCGATTCTTTATCAATAGTTCCACATGCACAATCGATCGAGCAAGAATCGAATGAGAATTCGACACGTGTATGGGGACCTTTAGAGCAGTGATATTTTGGGGCTGCCGCTGGGCAACACAGACTTTTAACTCCCTCCAAAGGTTTTCAATGAGGTTGAGATTTAGAGACTGGCTAGGCCACTCCAGGACCTTGAATTGCTTCTTACGAAGCCACTCCTTCATTGTCCGGGCAGTGTGTTTGGGATCATTGTTTTCACTCAAAATCTCATCCCCTCATCCCATTTATTCTTTTCTTTACAAAGATCAGTCCTACTGGTCCCTTTGCATAAAAACAGCCCCAAAGTATGTGGCATTGTAGTGATTAGCTTCTGCAAACTACTAGAACAAGACAACAATATTACCATCAAACCCTCAATTAAGGGTCATGGACAACACAAGAGATGAAATGTGCACCATCATCCTAAGCAACCGTGTGTGTATATATATATATATATATATATATATATATCAGTGGTATACTCCGATATCCATTGCAGTTTCTCCCAATGGACAAGGGATATAATCAGAGGAGCCAGGAACAAGTGGGGAAGTGGGGTACAATCAATTAATTCTAGTGCTCCTACACTTTGTGTTACACCACAATTTATCTATCCTTAATAAGGCTATTTATCTGCAAAAACAAGGCATAGCTATGGACACAACATGTGCACCTAGGGAGGTTAATAGTTGTTCGCATTACTTCTTGAATTATATGATACAATGTCTTGTTGATTGTTTAACATATGACCTTTTTGCTTGTTACAGTCACTGCAGGTTTAATTTTCACAAATGGGGTGCCCTTCCCACCTTTTACCATCAGTCACCATAAAGGTGTCACCGTGACCACCTTAACTGGACATATGCGGTTGGACGTGGATGCCCAACCACCTTTCCTGCTTTTGTTTGTCCTGATGAAGCGAAACACATCGACTATCCAACACATGAAACTTTACTTTCCCTTTTTGGATGATATGATATGCACATTGTAGTTATGTGTTAGATAATTGCTGTACAATTTTCCTTACATAATCTATTATATTGATGTCTGACACTCTAAACATATCAGCTAGAAATTTCTGGGTGCAACATATCTTTCAAAAGACATTCAGTATAGTCAGCTGACCTCATTCTTGAAGCACATACTATTGCTGAAACCTAGATCTGATAAACAGCAGGTTGGCTTGTACCCATTTGCTTAGTTTAACCTCCCTGGCGGTTCACTGAGGTGCAGATTTCTGTACCAAAAGTGATACAGTGTTTTGCCTTTCCGCCCCCATCGGCGTCACCGGAAAGGCTCTGTGTGCCTGCAGCTTTGTAGAAATGCTGCAGGCACACAGAGAACCAGCGGTTGTGCCTGATTCCGCACTGCGCCAGTACTTGCTTCGGGCATAACGCTAGTTAAACCAGCCATTGCGATTGATCACCAAGCGATCACCTCGAATGCGCATGGTGATCATTCGCAAAATCAGCCGCAGATGGAAGCGCTATGGCGGCTTTAGAGGTACAGAAAAAAATAATAATTTTTTTTTTTTTTTTTTTGAAGTTTACACTTGTTTTCTTTTCTTTTGACTTGGATTGGATAAAACAATTTATAAAACATTTACCCAATCCAATCAAAATAAAAACAAATGTCAAAAAATGAAAAAAAAAATCAAAGAAAAAAAAAAAAATCTGTACCTTTAAATCTCCCGCCCGCCGATGACGTCATCGGCACACGAGCGCAGATCACGGACATAGCCGAAGACCTCGGCTATTTCCGGATCTGCTCGGGTGCAGCCGGAGATGATCCCACTAGCAGAAACGCTCAGCGCGAGCGTTTCTGCTAGCGGGATCCACTTTGAGCTGGATTATAGAAAGACATTTCTATGCTTCGGGCATAGAAGTGACATTTCTATAATCCAGTTCAAAAGTTAAAAAAAAATGTTTAAAAAAAATTAAATATTTTTTTTCTTTAAGACCGGGTCCCGCCTCCGTGACGTCACACGTCACTCCGGGACCCAGAACAAGCCGGAGAAGAAGGGAGAAGATGGCGGCGGTGGAGCAGGTGAGCTCCCACAATGTGCCCGAAGCCAGTTCGGGCGTATCGATAATTGCAGCGTCCCTTTGCCCGAACTGGGTTCGGGCATATCGCTAGGGAGGTTAATCCAGATGAAGACTTTTTTTTGGGGGGGGGCGATGTATATACAGTATGTATTTCCACTTATTGGCATCATAAATATCAAATATTGGATAGTTCTTAGACTCCTACAGTCATAATGCAGAGCCATAACTGTAGATTGTGAGGGGTGACATTATTTTTACCCACTGGTATTTAGAGGTGCTTAGTAACAGAGAACCCGGGGTCAGTCTATTACAGTATAAGCTGGCAATAGAACCCAGGATCAGTCACATAAATCTTTTGTCATGTAGATGTGACCTAAACAATAATTTACCCTTAGGGTGGGGGTTATTAGAAAAAAAACACATAGATTAACTGTTTCCCTCAATGGAAGCATAGCATCAATTCATTAAGAGAATACAGGCAGTAACTGTTATATGCGAAAGTTTTTACTTTCAATAGTCATTTTAAAAAGTTTTCTTTAGATTTGCTATTAATCAGTTTCTGCAGCAGATATTTCATGTCAGACGAGCACAAAAGCTAATTAGTGAAACTCAGCGGTTTCTGAACAGAACATGTTCCAAGCCTTTTTTGCCATCATACACAAGTGAGTTGTTACTGAACTGTTTTAGCATCTCAGCATCTCTTTACTAACAATTCTCCTATTGTTTTCACCTGACTCCAGGCAACTACGCCACAGAGATCTGTCTGAAAATGTAGAAGATGGAAATATTTTGCTGATGTCAGGGTTTTTGCTTTTTTTTTTATTTACTTCAGACGGTTTGTCATATCAAAATTCACATTAGAACTGCTGTAAAAAAGATTACTGATTGCTTCATTTTTTCTACTTGTGATATATGGACACAAATAGTTTACCTCTGCTGAACCTCACAAGTTCAAAGACCTGAATGGCTTAAGGATATGCGCATTTTCCATCGTATTGCTGGCCCTGCAAACCAGGTCAACCAGCCAAGACAAATTCTAGAAGTATTTAAAAGAGATATCACATTATATAAAAAAAATATATATATCTGTAAATAAAATAGATGTATTAGATTGTCTCACAATTTTTACTTATTTTTTACTTGTACAATGGATAAATACATATATGTACTGACATAAAAACTAAACATACTGAAGCCATATTTTTGCAGATGACATTTTTTTTGCTTTGGCTATATGTTATAGGACATATCAAATACATTAAGGACAGATGCATATGAGTAGGCTGAATGGAGCATTTAGAAGAATGTCATTATGTGGCATGAAATTGTTCAAAGAAGAGGACCATGTATTAAATACACCCAGAAGGGTGTTGGACGCTGGAGGCCAGGACAAGAAGCAATTCCCTTTTTAACTGTACAAATAATTAAATTTCAGCTTAAAAATGTATACATGTCTTAATTGCCATGGCTAGTTCTCTAAGTGAAATAACGTACTCGTATTTTCTTATTCCGAACAAGCAGTCTCTTTAATAGCAAGTTGCTACTAAAATTTAGAACATTAATGTAAACTTATTGCCTTATCTTTTGGGCTGCTGATTGATAGCTCTAGATAGTATCTGCAAGCATTGGAAAAAAAAACTATAGTCCATATTCTAACACATTGAAAGCAAATTCTTTCCTTTGAGAGCAATGCTGCCAGATCTCAAATGTTAACAACCAGCGGATGTGTCCAGACTCTAACTGAAATGATTCTGATGTGCAGGGAGCTGTTTGTATATAACCCAGGTGGTCAACCTATGGCCCTTTGGGCATTCTTCAGCGCCCCCAAAAACTAACTGTTAATGCATAGGGTATAGAAACTCACCAGTCCACCGATCCACAGTTGACTCGTCTTCAACCCAGGCGCTGATTTGCTTTATGGTATTACCATACTACAGTGTTACCTAATGCTTGAATTATAATTTTACACACATTTTGTTATTTAAAAATTAAAAAATAATGTCTTAAATGAAAATTATATGTGTGTCCCTTTAGTGATGCTGAGGCCCTCCATATCTACTCAGTTGCCCACCACTCGTATAAGATTTAAGGAAAAAAAACCCAGAGAGGTCAAGAAGGTTGGTTTCAGTGCCGTAGGAACCACAATAGCAGCCAAAGTGGCCACTATGGTGCCCATTGCCACAAATGGGGCCGCGCACCTGGCTGCTTGATTCTTTGGTATTCTGTGTTCTATCTGAGGTATTCCTGAGTCCAGCTTGAGGTAAGAAAAACGTACTGAAACTGGTAATCCTAATCTGGACTCAAGCTGGAGAAACTTACATGGCGGCACCATCTTGTGGATCTTTTATTCATTCTTACTAGACATGGTGAAAGTTAATTTTGATAATTCATCTATTTGACTTAAAATATGTAATTCTTTTAGTACAGAAATCTGGATTTCAGTGGACCGCCAGGGTGGTTAAATGTTTTTAACCTCTTTTGGCCCAGAAAACCAGACTGAATTGGACCAGCAGAGCGGTTAATTCTTATTTCCAATTGGCCGAAAAGAGGGCAGTGTTGGGGTGTGAGGTCTGGGAGGAAGGGGGGATTGAGTGGCAGGTCTGGGAGGGGGGCCCAATAAAAAAAAATGTCCTTAATGTAAAATGTTGCATGCCCATTTTAAACAAAACACATTTTTCATACCAAAAGACACACATAACCATAAAAGCACTCAGTCTTTGGAGCAGGAAAGCAATAAACAAAATAATATTTAAAGTGTTCAAACAGTAATCTAAATTGGGAAAAAATCCTGTGAAATATCAATTTCAGCTACCAGATGCCCCCAGTGGACACTTGCCATCAGTATACTGATGACATCGCCTTCCTTCTCACACAGGGGAAAAGGGGGAGTGCTTCATGCATCTCTACCCTCTATGGCTGACAGCCAGACTCCACAGATGCACAATGTAACAATCATGTAAATATGTACTACCCAGATTATGTGCGTCTCTCCTGCCTTGATGGCCACTTGCTTGCCTTTCAGGGTACTGTGCGGCATCACATTGTCCCGGCCGGCCAATGAAGAGGCTTACTGGACAAAACCATTCTGATGCATGAGACCCCAAAAAATATTCTTTTACCTCACCTTTGGCCCATAAGACTCACACTTATTTTCCCACCACTTTTCAGGGGAGAAGGTGAGTATGGTCTGAGAAATATGGTACTAAGTCAATTACAGTGCTCAGACAAAATTACAAATACACCGGCAAAAATAACAAAGTTATCCAAAACAAGGATATCAAAGATCATGGGAGGTTTTTAAGGGAGAAAAGCTATTGAGAAATACAATGAACTGACACATTCATTTCAAATGGTGAACTTATATTTCACTGAAAAACTAGATACAGTCTGTCCTTGACATAAGTGCACCTAGTCTGAGAGTTGAGGGTACATTTTGCTTCTTTGGTTTTTTACTTAAAAACAAATGGCATTTTTTTTCATTCTAAATCCACTATTTAGAAAAACAAAAACCAACAAAAAGCCATTTAAAGCCTAAACCAAGGTTATGTTATCATGTACAGTAAGTATGATGTTATATTCATTAGCTTGTCATCTGAATAAAAGGCTGACATTGATGAAAGGATAACAGAAAGGCTGTTATTATGTATTCACTTGCTTCACAATGTAGTAACAGCAAGCATGGAAAATGAAAAGCAGTATTTTAACAGTTGCCTCAGAAGGACTATAGTGGTTTTGGTTATTTACTTTTTTACATTTTGAAAATTAGTAAACTGATATATTACATTATAGTTTTAATATTTGCAGAGAATTCCCTATTTTTTTAATAACTTGATATGTAACTGATTCTCATGCTAGAAAAAAAATACACTGCTCTTTGTACCAACCCTCCCCAAAAATTATGTTTTCTTTGGCTTTCCTTTCAGAAACTAAATTTAAACAGCGGAACATGGAAGTGAGTGTTATACAATGTTAAAAATTTGATTTCCCTGTCTTATCATAATACCTAAATACAGTGAAGGTAAAGACCTCACTTGGCAGGTAGCTTCATGTAAGGAAGGCACTAGAGCCTGTTTAAAGCACACGTACACTCACCTAATATACTTTATGCATCATCAATGTCAAACACCTCATTTCTGTCAAGAAAAGTAAAAAATTTCGACCTACAATGAAAAAATCCTGAAAATTCCTCACCGTTCTGATTAGAATCACTCCAGAATTTTTAAAGCTTCTCAAGCATCAGTCATGTCATCATGTCTCCTTTACCTCCTAAACGTTTCGTTGTGGTCCAGATTTCTGTACAACAAAATGTTGTAGGCCTGTAACTTACCAAAATATGTCCAAACACTGGTCTAATAGACATCCTAGACATTTAATGATAAAATTAAATAGAAAACACAAAAATCTGCTCAAACTAGAATTCATTTTTCAAATCAACCAAGGCGGTCTGATACACCGCGCCAGGAACAATGTCGCACACTGGCACATATGCCTGCGGACTACCTGCAGCTTGCCCGTGGGTTAGGGCTCGCTCCTGCCGCATCGGTGGGAGTGCACCCTATTGATTTAGCTGAGACAAAATGCAGTGCACTATAGTATGCGCGCTATTGTATGGGCACTATTATACCACGCCTTGGAACACCTCCATTGATCTCCGGTGATCTGAGGTGTCTCTGGTGGCAATGTGGCAATAAAGACTCGGCATACTGCAGCTTCATATCATCACCGTGGACGTGTCACTCAGATAGCGCAGAACACCAGGATGGGCTGAACACCCAGAAGGTTAACAAGCCTACAGAGCTTAAGATCAGCGGCCAACTTAGCCGTGAGTGCCCATGGCTGTTGATCTGCGGCGAAATCTGACACTACTCTTAATGTATATGGGCACCTATACATGGTAGACATGGAGGAGCCCTTGACCCATTTACAAGGAAGTGGGGCCTCCACTGCAAATGTTAATAACATTTAACTCAGAGTTCATCTTTAAAGCAAATTGATCTTTTTAAAACCATCAAAAAGAAACTAAATGCCACATTTTACATGTACCCAATCCTTTTTTGTATACTAAAATATCATTTATTTTTAATATTTGATTCTCTCTATGTGTGTTGGAAAACATGAGTGTATTATAAGTGTATGTGTGCCAGTTTAAAAAGCTAATTTTCCTTTGACTGCCCCAGTCCTCTGGCTTATATTTGTTGGTCTTTAACAACCCCACCAGCCATTTTCTCATTTGTGGTTCATACATTAGTAGTGTCATTCATACCACTTAAGACAAGAGCTTATCCCTGTGATACAAAAATCCAAAACTGGTAAATTCAACCTGTATACTATAGTCCTCGAATTACATTAGCTTAATACTTCAAAAGCTTTGAGCTAATCTATAAAAAGCGCAATCTTCTTACAGTACGTAACCAGAAATGTAAATACTGCTAGGATAAATTACCTGAAACCTATGTTCTTATTACTTTTACATAATTCCTTGCACTCTACAATCAAATCAAGAAACTTACCGCCTGCCATGCCAGCAAAATGTTCTCAGTGGTGCCAATTAAATTCTCTATCACACTCAAAAGATTCATGTCCCAACTACCTTGTCATACTATATCTAATTTAATAAAAAGAGAAGAGGAACCGGGGGAATAGCCCTGGCAGACCCATCTGGTTCTCCTTAATAGAGATGGTCGAATTTTTTTTTTTAAATTCGACCATTTCAACGGTTGCGACTTAATTGCAAAGCCCCGGAGCATGGTATCATCACCAAACCTGCTGGAGATGTAGAGAAGGGTTGGGGGTATACTACAAAAAAGAAAGTATGTCTCTAACACAAATAGTTTTTTCACAAATTAAGTTCAAAGTCAAGTAGAAATTTCGAAAATCAGAATTTCGACTTTAACTTTGAACTTAATTTATGCAAAAACGACATGTGCTAGAGCAACACTTTTTCTTTTCAAATGTTCCTCCAACTCTTCTCTACATCTCCAGCAATTTTGGTGATGATACCATGTTCAGGGGCTTTGCAATAAGCTCACAAAGTTAGCAAGTCGAAAAATTCGACCATCTCTACTCCTTAACTCACTGAGTGACCCATAATCATGATATGCTTTATAGTTTGCCAAACACAAGTTTCCATAGTTTCCATAGATGTAAGTCCATCATCCAATACATCGGACTTGAGTGACATGTAAAGTCTTTAAGCATGTCACTATTGTTTTCCATACCACAAAATGTGACAGAAATGACATAGTTACTTAAGGGTCTGATAAACCAATTGTATCGTAAATGTATCAACTGTAAAAAAATTATAGACTAGACTAATACCTTTTTTGTTAAAAGTTAGTAAATGTATTGCAAATAACTTCATACAAATACATTTTTCACGAATTTAAAATCCATCTTTTAATCTTCAGCGTTAAGTGTCCAAATAATGATAGTAATAAAAATAATAGTTCTAATCAGTATTAGGCTGGAGATTTTTAATTGGTAATTTAATGACTTCACCGTCTGCTGTAGATTGTCACAGTTCATTGCATGTTCATCGTTGTCACAGTAGGTTATTAAAATAGATAGAAAGTGTACACACCATTCACAGCAGCAGACACATTTGTATGTCTGTGTCAGAAAATTCTTGACTGGATCAGGTGCTATGAACCTACACATTCACAGAGCAGAAAGGAACACAGCTATACACATTTATTACCTAGCAAGGTATGTAGTCACCACTATGGGCCCTTATTGTTTCACATGCAACTTGGCCAAGTGTTCTTGGGACATGTATTCCCATGGAAAAAGCCATTGTATAGACAGTTTGCTACGATCCCCAAACATATATGTATAGAACAAATTTTGGTCATCAACTTTTCAAATAGACAAAATGGTATGTGTGTGTAAGAGATAAAGTGGAATATAAGAACTCTAATTCAATCACTTTGTATGTTGCAGGGTACCTTGTCACCTCCCCCAGAAGTGCCCCAGTGCCATTGTGTAATTGCATTGTATTGCATTTATTTGTTGTAAGTATACAGTGAGCCACTAGTGATGAGCAGCATGGGCAATAATCATATTTGCAAAATATTGCAAACTTTATTGCATAATTTAATATTCCCAATACATTCATACATTTGAGAATTTGTGATCTCCAGTCATTATTTCCTTCATTGCGCAACTCGGCACTTAGAGATAGTCGATTTTTATTTTTTTTAATTCGACCATTTTGACAATTTCAAGTTAGTTTCAAAGCCACTGAACATGATATCATCACCAAACTTGCTGGAGACGTAGAGAAGGGTTTGGGGTATACGACAAAAGTAAAAAGTATGTCTCTTACTGTAATAGTGTTTGCACAAATTAAGTTCAAAGTCAAGTAAAAATTTTGAAAATCGGAATTTCAACTTTGTTTTTTAACTTAATTTATGCAAAAACTACATGTACATGTACATTTCAGAGGCTTTGCAATCAGCTCACAAAGTAAGCGAGTTGAAAAATTTGACCATCTCTACTTGTACATGCGCAATAATAATTCCGGGCACTCATGTAAAAAGCGAAGATCTAGCATCTTCACAAATTTTTGAAGTGCAGATATTTCCAATAAAAAAACTGTATACACGAACAACACTATGAGCCTCTGAGGAAAACCCTGCAGTACTCTATTCCGAATAGTTGCATATTGAATGAATGAGATGTGCACTTAGAGATGGTCAAATTTTATAACTTGCTGACTTTGTGAGCTGATTGCAAAGCCTCTGAAAATATCACCAAAATTGCTGGAGATGTAGGGAAGGGCTGTGGGAACATTTGAAAAAAAAAAAGTAGCACATGTCGTTTTTGCATAAATTAGGTTCAAAATTCAAGTCAAAATGTAAATTTTTGAAATTTTGACTTGACTTTGAACTTCTCTACATCTATAGCAAGTTTAGTAATGATACCATGTTCAGGGGCTTTGCAATTAACTCAAAATCGTTGAAATGGTTGAATTATTGAAAAAAAATTGGACCATCTCTAATGCATATGTTTACCTGATGCCAATGTTAATATTCAATATTTCATGCTGCAGGGGGAATTCTACATTTCTGTTAGTGCCCCCCTAAACAATATGTAATGGTGTCCTTCTGCAGTTATTTGAATTGGCAGGAAATTTATTTGGCTACAATTATTTACATTGATCAACAATGCACTGTGGTTAATTGCCATGTGAAATTGGGGTTCCATTAACATATAAGCGAACATGTACTGCACATTTCTGAGCAGTGACACATGCGCAAATACATGTTTATGCACTCCAATGTTTGAATACATACTCATTGTGTGTTGACATGGATTGCAATGGATTGCCTTTGAAAGCTCATAAAAAAGCTATAGCTGTGAATCTATCACACATTCTATGCGAGTGGCAGCTTGGTACCTTTAATGATGCTTTCAACATTCCTCTTAGGTGCATTTTAGGGTCACTTGATTGCAGACATATGGAAGTGTGTTGAATTGTTCCACTGTGTACTTTATATTTTTATTCGGGAGTGTGTATTTGGGGTAATTGTTTCCATTTGAGTCTTACTATTTACATATGTTATGGTATAAGTGTATATGTGCCCCATTACTAGAATTTGAAACATTTCTTTTTTGCTTCCACAATGCATTTTGACAAAGTAATATTTTTTTTTCAGAAATCTAAGCTCTCACTGGTCCTTATCAGCAGGTAGGCAGTGTAGGCCACGGGGAGAAGGCAGTCCTACTTATATTCATGTTTCCTTTCTATACTAAGTTATATGTACACTTATTATTTTTACAAAAACACTGCTGTTGGAAGAATAGTTATCATTCTGTAACACACAGGCATGGATAAGTTTCAGCAACTGTACCTTCATAACTACTGAGCAGATGTTCATGTACCGTAGCTGCTAATTTTTCATGGTTCATTCCACATGTTTCCCATGTGTTCAGTCTCTATTGTACCTTGTGTGTGCTGTGGGCACATTCAGCATATGTGACAGAGAATGATTGCATAAAACTAACATATGTTACAAACTCATCCAAGATGACTAATTACATATCCCAGTAGATTCTCTTGCCCATGGAGAATACAGATTTTAAAAAAATATCCATTGAAACAAATATTGGTCAAAGTTGTGGTAATGCAATTCTTCAGATTTAATTTATTTCATGCATGGTATAATAAATTCACATAATTTACATAACTCTCTGTTAATTTACTTTAAATGAGCTGATATTGAGGATAAGATGCATGGATATTTGTAAGTTAAAAATATAAGCTAGCAGAATAACATACTGGGGAAAAAGAAACGAAACAAAAATAAAGCAATACTCTTTGGTCAGGTAAACACACAACTGTATTTGTGTATTTCTTGATAAAGAAGGCAAATAGCATTACAGTTTATAGGGAAAACAGCACAAAAATATATAGATACAGTTATTGGAATAGAATAAGAAAGTATATGCTACTCCAATTAATTTTAACATCTCAGGATATTATAACAAAATCACTGGTCCTTATCAGGTTCTAAAATCACTGAAATCTAAGCTGAGGTGTAAAACTATGAAATTGTTTTAAGCTAACAAAAAAGTTTCAAGTTTAAAAGCCAAAATACAGTACACCAATCTAATGTAGAACCACCTTCAGAAGCAATACCCAAAAGTAATGTTATATGTATGTCTTTTGCGTGTTGTGGGTACATTGGTCCCACTCTTCTTAGAGTGGCATAAGTCTAATGAGAGCAATAATCGTACACTAGGGCTATCAATTCACAACAATTACAATGGCACCAACATCCCAATTATAAGTCAATAAGAACAGTTCCGGAGTCTCATTTAAATTGTAGAATACCATGATTTTACATATTTGAGTATGTGCACCTTCCCGAGAGCCTAGCCACCTCTAATAAGAAGACACCCTTAACCTCCTGGGCATTCTCCTTGAAGTTAAAGCGGACCTACCACCAGGAATCTATGTTTTCATGAATGGCACTAGAAGTGCCAATAATAGGGAGGAATGCAGTGAAAAAACCCAAAAACTTACTTGTAATGAGCAATTTAGGAACATAATCCGGCAGCTCTTCTCACTTCCTGGTTCATTTTAGGCAGAAATAGGCAACACGTCACAGGAAGCAGTGATCTGCTTTGAAAATTCCCATAGAAGATCACTGAACGCCACTCAGTGGCCACCCGCGATATTGCACCCCCAGTTTCATGTGTTGCCTTCAGAGAACCAGGAAGTGAGGGGAGCTCTGTGGTAATCTTGTTAAAATGGTCATTACAGGTACTTTTTGAGTTTTTTTTTACTGCATTCCTCCCTTTTATTGGCACTTCTAGTGCCATTCATAAAAACATAGATTTCTGGTGGTAGGTCCACTGTAACTTTGGTTGAGTGGTGACGGCGAAATCATTCTGTGGACCTCCAAATGGGTTCAAAATCAAGGCGGCATTTTTAATGGTCAGCCACAATCGCCCTTGGCACACTTTTTAAAAACGTTTGTAATGCCAACGAAGTTAATGTGCTATTACACATTTTAAGTGAGAATACAGATCTGTTCTTGTTAAGTCCCTTGAAAACTTGTAGCCGGTATTTTATGCACAGCTGACTTACAGTAGAACTTAACTTAAAAATACAGCATCTTAGACACAGAGGAACCCTCCCTGACCCCTGTCTAGGCACTACACACCCCTCCTCCCCCTCTGGGCTGAGTGTTACATACGACTGGAAGACACAGATACAGACCCCTGCCCTCCCTCCAGGCTCCACATTTCAATTACTGCTTCTTAGACACACAGGAACCCTCCCTGTTTCCCCTCCAGCCTCCACACGCAAATCACAGCTAAGGCACATCCCACCTCCTCCTCTGGGATCAGTTCTACAAAAAGCTGATTGGTACACACAGAGACACCCCCTCTCCTCCCTCTCCAGGCTCTATACATCAATCATAGCTTCTGAGACACACCTGGCTTCCTGACTTGTGGAATAATTTGCAGTGATGGCATCCAGATGTTGCCATGGGGATGAGTGTGAATACAGTTGCAGTGAGCAAGTGGAGGGGAGTGCAGCAGGAACCGGATTAAAAGACAAAATTGGCCAACAGGTGTGGATGAAATATCCAACTATTTCTACTTCTTCACAAAGCAAGCAGTCTCTACATAATACTCCTTGGGCAACATGTAGAAAGCGGAACTGATGTTTTTGTGTTTTCTCTATGGAATTTTACTATTTTTCTAATGTCTGCAATGAAATGGATGGATGAGGTTTGACAAAAAATCAAGTCTCACAGAGTATATATATATATAAATAGCTAAGACTCTAAGGCATAGAGGCACCTACAAGATAATAAATTATAAGAATCCCCTGAATACACTGTACTGGAGAAATCCAGGCAATATCAGAAAACTTAAAAATGTTGTCCTTAGGGAATGCAGTCTCCTGTGATCTGGTAAGTTACCTGGAGTAAAAGACAGGTTTTGAATTATATATTATTCTTTATCAGTATTCATTAAATTCTTTTTTTTTTTACTTTTGGACTGGATTATAGAAATGTCTTTCTATAATCCAGTTCAAAAGTGGATCCCGCTTTCTTCGATTTTTCTGTTTCTTTTTTACATTTGTTTTTTATTTTGATTGGATTGGGTAAATGTTTTATAAATGTTTTATCCAATCCAAATCAAAAGAAAAGAAAACAAGTGTAAACTTATAAAAAAAAAAAAATTCTGTACCATTAAAGCCGGCCATAGTGCTTCAATCTGTGATTTTGCGAATGATCACCATGCGCATTAGGGCTGATCAGCCAGAGAACAAACGTTTTTCTCTGGACGATCGCCAGTACTTTGAATGGGGACAAGGGTCCCCATCCACAGTATTGGTTGTCGAATCATAAATGGTGTATTTCGAACTATTGACCATGGCATGATGATGTCATCATGCTGCGGCCGATTGTTCAATAAACGCCCGCCAAGCATAGCGTCTAAGGCCGGTTTAACCTCCGTAGCGTCATCGGTGACGCCGATGGGGGCGGAAAGGCAAAACACTGTATCACTTTTGGTACAGAAATCTGCACCTCAGTGAACCGCCAGGGAGGTTAAGAGTGACTAAAGAGATAACATACTTGTGTGTGAGGGTGGGGGGAGGAGGTTTTATGTAAATGTGATAAGCACTTGTGTATAAATCAGCTAAACACATAGTCTAAGCTGGTCATGTTAATAGCATGGCCCTTTAATAGTATTTCTAGATCAGCTTGTTACATACATTTATAATGGTTATTCTCATTATTTTCATTTGTATTAAACTGTTGGAGGCAGTGTTAACTTTTACCCACTTTTCTCTCCGGCAAAAAGATCCATTAACGGCCACAACAGCCGATTATTAATAATCTTCATTCATTTTCTTTAATTTAGAGGCACATTATTAAACAGCTTACTGAATATTTTGAACCAATCAATAAAAATGTTTCCATAATTGTTTTTCATATTGATAACAAGTTCAATTTGCAAATGCAAGGAATAGGTATAACTAATATAGCCATATCTACATAAGGAAACATTTAGGCACGTCTTTGCTTTTTAACAAGCAGTAACACATAGCTGCTCCTTTCTCTTGGTACCAATGAAGAGCCATTATTGCTGATAGAATTAGTTAAAAGACTAATGTACTGTGGGACATAGTTAACATGCACTTGCTAATAGGACTGCTGGCCTCATCACTACTTTAAATGCCTTGCAGTAACTTTTAATAACAAGCCAGTTCAATAAATGTGCAGTTTATACTATTCATAATGATTACCTGGAATAAAGTAAAGCTTAAAAGAATGCAGTGGAGCAATTATGGCAAGCGTGTTTATCTGCTTTAAATAAATGGCTCTAATGGTCTTAAGAGTTATTTGATTTATTAAATTAGGGCTTTATTCTCAATAGAAAGTACCAAGCCTTACATAGACTTAAATTTGTTATGCTCAGTAGCTTTGCCTATTGATAACACTGCAAACTACACAATATATATATATATATATATATATATATATATATATATACCTTTAACAAAATAAATATATTTTCTAAAATGTTTTAGTTATCTTTTAAATGACTTGCAATGTTTTTGAATCTTGAATGATTTAATAAACCTTCTATGAAGGCTCCTGCTTTAGGGTGACAATGATCCAAACCTTGCTCCAATTTTCTTCCTGCATTCACTACTTGTATTATTATAGAGATTTCATGGTTGCATGGTGACTATAGGAATTCATGGTTGTAGACCGGAAACAACTCCAGAAATGCTATAGGAAATAAGTAGTGCATATATTCATTATTAAAGACAAGTAAACAACTCCAGAAATGCTATAGGAAATAAGTAGTGCATATATTCATTATTAAAGACAAGTTGGTCAAAAGTGTATTTTATCTAAAGAAAAATAAATTTTCTTATAATATACAGAATTTTAGGAAATTAAAAGTAATTTATGAAGAGTAGGCATGTATTCTAAGCAAATCCTAAAATCTAACATCTGCATACCTGACAAGCTTCCCCGTGTTGGCCAGGGACGTTACATTTTTTATGGGACCTTTCTGGCGAAATCCTGATTTCAACAAATCCTGAATATTTCTCAGGATTTTTAAATCACTTAGGAAGGATGGGCTCCTTAGCTGGCTAACTTAGGAGGAAGGTTGGGAGTTACTCTCCCTCCTAAATTCCCAAACTGTATTTGAAATGTAGAAGTTGTTCTCTACCTCAGCACTTCCCCATTCCAAATACTGAACGTGACGTCAAAGATGCCACTTCCTGTCTTTTTTTTCCCTTATTTTCAAAAGGGAAAAGTTGACCTGTTTTTAGTTTAATCAATTTCAAATAAATAATTGAACCTGGAGAACACATTGATTGACTTAGGCATGTGCAGGTTTTCTAAGGGCCCTTTCACACTTTGCCCATTGCTTTTTTCGAAATGCACGTTTTTACAGTACTGCAGGCCGACCTAGATACTACCCCTGTATTTACTTTGGGAGACCTCAACTGTACCTGAAACCTATTGACCTACTCATACTAAAATTTCTGACCATATACCTATATTGTATACCTCTACAATCGAGATAGGCTGCATCACACAGTCCAGGTCTGTCCCCTGAGGATGGGAGGCCCCCGTTCCATCACCCTCGCTGTGAATCCCATTACCACCTTCTACTTCGGCTCTACTTAATAGCTGTGACGATCTGCAGACAGTATCTTGCCCTCTTGACCTCTACCCCCTGAAGAAGTTATAAACAACGAAATGGGCTTTGGGGCATGGCAACTATCTCAGGGTGCAGGGTCTCCATATTGTCCGGGTCATCGATGACGGCACTGCATAGCTCTAAGCATCTGAATGTGCAGCAGCTTTTTTGCTACTGCAACGGTGTATAAATTGTCTACTATGATTATTGCTGACTATGCGATATAAATTTATTGTATTTTGTTCAATATAAAAAACTATTAGCTTATTGCTACACTTTACTCGTTTACGATTTGCTTTATGCTGTTTTCAAGCTAGATAACCTTCAAAGTCCCCCAGCCTCTGTGGTACAGGGGAAATTTGTATTTATTTGTGTGTTATTGATTTTGGGATGCCGGTTATCTGCTTGTAGGAGTTGGAGACTTCCAATATTTGTCCAGTACTGTTTTCTCATAAAAAATCTATGTTACCATTTACACTGCATGTGTTGCATTTTTATAAAAGCAGCGTTTCCACGTGTGTTTTTTATAATGCCCTGCTGCACGCATTTTAGATTTTTCAATGGCTTTGTTCAAAAATGCAAAACGCAAACGCAGACGTGATGTGCAAAATGTATGTGTTTATTTAATATATGGGTAAAAACAAATAGTGTGAAAGAGCTCTAAGTGTATTGGGTGAAAGCTCCATTGCACACGAGTACAAATACTTGATACATAATTCTTGATCACATCTAATGATAAATCTTTTGCTTATTCTGAGTTTTTTTCCCCCAAACTACATGTAAAGTTTATGAGCAACTACAACTTAGTTGAGCTCAAATGTTATAACATTAAAACTAAGCAGATCCATGTATTATTGACAGACAAATATACCCTGATTTAGTGGAATGGTCCAGATGTCCATTAATGAACTACTGAGATATTCAAGCTATAACGGTGCTTTAACTTAGGAGGAAGGTTGGGTTAATTGTATAGATTTTGATAATGGAGAATGCTTGTATTATTATGGGCTTATGAGTAATGGATATAAATGTGCCTTTCAATTATTGATTTCTAAAATATAAATTACTTTACTTACCTTATTGCTTTTCTTACTTGGGGCCCAAAGTGCTTTTCCAGAGTATGGTAAATGGTTTGCCCAGTGATTTAAGTAGTTTGAAACCTTAAAGGTATTTTGAAGGGCTTAAATTTTCACCTGTCCATTAAACTGATCCAATTCTGTAAAACTAAATTAATTTATTACAATGTAATGCAACTTTGTGAAGAAGTAGATGAGCTTTAAAGTTATGAAAATGGTTATTGCTTTTATACTGAGTATGCCCAATTATCGAGCAGTGCTAATTTATTAGAAACAGTTGAAAGAAATGTGTATGTTAATATTGCTTAACTCAATCAACATGGCTTGTCTCATTGTAGTGTTGAAAATGTCAGATAAGGAGTAGTTGGTAGGAGTAAAAACAATAGCAGTCCATGTGTACCTTTACTGCCTTTTATAGTACCAAAATTTGACTAACAAATTTGTAGCTTGATAATCATCTACGCACTCCCTTACGCAGTCCCACATCACCCATCTCCAGTTGAGTTTCACTGTACTTGTAAATAATTTGTTGTGATAAACACCCTCATCATTGACAAGTTGTGTTTTTAATTTCTCTCTCTGTATGCACACTTGTAAGCACAGTGCAGTATATGTCTCTGGGTTACACCTTGTCTTAATTAATTATATAAGTCACTTCATAAAAAGGGTGAGAATTAACCAAAAGATGAGAGACATGGTAGCAGAGGCATTAGGTGACAGATACACATCACAAGTATGGAAATTATTTACTCTAGGCCACACAAACCACACGGTGACCAACACAATCTGCAAGCCCATGTTAATATACAATAAAACCTGGCAATAATAAAAAGTCATTAAAGCCCTAGTAGTAGGTAATTTTTGTATTGGCTGAGAGATTTGTAGGCATAGCATAAGCACTGTCATCCACAAAGGGGCTCATTATTGAGCTCTGATCTTGATCTATGATAAGGTAAGTACAGTGAAATCAAGGGTTATAGTGTTAAACAGTGGCAAACAGTGGCACAAGTTGTACTTTATACACACATTCCTGAAAGACTATGGGTAAACAAAAATATAACTGTTGAAGTTTTATCTCTTAATATTTTCCCTTCCAGATGTCCCATTTCCTTGGTATTAATTAACAGGATTTAAAAAAAGGTTTTAAAAGAAAAGTTTTCTATTTCCATTTCAGACTTTATTTTACTGTATGTCTGTGCTACTCTTTACAATGTTGCTGATGGTGGTTAGTGGGGGGTTTGGTGTGGAGGGAATGCATTGTGCTTTATAGCTTAAAATACAAATATACAGCTAAATATCACTTGCATATGGTGCTAATTATTCATGACTGTGTCAGGATCCCGGGCCGTCAGGGCTTGTGCAGTCTGCCCCACCAGCGTTAGCCCCCCCTGGGTCAGTACCTTCTGCTGTTGGTCCTGTGGTCACCTCCACGGTTGATCCTGGGGTCACTAGGGGTCCATCTGGGGCCTCTCCCGCTACTCCCATGGTGGAGCCGCCGCCGTATGCACGTGCGCGCGCACCATCGCCGGAGTTTTAAGGGCTGGCAGGGGGTGTGTTCCTGAAGTGTCCATCCCTCCTTCCTGGGCGGACTTAGGAGGATCCTCCCTATATAAGCCTGCCAGCCCTTGCACTCAGTGCTGTAGAATTGCAGTTCCTGTGTAGATGTTTGATAGTGTTCCTCTTGGCTTGATTACCCGGTGTTTGACCCTGCTTTGTACCCGACGATCCCTCGACTTCTGGCTCCCTGACCTTTGCGTGTTCCTGACTATTCTACTTGATTGCCGCCTGCCTCGACCCTCGCCTGTCCCTGGACTATCCGTTGATTTCCGCCTGCCTCGACCATTGCCTGTACTTCGACTATCCGCTGATTGCCGCCTGCCTAGACCCTTGCTTTGGACATTGACCATCCTACACAACTCCTGTGTATCTACTAGTTTGTTCACACTGACTTCCACCCTGAAGGGGACTACCTCTGGGACGCACGCCTGCACCCTCCTGGGGGGGTTCACCAGGGAAGCAGGACCTGGCCACCTGAGTGCGGGAAAAGTCCACAGGGTCCCCTCAAGGGATCCCTGCCTATCTCCCGCTAGGGGGGCTCTGGGAGAAGACCCTCAGGTGGCTTAGATACCCTGCTCCTGGCACCCCCGCGCCAACCCGGGACCTGCGGGCATAACAGACTGAAATGACTCAAATTGAGTAAAGAAAAAGGAGTGGGTCAGACAGAGACAGAAAAACTTCTTTGAGTACCAGCCAGGTAATGATGTTCTATGTGACTTTCTGCTGCTTCCAGTGCACATTGTACAAAACAGTGAAAAAGGAGTTAAACATTTTTTACAGGAGATTAGTCTGTACAACTGTAGAAGACTGAAGGTAAGGCAGGAGTTGAGCTTATTGGAATTGGAGCCTATGTAGAACCAACCAAGGGCCGCCAAAACACCACCACCAAAACATATACCTTTCTGACCTTAAAAACAAGTAGCAGGAAAATCAGATTAGGTATCATAAATGTTTTCCATGAAACATATTTACATTTTTAAGTTTTTTGGTAGGATTTAAAATATTTTTTTATGCCCTTTAATAGGTTAACTAACATTTCTTCAATCAAATCTTGTTACTGATCTTTAGGTTATATAACTAAAAGAAAACCTTTTTTGTTATCCCTTGGAGGCTTGTTAAGACAACATGAAAACCTATGTCATCAGCATTGCTTCTGTCCTGGTCTGATCATCAAGTTCAAAGCTCTTCAACTGAATTTTTTCTTAAGTAAAGACATTGATAGCAAATCCATAGAAGATGTGCTGAATACTGAAACATGTCATAAAAAATACATTAATTTCTGAACTTAATTGAACAAAGCGCAGTTTGTTTTCTGTCTTCCAACAGGAATTGATTTGGATGATTAAAACATTATGTACCTGAATGAAATACCGCTTTTGATTATATATCATTAGAATGACTTTCTATTGCCCTATCTCAGTTAAAATAATGGCATGGGATAGGGTAATACATTAAGAGACTTTTACATTAGTGTGTGATGAAGATCTCCAGCCACTGTGATCCCAACACCTTCATTATTATACCTATTATTAAACATTTAACCAAGCCAAATTTCCTCCTTGATAAGATGTAAGTAACAGTGACCATGCATTTGCTAGTGATAGGCTGTTTATATGATATATATATATATATATATATATATATATATACAAACACATTTTAAATATAAACTCACCAACCACTTTATTAGGCACCCTTGACCAACTGAAAACATCCAGTGAGCTACAGTTCTGTAGGCGCAAATGCCTTGTTGATGCCAGACGTCAGAGGAGATAGGCCAGAGTGGTTTAAGCTGATAAAAAGGCAACAAATAACCACTCGTTACAACCATGGTATGTGGAAGAGCATGTCTGAATGCACAACACGTGTGACACGAACCTTGAGGCAGATGGTCTACAGCAGCCGAAGACCACACCGGGTGCCACTCCTGCCACTCCAATTTACACCAATTATCCAAATATTACAACCTCCTCTAAAAGAAGAAACACTTGAATATAAATATTGCTTAGCTTCTCTTCCTCCAATGCAAAATTAAATTTCCCATCACAAAATAAAATCACCCTCTCCATTTAAAATAATGTGTTGCTGGCCAGAGTAAAGACTTGTCCTCCACTACATTTCACCATTGACTCATATGACATGTCAGAGCCAAAGATGAATTTAGAAGTGCTTCACTCCTTACTGGATTGTGTCTATAAAAGACATGGGAGCAGGGCACAAATGGTGGGGTAAAGCATCTGTATCTGAAAAACTCTTCAAGAAAGAGTGCATACTGTTGCTAACAACACCTCATTCTCCCAAGACATTGCACATTTGAATCAAACAGAAAATTATTAAATCTAATTGACGATTGGTGTTTGGGCCATTAAAATATAATCAGGTTTTTAGTTTTCAGCCATGGCAGTATAGCTTTGGTTGTGTAATTAGCCAATTTAGCCAGCTGGAAAGTAAACCATTAGCTTGAGATGTGATGGCACTGTGAGCAATGTATTCTTTTTGGTCAATATGTATTTTATTGGGCTTTGGATATTTTGTTTCAGATAAACATGAAAATTCTTCTCCCAGAAAATGCTCCTGGCCAGGAAGACCTATTATCTCCACAATAAACATGCAAAGCATCCGCAAACACACTATTACATGTCACAGTAAGCAACCCTGAAAGAATTCAATTTTATAATAATACAGACAGTTCTCTATAGTTTTATTTCAAAAGAATTGTTATGTAATTCAGATTATCTGCAACTGAAATTACCTTGCCTCTGTCCATTGTAATTGTTCTCTACTTTCAGCTAAAGTTTGTTCATTGCAGTTTGAGTCCTAATAGCTAAACTTCACTGAAAACTCAGGGAATCATTAGCCAGCTAATAACAGAAATGATAGAAAATAGTCTACTCTGTAGATGTGCGATGCACTGATGTATTTTATCCTGCAGTCCAAGTAACCTGAATTAAAAAGGATGAGATTGCATATAAGAAATATTAAATTCAAAATAATTAAATCCTAAAAAAAGAATAATCATTAAAATTGTAAAGCTGTGCCGAAAAAAGCAAGTTTAAACTGAGTTACCTGGATCAAGATCATCAATCGTGTTAAATTCATTGTCATATTTTTCTGTTAGAAAGATTATCTGAAAGATATCCAGATTTCCCAGACAGATAAATGGAGGAATTGCAAGTAGTTGTTATAGAATTGAAAATGTTAGTTTTATTTGCCTACATTGGCCATTAATTTATTGAATCAATAACTACAAAGCTACCTCTACAATCACATATGTGAAATACCTTCCTTAAAAATATTAGAAAAAAATGTTATTAAATATAGTAAGACATCACTTTTAATGTTTCATCACTGATCCAAGTACCTTCCTCAGTGGGTGTCAAGGACATGACCCAGCATTTTTAGCCTGTAATCCAGTTACCTTAAACCAATGCATCAAGACAGATGTTTGCTGTCCAAAAATTTAATAGGAGTGTTGTAACACCTTCTTTATTAACAAATGAATGAATGAATGAATGAATGCTCTACCACAGGGCCCCACTATATGGCTTTTAACATTTTATTTAGGAAAGTAATGCCACAGATGTGTCTTTTATTTGATAAACGAGGCCACATGTGCTAATAGTTTTACACTTTCCTTGTTGGGGATTCAATGTTTAAAAAAAAAGTTTGTTTTTAGATGAAAAGGTTCATCGTTATATCTGATTAGAAGGAAACATTTTCTCAGTTGTAGAAATTTTTCATTAAACATCAAGGTTGGCCTGTGACTTTGTCCAAGATTGTCATTTTTGCTCGGTGTGTATTTGAGTTGGATACCCCCTTCTCTAACTTATCACTGCCAAACCTGTTAGCATGGTTACATCTGTAATCCACTATTATATTCTAAACACTGATTATGTTTATGATTATGGTTCATATCAGTGTAGCATAATAAAATGGTAGTTAACAATATCTTGTTCAGTTCAGGGGGGGGTGCTAAATATGATGACATATAATTAAATGTGAGTAATAGGAGGCCAAGGGTTTGCTGCTCCTTATGCCACTGCTGCGAGGGACCAGCTCTCCCTCTACTGACTGCCAGCATGTCCTGTGGGAATCAATTCTAAACAAGCATGTGAGCATCCTTTCCCTATTGGGCTTGGGGTAGAGCAAAATGGTCTCCCCTTGAGATACAGTCCTTATAAGAAGCTAAATACTTTGTGAATAGTCAACAGAGAGAAAGAGAAATCCTGAACAACTCCAGTATAGTTAAGAAACCCATGCTTACTGCTGACAGTGTGTGTTAGGTGTTCACTATTTGGCAAAGCTTTATGCTGAAAAGAATTTTTGAGGAAAGAGTTGGCTGCTACAATACATACATTAGGAATTCCAGGATGAGAATATTTACCCTCAGTACAGTATGGAGAGCCCAGTAGTACACCACAAAGAAATCACGGTCACAGGGTCTGCTTGAGAGATATAGATTACTTCATAGCACTTTAAACCCCAAAAGCCCTTGCTACACAGAACTAGAACTAAAACTCCCACAAATTTTAGAGGGCACTCAGAGTTTAACAGTTGTCCCTGAACTTAACAGCACCCCAGGGAAACTCTCAGCAAAGTCTACACACGGAGTCACGTACTCCATTTTTTAAAATCAACCTCTTCACTACAATACATAAAACGTTTGATTTCCTACTAAGAAGGTCCAAACCTTTCCTCTCAACTCAACAGGTCGCCACTTGACTTGATTTCCAAGTAAATGAGCACATTTCGTTGCAACAATTTTGCTGATGACCACATGTATTAAAGGTCCTTTCACATCTATGGTAAATTACTGGCAATGGACCTGTTTAAGAAAATGCAACTGTCTGGTAAATAGACCCAGCACACCACTGAGCTAGGTCTCCCATACTAGTGTATGCTAGAGGGTTGCACTGTGGTAGAAAAATACATGCTGCAGGGTGTATGTGTTAATTCCCTGAGTTAGCAAGGCAAAACCGCAATGAAGCGCAATGTGCAAGGTAAACAGGTTTCCTCTGTGTACTCTGCATAAACACAAAAACACTGTGTTGTGATATGCAATATAGTGTGGGCCCAAATGGTCACAAAAATTATTCTTCCATTACAGTAAAGAAAGTTGGATGCCAATTTGTGACATGTTCCTGATTTGATTTTAGAGTCATTGTTCAATTAAAAAGCAGATTTTTTGTGGAACTTCATAGCTTTTACCGATGATGTGGTTCCTGTGACCACATATATGTGTACTCATTCACAGCTTACTTCCAGATAAAAGCATATTATTCAGTTCATGGGCAGATCTCTCTTTATCCCTGAAAGATAAAAGCTTTATCTCTAGCAATATATTTTACAATTTAAAACAAACGTTTTTATTACTTAAGAAAAAAAAGATAAATACAATTTACTAATTTGGCTCTTGCTATAATTTAGTAGAATGGCAATTATTAGCCACTCTATATGTGACATACTTGTACTCTGTGACATTGCTGAGTATTAAAATGTAAAAAAAAAATATGGTAATTGCACTAAAATGAATGGGATCAGCACTCTGTTTGCATTTAATTTGCATAATGACCATCAATTGCAATACATGAGTATAAATACTTCTAAAAACAGCCTACGTCTACTCCAGTGGGAATTTACTGTTACACATTCTGAATATAAACATTTGACAAAGGGAGAAATGTTGCTCCAAAGATGATTTAAAATAAACAATAAACTACTAATAGTCCTGGATAAAGACAGCAGTAGACATAACTGTAATAATAAATATATTTGTTTTATGTAAAAATTTTTGTTTAATTTACAGCAAATATTTCTACTACTGGATATGTTGGTACTGCACATGTATACAAAAACTTCATATTTAAACAGCACAGTGATGTGATTTCTAAATGTACAGGCAAACTGAATTCAATGAGAATCTGTAACAAACAAATTGAATGCTGACTTCCATTGCACTTAGGCAATGTTCCACCTATATGTCAGGCCCCCTCCGCTAAGCGTATTGCTTGGCGGAAGGTCCCAACAGAGCACATAGACCTTACCTGTTCGGCGGATGCTGTGTCTTCACCTCGCTGAGCCGTTCTGCCGATGCAAGGCTGATTGTGGTCGAGTACGTTGAGCCTCTGCATCGGCGGATGTCTAAACACAGCATCCGCCGAGCAGGTAAGGTCTGTGTGCTCCGTCGGGATCCCCGCCAAGCGCTGCACTTAGCGGAGGGGGTCCCAGCGTATTGTGCAAACAAGCTCTAACTCAACGGAACAAAGAGAGCTCCATGATTAGTAAAAGTTAAAGAAAGTTTGCCCACCCCTGGTCTGGAATATGTCATTTAATTGTAATGTATGTTTTAGATTTTTCATTTAATGTTTTTTTTGTATTGCTTGGCTTCCATTTGGCAGCTTTGTTTTATAAAAACCTGAAAATCTTATATAAAAAAAAACCTGTTGCATCAGAATGGAAACCATAAAGTTACCACTCCAGGAACTCATTGACAGCTTCAAGTGGCTTATAAAAAAGCAGTGCTGCTGGAAAAAGAAGATACTTTTTTGCGTCAATAGAAAAACAATTGTTTGAAGTTATAGCCAAAGGGCTGAGAATGTTTAATAGTAATATATATATATATATATCCTTAGAAAACAACAGAGAGCAAAATCTCCCCAGTAACAATTACCGGGGCAAGGGGACTTTAACGGCTTCACGGTCAGTACACAGGTAAACAATAGGTTAAAATAAGCATTTATTGAATGGATATCCAGGCATCAAACCTAGATGTATATTGATGTAAAGAAATTTTAAACAGAAAATGTAACACAAAACCAAAAGGTAAATACAAAGCATAAGGTACAATTCGAAAAACATAAACCACAGGCATTTAAACTGGGCATCCTTATTAGATGGAACGAAGGATGTGGACCATCCAAAGGTGGTAATCGCCACCCCGACGTACGTTTCGTCGATAGGCTGTCGGATGGTCATGGGTCTACGTAAAAGAAAGGTTGACATGAGGTAAGCCCTTTGTATGGATTGAATGCAGAGTTAGACGTATGCTCGGGAGTTCGAATACTCACTTATGTATCAAGTAGATAAAAACACAATACACGTATGGTGCTAGGTGTGGATCCTCCCCCAGAACGGAGAAACAACAACAGACAGTCGCCAGTCTTTTTCACTATATATAAATCCTTCTTAGATAGAGCATGAACATTTGGAATATATGAGACCAATATTCTCTGAGGTAAGAATATGTCCCAGAACTCTAGCAGAGGTCCAATTGCAACTGTGTCCACTGCTTATCTTTTAAAAAAGTATAGGTCTTCAACAGCCGCAGGCAAATGTTGATCAGTGTGTTCCAAACCCAGCCTCTTTTAAACACTGTGGCCACCTCCTAACATGGATACATAGCAAAACACCATAAGGGAATGTTGTCTTAATATTAGTATTAATAAGTCTACATTGTCCTAATACATATTTGTGCAGTAATCCAGTTTTCCTTTGTGCAGGCAATCCATGTAACCGAGCCTTCCACTCTCTGCCCATGTATACGGTAATTGATTTTGTACCTGTGCACAACTATAATATTCTGCAGTGGATTAACTTGTTTGGGCCCACACAGAATTCTTAATAAGGGGATTGTACATAGTTTCATGAAAACCCTTTTGGGTGTGTTGTCTGCTAAAAATCTTTAAATCACAAGTTGCTGCAAACAATTGAAAATTTAGAAGAGGCAATTCAGTTTGCAATGAAATGGCTTTGATGTATTTTTGTTACAAGATGTATGCTCACTATTTATGGATAAAAAAACAAAACATTCATACTTTGTTTCTTAAGCATATTCTGATTTTATTTACTTTAAACTGACTTTGCCACAATCTTGGTTTTGTTGCTGCATTTAGTTTGCACATAACAACCTAATTATATCTACTTTGCCTTTGCTTATTTACTTGTCCTGGTTCTTTATGGGTATTATTTACAAATGTATTTGTATTTGTGATTGTGTTTTGCACGTTTCAATCATAACCCTCTTGCTTCAGTGAATTGCATTACACTTCCTCCTCCAGTGAGCACATATACAGTCTTTTATTCAAATACCTCTCTGTAAGGTTTATGTGTATATTTATTTTCATGTTTTCAGTTTTACATTTCTAGTAAAGCTTTGTAATGTCTGACATCGGGCAAAATTAGATTTTTTGAATAGTGATGTGGGTGTTTTCATCTGTAACTATTCATATTTGTCAAATGTTGTTTAAAATATTAGAGCTGACACAAAGAACACACAAAATGGCATGCTAATTTATTATAAAGTGGGTAAAGTGGGTTTTGCCTTATTGCAAGTCACTGATTTAAAGACTTTGAAAATATTGTAAATATAAATTGAGGCCTGAAAGAAAAAATGTAGTCTAAAGTATTTTTGTGGGAAACAAGTATAACTAGCTTTGCTCTAAATGAAAAATTTTACTTAAAATCAGTGTACTAACATTGTTTTGTTTTTGCCATGTTCTAATTTACTTATGTTTAATTATGCCTAATAAGTTACTTAAATGATTTAAGTTTATTCAATCTGAATTCCTTCGGAGTACAATAGTGGGGCATACAATGTTGACAAAAAATCCTACTGAAAACATTTTTATTGGTAATTTCTCCAGATGATCGTACAATGTGCAAATGATGGCAAGGCAGTGAGGAAAGCAAACTGGATTCTAGGGTGTATTACTAGAGGGATCACAAACAGGGAGATGGGTGGGGGGGGGGGGGGGGGGGGGGGGGGTAATTGTAGATAATTCTACCTTAAAAATTCTACCTAAAAAATTAATAGAGATTGAAAATAGGAGAGTAGTATGGGTAGTAATGGATGAAGATTAAACTACTTTAAAGCTTAGAAATTATGAAGGGGGGGGGGGGGGTTATCCTCATATCAAGGCATGTGTGTATCATATAAATGTTTTTTGAAGACTGTATATAGTTCTGATGGTTTTATGTATGCTGAGCTCACTGTTGGCTGGTTTTCTTTTCTTGTTTGCTCTTTATTCGTATGCTTTTAATTTAACTTGGTGAGTGAACCACCCACGGTGTTTCTTTTGTAGACCTTTAGGCCTTCAGGACAGAGCTAAGTAGGTTCATTACAAAGCTTTTTGTCTATTTAGATAGTCTCACTGTTGACACAGTTATGCAGTCTCATTCAAGACCACTTCATACTGTATGTATGGATAGGGTGCTCTTCAACTCTTATGAAGGGACCCCATAAGCCCCATGGGCCTGGCCTTGAAGCTAACTCTGGGGGCTTCTCAGACCAATGGATACATAGTTCTAACATATCTCTGCATTTTAAAGGCTGTACTTGGCTCTGCTGGCTTCATGTATGGAGATGTCACAGTTTTCTTGTTTTTGCTATCTTAGACAGATTCCCCTTCCATGTGAGCTTATAGGTAAGATATTTACCTTGATTTCTGTAAGTTAGTTCAAATGTTTCATATTTATTTAAGAAAACATCCTGTGTAGAGGAAATTATAAAACAACTGAGAGATAGAGTTAGATTCCAAATCGTGTAGGCCTACAAGCTTTAGCAAACAAAATCAAACCTTGATAACCATGCAAAAACATAGTCAATAATCACAGTTTTCTACAATAATACAATGATAAGCGTTAAGGATCTTCATAGAATAACTTATGTACATATCCACTTCATTCAACCAGTACTGTAAAAAACAAATATTCTATTAAGTTTGAAAACACTGTATTGGTATCTAGTGAGAACATGAAGTGCATCCAGAAAGTATTCACACTGCATCACTTTCTCCACATTTTGTTATGTAACAGCCTTATTCCAAATGGATTACATTCATTTTGTTACCCAGAATTCTACAGAAAACACCCCATAATGACATGAAAAACATTAACTTGAGATTTAGCCAAATTATAAAAAAAAAAGTACTAAACAAGTATTCACAGTCTTTGCCATGAAGCTTAAAACTGAGCTCATATGCATCTATTTTCCCCTGATGATGTTTCTGCGGCTTAATTGGAGTTCAGCTGTGGTAAATTCAGTTAATTGGACATTATTTGGAAAGGCACACTGTTGCACATGGGTTTTATGATTAATCTCCATTAATAGACAAATTTTAATATCACATAGTATCATACCTGTCTACAAGTCATTCAGCACAACAATAGACCCGGTAGAGAATAAGATGTTAATTGCATTAGAATCTCCTAACAAAAGCAAGGAGAAACCTATTCATCTCTCCAACCCAAGATGGCACCACATCACCACAGAGGGCAAGATATTGCTGGTCTCAACTCTACTTCAAAGGGTCCATGCAAATTAGTATAAACATAAAACCAGACATGATGGAGCCAGTGATCAGGTAGAGGTAATAAGTATTAATTAGTAATATTACAATCAGTGGGCTGAGTTATGGGTGTCCACCTTAACATAAGCCTTCAAATGAGCAACACCCTAAGAGTCAAGGAAACGCCCCTTTGACTCTCCTTAGAAATTATGGATAAATATTGTGTATAAGGTCAGTCGCAAGGGGCAGTCTTTGCAGCGGGCAGTCTTAGCAGGAGGAATGCTGTCCAACCCAACAGCTACAGGTACTATAATGTAACTCTATAGTCCTATTGTCTTATATGTTATTGTATTGTCCTGTTATTATGTTCCTTGTTATATGTATTAGTTAGTTTATAAACATTATTACTGTGAAATTGCTTCTGTGGTCTGTCTCTTAATCAAACTGTTGTGATATGAGCCATCTCTAGTTGCATGATATCCTCATTTATGGGTGGAATATATTGATATGTCTATATAAATATTCATATCAAAATATCTCTATTAATATATATAAAATAGATTATTATTAATATTCAAACCCGCAACACACACCCCTGTCTATATAAGGTTCTATAGCAGACAGTCCATGTCAGAGCACAAACCAAGCATGAAGTCAAAGGAATTGTCTGTAGACCTCTGTACCTGGATTTTATCAAGGCACAAATCTGAGAAAGGTTACAGAAACATTTCTCCTGCTCTAAAGGTTCCAATGCACACAGTGACCTCTATCATCCATAAGTGGAAGAAGTTCAGTACCAACAGCAATCTAGAGCTGGCTGTTTATTTAAACTGAACGATAGGGGGAGAAGGGCCTTAGTCAGAGAGGTGACCAATAACCCGATGGCCCCTCTGTTTGAGCTCCAGAGGTTCTCTGTCGAAAAAGAAGAACCTTCCAAAAGGACAACTATCTCGGCAGCAATCAGGCCTGTTTGGTAGAGTGGCTAAATCAAAGTCACTACTTAGTAAAAGGCACATGGCAGCCCATCTAGAGTTTGCCAATAAGCACCTGAAGGACTCTCAGACCATGAGAAACACAGTTCTTTGGTCTGATGAGACAAAGAATAAACTCTTTGGTGCAAATGCCAGGCGCCATGTTTAAAGCAGACACTGCTCATCACCAGGCCAATACCATCCATACAGTAAAGCATGGTGGTGGCAGCATCGTGATGTGGGCATGTTATTTAATGGCAGGGACTGGGATATTAGTCAGAATAAAGGGAAAGATTACTGCAGCAATGTACAGAGACATCCTGGATAAAAACCTGTTCCAGAGCGCTCTTTAACTTAGACTGGGGTGACTTTTCATCTTTCAGCAGGACATTGACCCTAATCACACAGCTAAGATATCAAAGGAGTGACTTCAGGACTAAGGAATGACTTCAGCCAGAGCCCAGACTTGAATCCAATTAAACATCCCTAAAGAGATCTTAAAATGGCTATGCATCAACGCTTTCCATTCAACCTGATGCAGCTTAAGAGGTGCTGCAAAGAGGAGAGGTTTGATTGAGCAAAGGCTGTGAATACTTATGTACATGTAATTTCTTAGTATTTTTATTTTTAATAAATTTGCTCAAACGTCAAGTAAACTTTTTCATGTTGCCATTATGTGTTGTATATAATTCTGAGGATTGCATTCTAAGATATATCTATGTATTTAAGGCTGCCTAAGTTAACAACTTTGATAGAATACTTATTAAGATTTACCGTAATTTCAGACCATAAGAAGCACTTTTTCACCCCCAAAATTGGGGGCAAAAAGTGCTTGCGTCTTATGATCCGAATGCGTGGCCCCTGCCAGCTCTCCGGGAACGTAGATTAGCCGGGGAGCTGGTGGAGCTGTCAGATGTGAGATGCCGGCCGTGTCCGGCTCTCCCATCTGAACTGTGTAATTGCCTATGCCAGCCCTGAACTGGCATAGGCAAGAAAGACAGATTTATAGATGAACTTGCATCTATATATCTCTCTCCTGTTCGTGGGAACAGCAATGCCCCCACGGACATAGAAACAGTATCCTGAGAGGAGAGCAGAGCAGAAGACAGCCCAGCCCCCCCCCCCCTTACACCTGCAGATCAGTGTGAAGCATGACATTCTGCTGAGAGTGTACTGCTGCTAGTCTGCTAGTGACACCTTCTGGCTGAATTGAATATTGCATCTATTAAATTCATTGAATTAACCCAATTGATGTAAAAACATATTACATTTTTTTTTCTGGCTTTCCTGCCCTAAAAACTGGGTGCGTCATGTGGTGCGGTGCGTCTTATAGTCTGAAAAATAAGGTATATTAATAAAAATGACATAAGGAACAGTTGCCTTTGGGCTCTTTTTGGAAAAACTCCTACATAATCACTATAGAGTCTCCATACGCTGCTGTGGAATGACAGATGTAAGACTATTTAGGGGGAGCCTGTTTTTGAATCATTTGCTAGATCACCTGGATCTGTCTTCACTATCAGTCTATCCTAATGGTGGGGCTTTAATTATTTATCCTTCCCCATGTGAAGGATCAGAACATGTCAAGCATAGCTAGTTCTTCCAAGTACTGAAAAGGCTTGTTATCTGTCTTAAGGGAGGTGGGAAGCATCCAACTTGTCACAAGTGATGACTGAATCTGAAACATTTCTTTTGATTATAAAGCCATTTATGGCTGGCTTTAAGTATTTAATACTTTTCATCTTATTATGTTCATCAAATAGCTAACAATGCAGATCTTTCCAGATCCTACTTTGCAAATAATCAAAGTAATTCTTTACTTCAGATGTTCATGACCTTCAAATCATCAGAAAAGATAAGAGGAAAAACCTATTTTTTCTGTAAAACCTGTTCAACATCATACATTTCAGTTAAGTAACCGTCTCATATTGCTTTAATATATGTCCATTAAGCATACTTGCATGTACCTCCTATTTGGTGTTTCATATGGATGATCTATCCATCACAGATAAAATAACATATAGCCTCTATAAAATAAAGACTTATAGCCTCTATAAAAAAAAGGTCTGTCAGAAATTAGAAAATAGAAGAGATGGAGTTTCCTCTCTATGTGGCTGTCAGCCTC
>CM070036.1:52186571-52200703 GCA_036250615.1 Ptychadena robeensis | reverse complement strand
TTTTAATGTTCGCCTGCCCATTGAAGTCTATGGGGTTCGCCGGGTTCGCGGACATTTACGGAGGTTCGCGTTCGCCGTTTGCGAACATCAAATTCCGGGTTCGCGCCATCACTATTCTTGAGTACTTCAGAATCAGAATTGAGAACCTAATGTTATAAAAATTCTGTCAGAAGCAAAAAGGTAAATTCAAGAAAGCTTTTTTTAACTAAAAGCTGACCACACATGGTACTTGCCATTAGATTCAGTAGAGTTCTAGAATGAGGGCAGTGGAGGCCAGGTGGAAATAAATGTCTAGGGTAGTGGTGTTCTCATCCGTCTTCAGTAAGTGTCTTCAGTAAAAGGAGCAATCTGGACTCTTCCTGCTACTGATCAAACACAGTGTAAACCATCTGGCTGCTCAGTGTGCAAACTCCTGGGTAGGTCAAGAAAGGGGACCCTTTCTTCCATCTCTGGCCATGGACATTAAATTGTTCTAAAGTTTGCATATTTAATATAACATGCTCTACTTCATTTTAGAGTGTTACTTTTCTTATTAATCATTATTTGGTTAATGCACTAATATGTGTCCTCTTTGTGTTTTCTATATCCCAGGAGCAGCATTCTAATCTCCATTATGAACTGCTTATGGCTTTTGGACTGTTTGTAACCCTTTTAATGGCCAATAATCATGTTATTGTTTTCTTTTAATTAGGTTTTTATACAGTTTCCTGATAACAGTGTAGCAGAGTGGTATTTTGGCCAGTTAATGGATTACCCTGAAGGCTTACGTATGAAAGGTTTGAGTGTGTTTTGTATTAGTGTGCTGCAGTTACTGTAATCTGATTCGGTTTTGTCATGAGAGGTAACTGCATCTGCTGTGTTCCAGTCAGGGTGTTAGGACCCTAGCTGTTCCAGTCACCGCCTGCTGGTGGCACTGTGATTGCCCATCCATGGGTTGGTCCCACAGTCACCAGCAGGTGGCTCCCTGCAAGCATGGGCTGGGTGGAGCTCACACCTCCCTCGTTAGCTTAGGAGGGCTATTTAGGTGTGCTTCATCCAGACCATGCTTGCTGTTCATTGTACTTGTATCTGTTGCTGTTTCTTTTTGCTTGTCTGGACCTTGTGCTTCCCTTGGCTTTATGTTCCTGAACCTGAACCCTGATACCCCTGGACTTTAACCTGAACCCTAATACCCCTGGACTTTTGCACCCGTTTGTCTTCCTACCTGTAAGTCTTTGATTAAATCTGTTTCTTTTTGTCACCACCATCTGTCTGGATCTCAGTGTGGGTTGCCTGCCTGGTCCCCTCCTCTGTCCTGGATCCTGACTCAGGGGTAGGTGTGTTGCTTGTGCCAGAGGTTATAAATAGTGTGACCTGGATGAGAGAGAGGTCTCTTGTTCAATGGGAAGGCAGGAACAGCTAGCCTGTTGGATGAGGAAGATTCTAATCAGCATGTAAGTGTGCTAGATCCCCTTCACCAGAGCTAGGGAGGAGGGTAAGTATAAGGCTCTGGGATTGTCACCACTAGAGAGGCCTTTACTGGAGAGAGACAAAGCATGCAACACTCCAATTAATCTTGGCACAGGCTTAATAGACTATTATCCTGTTTATAAAAACTGTTCCAAGTCTGCACCCTATCTCTGGAACTAGAGGTAGTGAAAGCCTTTAATTATTATCTTTCTTAATAAAGCCCCACTAATTGTTCATCTGCAAAAATGTGTGGACATTATATTGTTTATCCAGTGGACTATGTAAGACCTTGCCTGAGGGAATCTGAAGGTAGGGGACAGCTGGCAGAGGGAGAGTACAGGGAGTGGTGTCCCAACCAAGTCACTGGCACCTACACTCCACAGGTAAAAAAAGTGAAGCAGTTTTATTTTCAGACACATAAATATACTGTCCTTTTTACAATCTGGTGGCATATAAGTTTATAAAAAAATTAAGGTATACTTAATGTCTTTTATAACATTATTTTATTTTCATGTAAACACATTCTACTGATTATTATGTATATTCATATAAACAGTGAGCATATTACCCAAAGTTGTAATTATCCTACTTCCAACGTCCCCCAAATTTGGATTCCACAAAAAACAGAGAGGGGGAGGGAAGGCATAATGCCATCTCTAGCCTACCCTGGGTTGGGTTGAAGACTGAAGTCTGGGACCTTTCAGGGATGTTGATTAACCATTGCTTTTATAAAACCATATAAAGCTTTTATTTAAAAATGATTCATAATTATATAAACAGTATGAGAAGGATCTCAAAAAGAGCAACATTCCATACCCAACAGCATGTTTTTCTATAGTAGGCTACAACCACCTTCAAGGGGGGCATTTACACGTGTGTATGGAAACGTTGTGTCCCCGGAAGGCTGTAACTTCGGGCCTTCAGAGTAATAATGGCGTCATTTTTAACAACCTTGTGTGCAGGCACCCTAGTGCGATGAGGGTGATTGTCATCACCTTGGAAAGCATGAGTATGAATGCTGTCTAACCCATAATTCATTGAGGTTCATGGTTATTTCTTGTGTTGACTTTTAATAAATCAGGCAAGTCTGTGTTGAATCTGTGTTGTGTTGAAAATAACACCTTCTTTTTAATAAGTCCATTTATATTTTAACAAATTTGGAAAAACCTTACTTCAGTTTTACTTTTCTGAACTGTATATAAGCAGCATATTTTCTACTTTAAATGGATGAGACTAACACCTTAAGTGCTTAGTAAACAGGATCCAAAATGCAGCAAAATGTGTAGTTCTTTACTGCTAGCATGGCTCAATAGTTGGAAATTATGTTTACTTTTTTTTAAAGTTAATATGTTTTAAATACATTTCTTTTTTTTGTGAAATTGTTTGCTAACTACAGAAAAACATGTAATACTTATTACATGGGATTCACAGGATTTCTAAAGCGAGAGCACAGCAGGAGCTCTTCCATTGTGATTGATGCTTAGGATACATCCATCTGTACACAGCAGGAACTCCTATCTCATTGTGACACTTTACCTTGAACATGGGACCTTCCATGGCCCTAAAATGTTGTTGTTTTTAAAGCACCAGTGTTGGTTATGTCATGACAATTAACCATTAAAGTAGAAAAAAGGAGGGCTGCAGGCTCTATAAGACATTACTGGGATTTGAACAATGTCAACTACAAGCATCCATCCAATCATCAAAAACCAAACATAGAGCAAAGTTCAAGGTAAAGTCTTTTGAGTTTCCTTGGCATTAGTAATAGGTCTTTAATGAAAATACATTTCTGAATTTTGGGGCTTCCTTTTTGCATTATTTTATGTGTTTGTTCCTGTGTACAAATATTAAGGAAAGTATTATTTTTGTCTTTTAGTTTTTATTTACCTTACCTTTTATTTGCCTTTTTTCCCTTTTTAATTGTATATTTAATATATTAGTTGGAGCCAATAAAGTTCCATTTTGTGGCCCAGGAAAAGTTTCAACATTTAAATATAGTCTGTAACTCATAAGACCATGTCAAGTCTGACTACAAGCAGGGCCTTATGGGAGCCTTCTGCTGGGAGCCCTGAGGCGCCTTGAGGACCTTAGGATATGTAAGTGATTTAACCTAACCCACAGCCAACATCTTGGGGTAGAGTGTGAGGAACACTCCCTGTTTGCAACCGTTAAACTAAAAGAACTGCACCCTGTCTCTAGGTTCAGAGACAACATAAAACTGCATATACCTTTCTACTGTCATGTAAAGGATTCCCTGTTTAAGCTAACCAGGGCTGTTATTATACTGCAGAGGCCTGAGTAGAGGTTTTCACAGTATAGCTGACGTACCTCTGTCACAAGAAGCTACATAGAGCTAAAAGCGCCTGGCCTGGTTCCCTCTGTGGTTTTTGGCACCAGTGAATTTTTTAGCATCCCCCATGAGACCCCTACCTGGGAGATAGATCTAGACACCCTCTTGTTTATCAAGGAGGTGCCTTATACTGGCTCTTTTTTTCAAACTGGCTAGGTCCCAGTATATGAGGAGCTCTCAGTTTCGACCAGAATTTCTTAGAAATCCAAATATTTCATTTTACTTAGTAATGTTCCATTCTTAATTTGAAAAACGTATGTTATTGTGAGCGCTATTAAAAACAAAATGCTCACAATTGAGACCTTATGCAAATTGATAAAATCTGCTGATCAAACAACACATTATAAAACATAAAACATTTAAAAAAATATTTTAATAAAATAAATGTTTCCTATGCTGAACATTCTTAAGAAAATTTAAAGTTTGTTGTTTTTTCTCTATATATTTCTGTTTCTTTTAGAAGAATATATATTTTTTAAGCCAGAGTTGCAAATTTAAGAGTAAGCACATAAAGACAAATGTCTTGGACTGTAAGAACTTCCCAGAAGCTTTAATATGACTCTACTGAGGTAATTCCCTTACTGACATTTAGTCACTTAATCAAGATATAGCCGGAAATATGTGTGAGATTCTAACATTACAATGTATTTTATGAAGTCCTTTAAATCTTGCAGATACATCATTGATATTAAAACATTCAATTTCAAGATTTATCTTTTTTTGTTTCATTCAAAAGTCACACAGTGTTGCAGGCAGTAAAAATTAAAAGATGTACATTTTACCATGAAATAGTGTTGTATAATTCCATGTATATATGTATGGAGGAATGTTTCATGGGTTTTTCTCCATTTCCATAATTTTAATCTTCTATTTTGCGTAAATCTACGATATCATTACTGTACTAAAATGCAAATAACACACTGTTGTAAACAACTTAAGGTAGATGGAATGCCAAGAACAGACCCTTGTACAGAATCACAACAGGAAAACAACACTGATTTTAATTAGAACTGGAAACTTAACTGTTAACTGACTGTGTACAGAACCAGATTTTACTTTTAGTATCATGTGAACTATTCTTCTAAAAGCTATAGAACAGAGGTTGCACTGTTCATATTGTTAAAAGCATTGTGCAGCACCTATACAAGCGAAGCTAACAAAACAGTTGTCAGACACTGCATAAATGGACCATATAAAGCAGTGAAGGTGTCCCTTTTGATGTGTCACAGGAAGGAGTCTGGAATTTTGGACAGCACCTGAAGGGTTGCTCAATGTTTTTAGTTTGGTTACAGGGACCTGTAATTGGGACAGTGGGAACTGTGCCTTCTCATTTCACCTAGGTACACACCCTGTACACACAACAAGGTAGCCAGCCTTGTGTGCCTCCACAAGAAAAAGCAACATTCCATGTTGCGCCTTGTGGACAGTTCCGCCATCACTAGTAATTACCTAACATTACCTCAATAAAATAACAGAATCGTACTTAGCATAGCATGCCCTGTATTTCTGCAGATCATTGATCAGCATAGCGTTCACATTTTTGATTATAACGTATTGGCATTCAATGGCATGAACAAGATTAGACCTAACACATAGACAAATGGTTTATTTTTGTGTTTTTTGTATTTAATAGGTATGTTTTTTTATGTTACCTATAGTGGCATGTATTTATTAAAATTTTACATAACTCAGAAATGTTGGTGTCAATAGTAATGTTACTTCATTTGGAGATAAATTTGGAATGAAAAAGGTTGGCCATAGCTCTACAAATGTGTCCCCAATTTTTTTTTCTGTTATTGCAGAACTAAAGGAAACAGACTTTAAATTTGTACTCTCTCTGAATTCATACACTACTTCTATATTCACAACAGGTGAGTGTCAAATAGCCCTCTCCTCACTGCCAGTATTACTGTTTGGTAAACCAAATAAAAAATAAGATGATTACAATTGTTACAAATGTTATGGTATCCAGAGGTAACTTTATGTAAGAAATACACATTTTGTAATATATTTTGCTGTTACTTTAGGTCTCAAATACACCTGTATACCGCCCGCAAGTTTGATTAAGAATGTACTTTGAAACAGAGTAGAATAGACATCTGTTTGAGATTAGATGACCAATCCCAAATGACAAAGAACAGAGGATAATTCTATTTGGAGAGTATCATTAGTAGAACCTAATATTTATCTGTCAGGCGTTTAGTGGAGAAAGCTTGGGTCTTAAAGAGAACCTGAAAATTTAATCAGTAGGATTCTTCTCTCCAAATGTCCTTCAGTTTGGGTAAAATGATTGTAGCCATATCAGTATATTTTATACAAAACAGTTCTGTTAGCACAAATAACAACACAACACATATGGCATAAACCCTTTTAGAATTTGAATACATGATTTCATAAACCGATCAAGTACTAAACAAGTCAGACTTTATTTTCTCAGTAGAGCAGGGTTATAAGAATGTCCTGCATACAATGTTCATAACTTTAAAACATGGATTATTATAAAGCTTAGCATATACGGTTCGATTTTTCATTAGATCGGCTTAAAACACGAACATATTAAAGTTGATTATATTGTATTTGGATCGTTTTTACCACCACAAAATGTAGTCAATTTAAAACAGAATGATTCCTTTCCTTAGGCATGTGAGCCTAGTCAAACCTGTCCTTTCTCATTGTAGCCTTTGGGGACCTTTATTGCTGACACATGCATATACTATAGACACATAAAATGTCTTACCTGTCCTGTGTAACCTTTTCATTTACTCTGTGTCAGCATTGGGTCTCCTCTGGTACATAGAACGTTTAACTCAAAGTGCCATCTCAACAAGCATCACAAGAAGGCTTTCCTGATCTTTTAATTATTCAGAGGAATTGTCCATATTGTAAGGATTGTAGAAATATAATATGTATTTTTGAAAAACAATCCTTGGCTGGAGATTCAAGCAATGCTTCACTGTGTTAGTGCTGAACCTATCCTGCTGATGTGGGATGAGCTCCATAAACTATGTGCTCCTGTCACCCTGCATTCTCTCAAGTTACTGACTTTTGCCAGGACCTGACTAGAGTTTTAACAGAATTATACTACAATTTCACATCTGCTATAAATGTATTGCCGCTACAATATAATGTCTGTAGCCCCAAAAAACTTCTTAACAAAGTGCCAGAAAATATTTTTTCTTAACCACAAAACCCAAGGGAAGTGGGGGACAGATGCTTAATCATATCAGTTCCTACACTTCCCCATGTGGAGACTAGGAAATCCGAATGGGGACTTTTTTTTTAAGGCACTAATTGTAGACATGATGGTGTATGATAAAATATACATTCTTTATTGTTTCAGTACAATCACATGATTAAATAAGAGAATATACATTATTGGTAACACAAGATTTGACAGAGAGACATACATTATTAGTGATTATTATATTGTCAGTCCAATGATTACAATTTATTGTTACAAAATGCAATGTCAGATTAATATTTTCCACCCAAATTCTCAATGTCCATGTAAAGAAGAGAGTTGGTATAGAAATTCGGAGCAACACTTTCTCAAAGCGTTTTACCATCTGGCTTCTTCAGGAGATTATTGTATTTCCCAGTGCTAATAGTAACAAAACAAATGGTCTGGGGTGAGTTCAAAATAATTGTAATAAAAATGAATCTAATAAATCAGACAGTTACATATACCGTATATTCCGGCGTATAAGACGACTGGGTGTATAAGACGACCCCCAACTTTTCCAGTTAAAATATAGATTTTGGGGTATACTCGCCGTATAAGACTACCCCTTCCAACGCACACAAAATAAAACTGAAAAAAACATCAGATTTGCTTTCAATATGGTCATTTTAATTCTTATGACATGGGAAAACTGCCTACAAGTCAAGGGGAAATCCACCGGCAAATGTGCCGGCGTGTGTCATTTTTTTGGCCAGCTCAGGGAAACAGCAGTGGACCCAGGGCCTTACATATGTATACTCCAACAATCTTACAAGTGCTATTTTTTTTGTAATTTACATTCTAGTTTCACACCCCTAACTGCCACCTACCTGTGGTTATCCAAGTAACATAAATTGTATACATTTAATTCAAAGAATTTTGGCAATCAAAAATGTAACTGATATCATGTCACATGGTACAGTGAAGGTGTTTTAATGTGTTAGAGCTGCAATACCAGTTTCAGCCACTGGAGCCACAGCCTTCAATAAGGACGTTGGCTTCGTCTTACACATTGAGGAGGAAGAGAGGAAGGGGGGGCGCTTCCGATGTCTGACAGGCAGACTCCTCTGGCTCAGACGTTTCTGCACTCGGCGTATAAGACGACCCCCGACTTTTGAGAAGATTTTACTGGGTTCAAAAGTAGTCTTATACGCCAGAAATACTAACAAGTTACAGATTTATAGGTGTTATGTGGGTAGGTTGGATGTATAGAGGGCTTATCTTGGAGGCCATAGAGACTGTCCGTTCCATCAGCAGATTAGATAGCGTGATAACGGGGGACCCAGATGGGCACCTGATGACGAGCACCGTCCGCCTGCGGATGGAGATAGTGTAATGGGTCAAACAGATTCACCCCCAGGCATTGAAGGGCAACCCACCTGCATAGTAGGACTTCACTAAAACCTACGTGTAAGGAAATAAATAGTGTACACTACCAAATTAACATTAATGAAGAGAAATGCGCATAAGTATTAGTGTGTGACTGCATATCATGTAATGTATGTATAAAAAAAACATAAAAATAATGTGTTGCAATATATCTAAATACTCTCTACAAAGTGTATTGTGATTGAGCAATGATTATGTGATCACATGTGTTGTTTTGAATATATGTAACTAAACTCACAAAGTGTGAATATCAATAGTTGAGTCCTATCCCTGTAGCTCAGGTGTTATTCAACAACCTCCCCAAAAAGAGGTCAATAACAAACTAAAGTGTCAAATACAAAACTCCTATCCTCACTCTCTAAGTGGACGCCCCAGCATGAAAGTGGTTCCCTTCGTCTACCTGCAAGTAGATGAATGGTGTCCCATCTGGAGATGCAATTATCTCACATCACATCTGCCAAATGGTCGGCGCACATCCATCCCCTTTTATCCTCCGTCATCAACGTCCTCCACGCGCGGATTCCAGAGCGCAGCCAGCCATAGATCGGTGCCTGGGGGAGTGACGGACACGGGGTCCGCCCTCCCATGCCATCCCCCTCACATACCGGCCCCAAGCAACACATTTTATGGGATGTGGTAGGGAACAGGGATCTGGATATTTTTGGAATGGAAGTTTTTTTCATAAGTTTTAAAGGAGAATCCCGCTGAGCTGCGTGACCTCACCTCTTAGATTTTTATTTGATGTGTGCAGGTGATTAGCTTTTTTAAATTTGTAAACACCTGAAAGACAAAGGCACTAACCCTACTTATTTTTATCTTACATTTGCTAATCATATGCTCTAACCATGTATAACATCTGCTCCCTATGGTGCAAAATAGGTGCAAAAAATTCTGGTTTTAAACACATTGGATATTACTTCAGATATTACTTCAGGACAAAGGCAGGTAGGATACATTTATGGGAAATAGGAGTGGGAGAAAGGATTTTTTATATTCCATTGTTATTGATAACTTTTATTAAATGCAGCTATGTACATTAACCCCCCCCCCAACATTTCAATAATTTTCATATTTTTTTACCTTAATATTATAATGTAATCTATGTTGAGTTTGAGTTTTCTGCTGCCATCCTACACATTCCTGGTGTCATCAATGACATCCTGCCTGTAATACAACGTATGGCTAGAGCACCCCGCCTCCCTGATGTTTAAGTGATTGAATAAGTGTTGAGGGTTGGCACATGTAGACATACACATAAAGACTATGACACAGGAGGAAATTGGACCTTTCCAGACTGAGCAACAAGAGAACAGAGTATACAATATGTAGGGGAAGATGGAACTAGATAGGTGGTGATATTAGAAATGAGAGGATGGGTAGACCAGACTAAGAAGGGCTTGATTAATAGTGTATTATAGGGTTGGGCAGAGAGTTCCAGAGAGAGAGAGTAGTTCTAGAGTCATTAGGACAAACGTGATAATGTTATGAGTAGGGATGTCATTAATAGGTCAGTGGAAAATGCCAGATATTCTAGTGAGCAGCACAGGCAATATACTTATTTACTTAATATCGCAAATTGTTTGCCTAATATTCTCAATAAAACTCATAAATTCGAGAATTTGTGATCTCCAGTCATTATTACCTCCATTGCGCAAAAGATTTTCATCAAAAAAGTGCAGATACTCGCATATTTTCACACAACAGTATCACATGAAACTAAATGTATTACCTTCCTTGTGCCTTGAATATTCATGATTACGAAGACATAGCATTATATTTGAGATCTTCACAAATTCTCTTAGTGCCGATATTTGCAATAAAAATGAGCAATTTCAACATTCACAATCAACACTAGTAAATTTGTGCACAAGGTTAAAGATGGCGTTAAAGCAATAAACTTTCAATACTTTTTTAACAAATCAAAGAAGCAACATAGAAGGGGACATTTTATAGGTCATGGCTTTGTAGTTTTCCTACACTGTAAGAGACAGGACAATGGGGTGCACGTGTTGGACAGAGTCGGCCATTATGCTGGGTAAGGGCTACAGAGGAAGGGGCTCTTAACAACTGCATTTTTGTTTTACATTTGTACACAAGGATCCTGCAAATGTGTAAACTGTATATTTTGTATTTTTTCTATGTTGCCCTTTAGGGGGGTTTTCCACATGCGTCGGGACCCTCTCCGTTAAGTGTATTGCTTGGCAGGAGGTCCTGACAGAGCACATTCACTTACCTGCTAGGCGGATGCTGTGTTTTTACAGTGCTAAGCCGTTCCTCGGATGCAAGGCTGATTGTAGTGGAGTGCGCCGAGCAGGTACCTCTGTCGGGACCTCCCACCAAGCAATACACTTAGCGGAGGGGGTCCCGATGTATATGGAAACATGGCCTTAAGCTACATAGGATGTCTATTAACCATTCATAATTATTTAATTCCATGTTCCTTAGACACTTACTGGTCCTCCCATGCCCTTTCTTAAGATATTCTAAGAACAGAAAGAACCACCAGAATTTCTTTTGTATTGCCTCCTGGTGTTTGGATTCCAGATATCCTGAATCCAGACTTTTTGGACCAGTTTGGATGACTGAAGTCTCTTGAACCAAAACCAGGGGAATTTAAGCATCATAAATAACTGGAAATGTATTTATTGTATAATGATCTTTAATTTATTGAGTGTCAACTCATGCAGTAAACCTTCCTACCCAGCATGTATCTAAAATAAACATTTCATAGGTCATGCATGTTGCATAGTGTGATTTATAAGTATGTTATTTATATTAAAAATAAAACACATTCCTTCCTAAAGCGATGATGGAGGAAACATTAACATGTTTAGATAAAGCCATGACACTTGCATCGTGTAAACGCCCACACTCATGTTGCAGATTCTCATCATAGGATATCATCTCTATTGCAATAACAACTAGACAATCTGTTACTTCTCATCTGTTATAATTCTGTGCAGGTTTTTCTGTCTTGTACTGTGTACAGCAGGGAACTCTGTAAAATAAGACATCAATGTATAACAGTGGGATACAACAGATGATTTATAGCACATACGTATTCCTTGGACACATTGAACAACAACCAGCAGTGCAATGTCCATTTTCTGAGTAAGGGGAATAGTAAATCAATTATATACTATTCTGTGCGGGAAATATATACAAGTCATGGATTATAACCTTTGATATTAATATTTAGCACCTATCAGGTAACAGGTATAACATTTTTATGAGAATAGATATTCAGATCTTTACTACCAAGCCCTTAAAGCAGAGGTAAATGCAAAAAAATGCAACAACAAAAAAATGTCGTAAACAATTCAGTCTATCTTTACCATGAGTTGTTTTTTTTTTACTGACTTCCTCAGTGACATTACCTATTGCTTTTCCCCCTTTTTGGTTGGAAGGCACCCCACTCAAACAGGATCAGCAGGGTAGAAATAAACAAAATAATAACAATAATAAACTTCCTAAGAAAATAAAACAATTACAGGTACCACAACGAATGAACGAATGGTTGACACATTGTAATAAATGCTGCATATGAGTTTCTTAACCCTTTAAACCTTTAAATAAGGCACCTTCCATCTGCTCAGTTTCTTCGATTAAGTGGATAAAGGGTCAAATGTCATATTACCTAGATTACAATGACATTATATTCCAGTTTGCCAAGTCATGTTTTCACTTAGCCTTAAAGAAATTAATCCATTTTGCATCAACCTACCATATTTTTCAGACTATAAGATCATTAGACACACGGAGAGTTTTGAAGAGGAAAAAACAGAGACAGCTATTCAGATATCAAGTAAATATACAGAATGGACTGGACCATGCAGTATTCACTCAATATTGCTCCAGCCAAAAGGCCAGTATCAGGAGGGAGGTCTTTGCTGCAAGAGAGTGTGCAGGACTGAAACTTAAGCATGTGTCTATATATAGCAGTAACAATTCTCTGAACACACTGACCTACTTATGTAGAGACACATTTTACAATCTGGCAATGAACAACTTACCCATGAGCAGCTATTTACATTTAGGAGGAGAGTTGAGTCTTTGTCACAAAATGTATTTATTGCAATGCAGAATGTTAATGTTAATGACGAGCTGGTCTCAACCTTTAGGGAGTGTCAGGATCCCGGGCCGTCCGGGCTCGGGCACCCCACGCCACCTGCTGTGGCTCCCGGTCAGGTGTTTGACCCTTGATGAAAAAACAAACTTTCCCCCACAACACATTGTGGCCAGGACAGGGGGTCCCTTTGTTTTTAAAAATTCGCCTCCATTGAGTCAAGGCGGGTGCTGGCGGTTCGCGTGTTCGCGAACTTTTAAGGAAAGTTTCGCGTTGCGCCGTTCGCGAAACCAGAAAATTTAGGGTCGAGACATCACTATCAACATACAGTTTTTTTAGCTAAAAAAACTTTGATTGCTCCAAGTGACAAAAGGTATGGACCAAAACAAGGGGGTGTACCGACAATTAATACAAACCTGGGACCTTCTCTTCCTCTAAAGGAATTATGTTTCAAGATTTGATGAAAAACAATTACCTATATTATGGGTGGCCAGCCCAATTTATATGATTAATGTAACCCTACCAAGGAAATCTTGTTGAACCTTAGTGGGGGTTTTTCGGCACAGAACTCAAAAACTAATGAAACGGGTTAGTTTCTGGACTTTCCAGGACTGGATTTTTCATTAGGAATATTGTGGCAATTACCTATTATGCATGTATGTTATATTTAGTGGTTCAATATGAAATAAAGGACATTTTGATCTATTCAAAGTTTTGGAGTTTGTGTGCCAAAAAAACCCCACTAGTTTTGAAACAAGGGCTTTCTTGTAGGGTATACTAGGTTATCAATTTTTGATTTTTTTTAAAATGTGTGGATTTTTTCTCTTCTAAAGAATTTTTTTATGAGGATAATTGATTAGAATGATCAATACAAAAATAACAATAGATTATGGTTATAGAAGTGCACGCTTTTTTTTGGTTGTTATGTCCATATTTAAACTCCCGTGTGGGTGCCCTCAGGCCCGGGATTAGCACAGGGGGCGACCAGGGACAGGGAACTAAGCACCTGAGGGTTTCTCCCGAGCCCCCAGGAGGAGTTAGGAGGGATCCTTGAGGGACCCTGTGGATTTTCCCGCACCCAGGGGCCAGGCCTGTTCCCAGTGACCCCCAGGGATGAGACCGGGAGTCCCAGAGGTGGGACCCCTTGTAGGGGGGGAAGTATCAGTGACCACAGTTCAACGCTTGGGTACGAGAAGTAGTCGTTGTCCAGAGCGAGGGGTGGGAGGGGGCAGGCGGCAGGCGGGATAGTGGGTACAGGCGGAGGGTCGAGGCAGGCGGCAGGCAACTAGAAGAGTCGGGAGACACGCGGGGTCAGGGGAGCCAGAAGCAGAATGGTCGGGTAGAAGCAGGGGTCAGAAGCGGGGGGTAATCAAGTCCAATCACTATCCAACACTTACCTAGGAACTGATTCAACAGATGAGTGAGGGGGTGAGGTATATAGGAAGTGGTCCAGGGTCCGCCCAGTAGGAAGGGACGGCACTCGGAACACCCCCCAAGCCAGCCCTTAAAATTCGGTGAAGGAGAAGGGCGGAGATACGCGCATGCGCAGGGGGGGCGATGCGCTCGGCGGCCGAGGCGGCTCCAACATGCGCTGGGAGGAGGAAACCAGCAACCCCTGTGAGACCCCAGGAACCCCAGCCAAGGTAAGGATTCGGGGG
>CM070036.1:52166872-52177921 GCA_036250615.1 Ptychadena robeensis | reverse complement strand
AGGGGGAACCAAACGAGAGGAGTGGAGACCTTTTGGATCTCATCTCCCCTCTGTTTTTCTTAATACAATCCCATTAGTAGAGCCGTCCCCAGCCGAACTAATGAGCTGCAGATACAGAGTGCCGTCCGATTCTCCGCACTAGCAGGCGGGCGTGATGACGTCATCACGCTGCCTGCTAGTGCATAGAATCGCATAAGGAATAGACGGTACATCGTACCGTCTATTCCCAGCTTAACTCCTTTCCTTTTTAAGGGTCTCTAGCCAATTCATGCATAACCATCACTATCTTATTTTTGATCTGGGGTACCATACCCTGCCTATAGATTGCCAAGACACCATACCCTGCCTATGCATTGGCCACCCTTTTACAAACAAATATATACACATCATTGCAAAGGCCTATTTACAGGCAGAATTTATTTCCCTAAATTTATATTATGAATGAGCAGAAACAACATTAGATCAGTATTCACCTTTAATCACTCACGTCCTTAAGTCAGGACAATAGTCACCTAGAGGACACTAAGATTGAATAGGTAAAATTGTAGCTACACATTAAAAGCCAGATAATTACCACTTGCTCTTCAAATGCGGCAAGAGAATGATAGACAGCACTTGGGGGACATCATTTATATAACTTGGATGTAAGTTGGCTAGCTAAAAATACAATGGGAGAGGAATAAAAATAAAGCATGCATATGCTAGCACTATTCCGCCGTAATGATTTCTTGGTGTAGATCAGATAAATCAAAGAATTCTTAATCTTAATTGTTTTGAAGTATGTCATAGAGCTTTAACATTTTTATTAAACCTAATAGTCATCATGCCATACATTGAAAGGACCTTCAAGCAAAAGATATATCACAAAAGACATTGTTTCCTTGACAGGTACCAAATTAAGGCAAGATATTTTACTGATAGAGTGGAAAATTATATTACAGCCAGAAAACCAGATTATTTTTAATGTTTGAATCAGCAATACTTTAAAAGTAAATTTTAGGAAAAGCAGGTCATATAGAGAATTCATTACTTTATAATTAAAGTATATATATTTACGTTAAATAACATAATTATATTGTGTATAATATATGCACTACTAAGGATGTATAACATTTACATCAACTATGCAGCTGTAGCTGATGGAAAATTAGAAATCTATTAAGAATAGATCTTACAGAACACCTGTGATGTGGAGGGACTATGGCCACCAATGACATGATGCCCCCATAGGGGCAGGAAGGGTTAACATCACAGGTGTTCTGTAATCACAGATGAGGGAGTGGCACCCCCACTGATTGGTTAGGGACTGTCACGAGGGTTATTACCCATCCTGGATGTGAACCATCCTGAGGGATGGGGATAGGTAGAGTCTTTAGCCCATCCGATAGGAGAGACTGAGCTGTTGGACCTTTTGGACTGAGGTATTGCCCTCTTTTTGAGTGAAGCAGACAAATTGATATTTAGATGTAATGTTAGGATTCACTGTGGGCACTTTCTCCATTGGGTATCCCAGACCTCCCTGCTCCAGGGACTAAACTCTTGGGAGGACCCCCATTTGTTTAATGGTACTTTAGAAGACTACATAGCTGATCCGAAGTAGTATTGGGCTATTTTACCACTGTATTATAAGTATAATTTTTGTGTGACCTCTTTCCCTTGCAAACCTCAGTTGTCTTGCTTAAACAAGATAACGTTTTTGGTGTTTTGATTTGATACCCCGGAGTTACCGGAGTTTCTCCGGTAGAGGGGGGGCTGGAATTACTTCCAGCAAAGGGAAAGATTAAACAGAGAAGAGATCTTCCAAACCCTATGACATAACCTTCATTGCACACTGTATTATAGTGGTTTGATGTTTTGAGTAAGCTCATTATTATTACTTCTGTGAGTATTTCAATCTCAGACTTGTTACAATTTAAATGAGATCGCTTCTCCTGTTGGAGGTAGGTTTCAAGATTATCCAGCATAAAACTGTTTTCTTAGTCTAGGGGGTGGGTTTTCATATGCATACATGGCTTTTTGAGGGACTAGTGTGTGTTGCTTGATTAGAAAAAACCCTAAAGAAGCTTCCTTCCAGGGGAGAAATGCATTGGTGTATCTAAAACTACACACATTGATTTATTGCTGTAATATATTGATGTGTTTTATGCTTTTATGGTGATGTATGACCTTTTTTTTTGTCCCCTTTCTAGGTAGTCATGTTTCTTAATAAAGAATTTTTTTTATGATATATGCTTTTAGTATATTTGTTAGGTGCCAGTAAAGCCCCCTTAATAATTTGGTTTTATATTCATATATATTGACCGTGGCACCACCTTTAGTTGGAGATAGGTAGAGGGTGAAATATTATGATTTAATAGATCTTGCAGGGTTGGCTGGCATTGTGGGGGGGGGGGGGGGCATGGGGCTCATTATGTAGCTGGGGTTCACCTTTAACAAGAGGACTCCCAAGAGCCTCTTACCCATTCACAAGGGTGTTGAAAAAGTTAAGCCCTAAAAATAAGAGACAAGACCATGATACAGTATTTTATAAAAAGTTATGCTATTCCACATAGTTAGCTGAAAATTGCCTATCCACTGTTTTAAGTCCATCTTGTCCCTCAAAGAGTCAATTGCCCCACAATGGGGGTCTTTTCCCTGGACCATCAGCGATGGGTCATAAAAAAAAAATACTTTTGATTGATATTTAAATTAACCCAGAAATAGAGTCAACATTTTGGCTGTGTGCCTGCAGTACTTCTACAGAGCTGCAGACACACAGAGCCTTTTGGTCCCATGCCTTCCGGCGGGGGGGGGGGGGGGGGGGGGGGGGGGGGGGGGGCGGAGCCATAGACCTCCATGTTAATGGAGAGGACCTCGCTTTTCTCCCCACACACCGCCAGCGTCTAACTGACAATGGCATGTGTGTACACATGTGTGTAGAGGGCAGGGGGAGAGCCGGCAATCACGGCGGAGTACATTGTACTCCGCCTTGATTGTCAGGGAAACAGCTTTTTTGTGCCATAAAAAATGGCACGAAAAGCCCATAACACCCAGGGGTGTATACAGCTGGTATGATTTGTGAATGTGGGAAAAAAACCCTGCTGCTAACCTTCCTACCAGCAAAAGACAGAGTTTTCTGAGTCAGAAAGGTAGCATTATCCAGGAGCATAGAACAAGAGGCTGTAGTTCCAAAAGGACTATAGAAAGCATGCTGAATTTATGCTTTGGTGGATTATACAAGAATGTGCATTGGTTATAGGATTGGCCCAGTGTGGGCTGACATAGTGTGGTGAATAGGGTCTTTTTTTTTAGTTTAAGCTTCCAGTGGCATTCTTTATAAATAAATGCAATTTTGTTATCTTTACTATTTATATAGTTTGTAATGTGGTGTGAAAAAGTATGTATTGAAATTTTTTTTCCCTAACCTCCCTGCCATTGCTGCCAAGGCCAGGCTGTCCACTGCTGACCTGTCAGTATAGCACTGGATTGCCTAGGGCTCTCCAGCGGAGATTGGAGCTCCAACAGTGCAAACTTCCCTATCTGCGCTGTTCCAGTGGCCCCGATCTTATGGACTGAACGCTGTGATCTGAACTCCCATTATCTGCATGTATGCTTCTTTTCAATACTCCTATTTTCTCATATCCTGGCAAGCACTCTAACAAATACATACCGTATGTGGTTATATACTTTACCGCTTGTAGTGCTGTTTTTTTTAAATATGAATCTGAAAGAATTCCGCCTCTTGGCTGTTGGAAGATGGGTAGACTGGTTTGGAAGGGAGATGTGTTATGTATAAATGTCATTCGGCATGCAGAATTAATCATTCAGATATCTGCAATTCCGCCTTTGTAAAGAGTATTGCTGACTGATGTATTGTTGCTTATAATGCTGTGCTTTGCAGTTTATGTGTTAAATGTCTCAATAATAAAAATCTAAAGAAAAGAGTATTTGTATACTTGAGGACTTATTGTAGAGAATTGAAATGTTTCTCTTTCCAAATATGTATGGACCTGTGTGAAGACTGCACTGCATAGGCTTATTGTGTATGCATGTTTAAGTGGAAAAGATGAAAAAAAGCTGCTTTAGAAAGTATGGGGGATTTATTCAGTTATTATTCACAACAAGTTAATGTTAATCACAAGCAATGAGGCAGGTTTTACCCTCCATTGGCCTCAGGCACACTACAAACACCCTTTGAAGTGCTTCAAATGTATGTTTTTAAACACACTGCCTTCCAATCAAAGCAATTGGGCAGTCTCCAATAGTGATGGCCGAACTGCCCGCAAGGCGGACAGTTCAGCCGCGAACAAGCATGTTCGCCCTCCTTCTCGATGGCGGACAGTACGGGTGTTCGACCCGCCCTGTTTGCCGGCGAGAAGGAGCCCTCTATTCTTCCTCTGGTGGGATCATTAGCAGCGAGATCCTGCCGCAGGAAGAATATTTCACTGAAGACCAGGTAGAGAACCCGGTCTGTCAGTGAAATTCCGGCTTGTAAACACGGATGTCAGTGACGTCACATCTGGTTAACACAACCAGGAACTATGCGTTCCAGGTGCCGGATGTGACGTCACTGACGTCACATCCGGGTTTTCCGATTCAAATTCCCTGCCTAGAGGCGGGGAATTTGATTGTGTCTGCGAACGGGCGGACTTTTTTAAAAGTCCGCTCCGCCCGTTCGCGGACGGACACGGCCGAAGTTCGGCCATCACTAGTCTCCAATGATGCTTTGGCTTTGTCATGTTTGAATTGAAGCAAAGTGAAACAAAGCATCCTGGAGCTTCCTTAGAGAATGCAATAAACATATTGCATAAACGTGTTCATAAGACGATCTAACTCGTCCCAACACATATCGTGTTTTCAGTGGATTGCAGTCTTAATGCAATGCAGTCCTACACTGTAAAGAAGCATTTTAGACACATACTAGTTCTGATTATAAAAATACATATAAACAGGGGCATGTCACTAGACTGTTCTACATCTTTGTACAGCTAATTTGTACCTCTTTGCCTTTATAATAACCTTTTAAAGAGCATTCAAGTGTACAGTCTCATAATCTGTAACAGACATGCTTAACAATGTTACTCACACATATGTATGAATATGTCTTTAGTGACTGATCAATGGCTTATTAAAGACAGTCTGCAGAAAAACCAGTAGGTCTTGTCACTCATATGCTTTATATGTCAATCTCTAAGGAGTTGGGCTTTACCCAAGCCTAGAGATGCTGAAAATTTGAATGCAAGTGGAATGCAGGCTGACTTTGAACCAATCAAGTACCACAACAGCAGTCTTTTATTGGCACAGCTTAACCGCCCTAGCAGTCAGAACGGCAGCATCTCGTCCAGCGCTGCTAGACTACAAGATGGTGCTGTCCAGTACACATCGGGGCTCCAGGAGAGCATACTCACAGTTCTGCGCTGTCCCGGTGTCCCCGATGTCACAGGCAGGCTGGCAGCTCCTCTGTCTCTCCCCCCCCCCCCTGACGTCACATCGGGGGGGGGGGGCTGCTGGAGATTTGAAAAGTAAATTGCATGAAAGCAGTTTTCTATGAAGAATACTGCTTTCAATGTGCACCTATGTACTAAACATCGCCCAAATAAAGTCACTGGTGCCCCAGATGTGCCCATTTGCAGTAACCCTCTCTTCCCTGATTTCATCACATCAGGTTAGAGAGGGTTAACTGCAAATGGGCACATCTAGGGCAACAGTGACTTTATTTGGGCGATGTTTAGTACATAGCGCATAGCTTTGTGCCCTGATTTTTGTGTTTTTTCATTAATTTTATTTAAAAAAAAATTATTTTACATAATTGTTTGTTTCAAACATTATTATAGTCAGGAAGTCTATTAAACCCTTGTACGGACATATTTTGGGAAGTTACATGCCTACAACATAAAGAAAATTTTCCATTGAAGTCTATGGTGCATTTTTGGTACAGGAATCTGGACCTCAGCAGTGCGCTAGGGAAGTTAAAAGTACCTTTATTCATACAGCATATATATTTAAAAACTTTCTCTTTATTTGTATATTGGAATAAAAGAAGACCTGTATAGGCCAATAACAATAATCGATATCCTGTGTACATACACAATGGGGGTTGGTTCCCCCTGCTGGTGACTCCAACCACGGGAGTCTTACATCCAGCAAAATAGCATACCATACATCAATGAAATTGTGAAACAATGAAATTGTGAAACAAGCCTTGTTGTGGGGCTCCGATGTTAACTTTACACTGCGTAGTGCTTGAGCGACATGTTTCGCCAGCAAAATGGCTTCCTCAGGCTATGCACCTATATTGAGTGGAGGAGAAGGGCCTGTTTCAGATGGGGATTAAACCATTCAGTAAAGCCAATGATCCAATGAATATACATACAAAGTATCCCATTAGTCAATTAGGTTGTTTGTCATGTAACAAACTTGATCAGATAATTATATACTTGAAACCGTTAAATATAGATAGATATGTAAATTTAGGTAGAAACGTTTTTTACTTACCCACCAGGGTAATTGTATTGTTGGTAAGTTTAATCCAAAGAAGAGGTATGCAGGGTGGAGGAGAGATCGGAGTCCGGAGACCAGCCCCCTAACACTTATACACCAAATGACAGCGGCAGAGAGTTGGTTCCCTTAATTTGGAATAGTGGCATCTATGGGAATAGTTGAGAAAAATAATTCTAGGAAGGTGGAGATTGTTTTGTAACAATATTTTCATCAGTATCATTGTATCTGATAATCCTTTTGTATCTCCTAATTCCATTCATTATTTATTATATACGTGTTCGCATTTGTGGGTTAACTACATAGGGTAGACACTAGTCACTATAAGCGCTTGTATAATGGGATTAAGAATATTATTCTATGTGAGCCTCATTTTTTGTGGGTAATGGGAAAACATAAACTGTCTCAGAGCCTGCATACAAAGTATATCTGATTACCAGGTATTAAAAGAAAAACTTTTTGTTAGTTAGCATGTATATATGTGCATATAGAGACTAAATATAGACATCCTAGGAGTATAGAGATCCTATTGTGTAGCTACCCAGATTATAAAAGGTGCTAATATAGAAACTTTTTAATATAGTTACTCCTACCTTGTGGTGCGGAGACAGAAAGGAAATCTGAGAACGTAGCCGTGTAGATGGAAGCCGCCGCTTTAGCGTAGAGCAGGGAGAGGTTGTTTTAAGGTAGCTCTCTGTTGCGCTGTCAGTGAAAAGTGGGATCCATGTGTGAGGATCACAGAACCTCCCCTATGTAGTGGACCGCGCCCCACCGTAAGCGCACCTGGGTGAAAATCATCCCAGGGACTGGAAGTACGCCGTCCGGGGAGGCTGTATCCCTGACCGGATCCGACGTGGGCAGAAACATCCCTGGTGGGGTGGAGAGGCGTCAATACCAACGAGACTAGCACCTCCAATCAGCCTTGGTAGATGACTGCGCCTCCCCACTGTACCAGGGAGACCCCGCCGCACACCCCAGCTGGCATCGTTGTCCCATGGACCTCTGCCTGGTGAAAAAACGCTGGGGAGAAACACATGTGGGCGGGGTAGGACAGAAGAGGTGCCTCCAACGAGTCCGGGGGGATCGTGGATTGCACTCATCTCCTGTCATTTCTGCCCACGTATAGGGGACTGTCTTCCCCCGATCTCCCTCTCCAATAGCAGATTATCGAGTCGTATGTAAGGTTAAATTATCGAGTAGTATGTAAGGTTAGATCGGATCACCACTTACAAAAGGGTAAATTGCACTAAATAGACCAAGGTTTAATAGATAACAGATACGGCCACACCATTTAACTTTATAATAGACTGTTACATATTAATTCAGAGTTTAACCTATTATTGGGTACAGCCATGGATACACCTATAACCATATTAGAAGTTTCCTGTGGATTATCTTCCAGTGTTTATTTACTTAGATGAATACAAATTACTGTATTTTTGTTCTTATTATTTTATGAAACCTCTTCCTATAGCAGTACAAAAAAATAGAAGCAATCGATTTCTATTCCTCCTTCTACATATTCCTGGCATCATCACTGATGCAGGGGTTGTAAGGCCCCGAGGCGCCTGTGCCTGTAATATAATACATGCATATTGCGAGGGCACCACCCCACCTCCCTGGCGTTGTCACTGATGTCAGGAGGTGGGTCCAGCAAAGAGTGTAGAGGACACCAACACTAGAGGATGGCTTGGGCAAGGCTGGAGAAGGTTAGCTATCCAGAGTGTTGATTGAAGTTACCAATATTGGTTATGGAAATCTACCTCGACCCACACTCAGAAATACCACTAGGGGGTTAATAAAATCATATGAATTAAAGAAAATGTGATCCTGTCACAGGTTCTATTTAACCTTGTTGTTTGGCCTGAGTGATGACACTCTAGACCTCCATAGACCGCCTTTTCTCAGCACAACTCGGCGTCTCCAGTGATGCCAGAGTTTTGCATGGGATCTCCAGGTGGGTAGGAAATGGTGGTGGAGCATATTTTGCTCCACCGCAATCACCCGTGGTACGCCAAGGAGGTGAAAGAATATTTTACTGATACAGAGTCTATGGTACTTTTGTCTGTTATACTGAGGAGTCTCATTTCCATCTCCTTCCACTATCATCACTGATCATATCTACTGTTGGCCGAATTCTCAATTGAATTGCAGGGCCCAGGGTGTATATGATTAGTGTTGAGCGAGAATATTCAAAATTCGAATATATTTGGCAAATATCCGTCATTCGAGAATTCACAATATTTCGTGAATCTGCGCGCAGATATTTGTAATGGCGAATATTCGTCATATTATGCTTCCGGCATACATCGCGCATATGTGTCCGCATTGCGAATGTATATGCGCAATACACACTTCGCTCGTACTGGCTAAGATCACAGAATGAGGAAGAGAAGCTGTAAAGCTGCATTGTGAATCATTGCCAATCATTGCGCACGGGCAAATTTTATGAATTTTAAATATTTCTTTGTATATTCGCGAAATTACGTGAATTCAAATATACCATATGCCGTTCAACACTATATATGATTACAATCAAAGCAGCCTAAAAAAACAGACTTGTCAGCAATTTAATGTCCTAACAATAGCTCATAAAGTGGATTTATGAGTACATATTCTTTAACTGCATTAGAGTTCTCCAAATTCCCTATCGTTTGTATATTCTAAACAAAAGATAAAAGACAAAGTATATGCCTCAATGCTTTTTATGAAATAATCAATATGTCTATTCGTACTGTTGTAACAAGACACCCAAACGTAATAAATAAGATATTAATAAAGGAAAGTTTTTCACATCTAGTCTTTCTGTATCTTGTTCTATGGATCACCAATTGCTACACAAATAGATTGTAACATGAAATATGAAAGTTTCTGAAACAAGTTATTCTGTCCTGAAAGTGATATTGTTATGTATTTGGCATAACAAAATGTTCTCATTTAAGTTAATGGGCAGCACAACATAAACCTGTTCAATAATTTGAATTCAGAGAGAGCAATCTCTATTGTTTCTGCCCAACAGCATAGCACATCAATTCTTTTCTTCTTGTTATTGAATATTGATGGGAGACTTTTCTTCTGACAGGCAACAAAAAATTAAGTCAGCACTTAGCCAGTCAAATCTGTTGAATGAATAAGAAGGTTAATGCCTGAAACTAGGTTTAAATTACTTCACTTTCCCGTGGTAATTACATTTTTTTGCATTACATTTGTTTAAAATGAACATGTTTGATTTTTAGAACCTGAAGGCCAAAGAATATGAAATGGAAACCTCCATATTTTAGCTGTAGAAAAAAAACCCAGGTTGACTTTAACTTTGCAAAGGTGAAAAAGAATGAAAAAGTGGAATGAGCTGATATTGCTGGAGGAATCTCAGAAACAATTAATACTGAAATCAATAATGAGTTCGTTAGTAGATTTAACTACACTTTGGAAAAGAACAAAGCATGTAAATAATCATGCTTTAACACTACAACATAAGGTTTCACCTTCAACAATAACAAGCCAGGGAGGTTGTGTAGAAATTTCATTAAAAGCAAGTCAAGCTCATGAATGACACATGGCTATTTCATTTAACTAGACCTGATAAAAATAAGCTATTTTATTTGTGTTGTCTGTGTTTACTTGCAGGATTAAGTCTCATAGTTTTTATATAAAAATGTTAAGTTTCAGTTGCTTTAATTCTATCTATTAACAGTTAAAATTTACAAAATGGATCAAATGGCTTCTGCATTCTTTTTTCTTTTTATTTATACTGTCCACCTAGATGTTTTATAATAATGGCCATTCAATGACCATTCATTTTGAAGATAATCGCAATATGATTGTTATTATCAAAATGCATTGCCATGTGCGTGGATTTCGTATTTACGAATATCAAATCGAATATTAGTAGGCTTATTTGCAATTTTTTACCCTTAACAGAACTTAAAGGCTGAATTAAACTGGCGGTATTCAACCGCCAGGTACATTAGCCATCAATGTAACTAACAGACCAGCTGACGCAACATTAGGCATCCGCTGGTCAGTTTTCAGGCCTTAGCCTGATAGGACCTCCATGGGGTCCTAATGTAGACGACCTGCGAATGCCTGCACTATTTTGCATTTGGAAGCGTACAGTGTAGGCGGGGATTTTGAATCAGAAAACCCTTCCTGTCACTTCCTGTTCTCAAGCCGGTTTTTCACTAGGAGACCGGCTTCATTTTTCAAATTTTGTCACATTACATCCACAAACATGAATCAATTTTATTGGAATGCCATGTGAAAGGCCAATACAAAGTGGTTTACGTGTGAGAAGTGGAACGAAAATCATACATGATTCCAAAATTTTTTTACAAATAAATAACTGCGGAGTGGGGTGTGCGTAATTTTTCAGTTCCCTGAGTCAATACTTTGTAGAACAACCTTTTGCTGCAATTCCAGCTGCCAGTCTTTTAGGGTATTTCTCTACCAGCTTTGCACATCTAGAGACTGAAATCCTTGCCCATTCTTCTTTGCAAAACAGCAAAGAGAAGAACCCCCAGAGCATGATGCTGCCACCACCATATTTGACATGGGGATGGTGTGTTCAGAGTG
>CM070036.1:52114896-52127223 GCA_036250615.1 Ptychadena robeensis | reverse complement strand
CACACGCGTCCAAGTACTCCACAGCGTGGCTGGCAAGAAAGGGTATAAAAGAAGAAAAAGAAGAAAAACTAAAAACTAATGACATGGCCTCCTTGTTCACTTGATTTGAACCCCATTGAGAACCTGTGGTCCATCATCAAATGTGTGATTTACAAGGAGGGAAAACAGTACACCTCTCTGAACAGTGTCACTGATTTGTTTTTGTTTTGTTTTTGAATGTCAGAAATGTATATTTGTGAATGTTGAGATGTTATATTGGTTTCACTGGTAAAAATAAATAATTGAAATGGGTATAAATTAGTTTTTTGTTAAGTTGCCTAATAATTATGCACAGTAATAGTCACCTGCACACACACAGATATCCCCCTAAAATAGCTAAAACTAAAAACAAACTAAAAACTACTTCCAAAAATATTCAGCTTTGATATTAATGAGTTTTTTGGGTTCATTGAGAACATGGTTGTTGTTCAATAATAAAATTATTCCTCAAAAATACCACTTGCCTAATAATTCTGCACTCCCTGTATAAACCAGATCTGAATTACCGTATTTTTCAGACCATAAGACACACTTTTCACCCCCAAAATTGGGAGGAAATAGTGCCTGTGTCTTATTTGTTATAATGCGGCTTCCCGCCAGCTCTCCCAAGCTGTCAGATGAGAGATGCGACCACAGCCAGATCCCACATCTGTACTGTACTGTTTCTACCAGTAGAGCCCTGCTGATAGAAGCAGTAGAACAGAGAGACATACATGGAAGCTGCCAGCCAGCATCTTCCATGTATGTCTGCCTGTAACTGTGATCACCGTTAAGTTCACAGCTGGCAAGAAGGGAGACAAACAGTGCAGAATCCACAGCTCTCCTGCCTCTTCTGCCTGAAGTGTGTTCTCTAGTAACACCATTTTTGTGGCTGAAGTTGAGTACTGCAGGGGATTTGTTTTCCAACCGAGAACATTTCAAATTTGTTTCTGTTTTTTTTTCTGCTCTACGAGTCTTATGGTCCGAAAAATAGGGCAGATAATTCCAGCTGCTGCATTAACTGTAATGCATACATATGGGACACTGATGATAGGAAATTATTTGTAAATCTGCACAGTTTAAAACTTCCTTGAATTAAATTTTACCTTCTAAAAAGATATGAGTCTCTTTAAAGCTGATTAGGATGGGTTTCCTAGTTTTGAAATCACTGAAAACATCTACTGCTACACATGTTGGACATTGCTTATTAATAATATATTCCCAACAAATGCACATTACAATAGAAGTATAAAAAAACCAAATGCATGTCAAAAACTAGGTATGAAGCAATCCGAGCAATGATCTATATGTAAAGGCTTATTACAGCAGCTGTAACAACAAATAAAAAAGTGTATAAATATAATAGTGTAGTGAAGTGGTTATACACCTCTGTGTATAAATTCTCTGTATATATTTATTTGTGTATATATACCATGACACCCTGTAAATGTATGTGTATATGCCTAAAATAGGAAGTGGAAAACTTCTTCTATCGTGGTGGTCCACACCCCAGATTGTTTTGGACACTCTATGAGAGATCATCTCCATATCTACTTGTTCCACCTCTAAACCCTAGCAAGGTGCTACTCCATTGTTGTCTCTGTGGTTGTGAACTGTATGGTCCAATGCAAGGCCAACGGTCAACAAACGGACCCCTTTTCCTGTCTTATTTCTAGTGCGTCATAGATTCTACATTTATTGTGCCCCTGCCTGAAGAAGCCAAATCGCTGGCCAAATATGTCGCACATTGGGCACACACACAACTTAAGTTCCACAATAGCTTTGGCCAATACAGATAACTAGGCGCACATTGTGTTTCTGTTGTTTTTAGACTCATGACGTTGTTCCTATGATTCATGATGTTGTTTCTATACTTAATAAGTATAGACTGTTCATGCAATTAGACTAAAATGAATAGACTGAATACAATTGAACAAGCAATACTTGTCCCACTGGTGGTCTCTAGTATATTATATTCACATGCATTCTATTAAAAGTCCCACCAAGGAGAAACAATCGTTCTTTGAATAGTTTATTTGGTAGTCAATTCCCTTAAACAGGGTATGATCACCAAAATTGCTGGAGATGTGAAGAAGGGTTGTGGGAACATTAAAAAAAAGGATTGCTCTGGCATGTAGTGTTGGCATAAATTAAGATCAAAGTTAAGTGGAAGTATTGACTCGCAAAATTTTGACTGAACTTTGAACACAATTTTCAAAAAAATGTATGCAAAAACTTTTTTTGTAATGTTCCCAAAATCCTTGTTCAGTGATGTTGCAATTAACTCACAAAGTCAGCTAGTCCAAATATAAGAAAAAATATTTAACCATCTAATTAATTTAGCAGAAATCATAAATTTCCTCTTTTTATGACTTGATGTAAGCATCATCTCAGCCCTGAGCATTTGACCATCTATGTCTGATCATGTAAAGCAGACATCATTGCTTGCAAGGGAGAAAACGGCTCAGCTTTAATCTAAATTCAAGTTAGTTTATTGAATCTAAAACATTTTTACAGAGTGACCAGCATTATTGTTGTTTTGGGAATTTCAGAATGCATTTCAATACCTTTGCCACACTTCAGTCTCATTTTGCCACCACATCTGTAAGGAAACAGATAGTGAGAATGAAAGTAAATGTAATCTCTTTTAGCAGTGTTGTAATGACAACCTCTTCTGTACTAGAAAATAAAGTTGTAATTAAACCATATTAAAAGCTGATTAATTACTGGTAGTTTGTAAGGGATCCACAAAGGTGCAGAGTCAACAGATCAATTTCTGTGTTGCAGTCAGGATAAACTGGATTAACATAATTGCATGAACTAAACAAAGTGTTATTTAAAAAAATGGCTCACATTGGAATACACTTTAAGCTGCAAGAAAGACATAGTTTCAACTGGATAACAATTAATTTTTATGCATGATACAAAACAATTCATTTTTATTGAAATATAAATATGGTATTATCCTTCAAAGTGATCAAAATATTACGAGCAGCAATTAGTCAAACATAATGCTGAAGAATTTTCCTACCGGAAATTAATGTATTACAACATGTTCTATGTCTCATACAAAGATATTTTAACTTTGATGTTGCTAGAAAGTCCTAGCAACCAATTGTGCATTGCAAAGCTGTTAGAAGAAAATGTTCCTCTACACTTCATCTGCCTTGCACTTTTTTATAATTAATCAGTATGAAAATGTTCTGGAACTCAGAAGTATGATTAACTACTCACTGTCTGCAGATAGTTTATCTACACTATGTAGGACTTCCGCTTTAAATGGTGAACGTAAATGGCTGTGGGTCAGATAGATCTGGTGCACCTTGTGGGTGAGGACACAAGATGTCTTCATGACAACTAGTGTAGGATTCCACAATTGGAACTAATTTCCTAGGCTTTTGAATTTCTTATATGTGTTATATAGTAGCACCTTGAAGCTCATTGCTGTACAAGAATCAAGAATCAATGTATGCTATGTAAGAGGAAACTGATGCAGAGTTGACCTGCCCTGTCACACAGGTAAATGTAATGGTGGATACCAGCAAACAATAGCCATTAAAAATGAAAAGCTGAAAACAAAACATATTGACCTATTACATTCGAAAGTGAAATACATAGATATCAAAAAGCCTCATTCACTAATTTGCATAATCCTTACAATATATGCTTTAATGGTGGCTATTATAGATACCAATTAAAGTTGCGAATATGAATGTCAAAAAGGATGAGTCAATGAGGGGTTTAGGTAAAAATTATAGGAAAATATAAAATGTTGCTAACTAATGCATAATGGAGGTTATAAAATGTGTTTTCATTAAAGAAGTCTCAACTGAATGAGATTATTATGCTCCAAGCTACTGAATCAATGGCATTAGATTTTTGCATAATTCTATAAATACTAATGCAGGAATGCAGAATGCCATTCTTGAATTTGCAGCCATAAGCACTGCTTTAGCTAGATGTTTTTTTTTAAATGTTGATTTAGAACTCTTAGATTTCCCATGAGGCGGCAGATACACACAATAAACATGCAAAACAACATAAAAATACAACAGGAAAAAGGCAATATTTAAACAGTAAAAGAATGCCACGAAGTGTCACTTCCTGTATATGGAATGAGGAGGTCCCGATACCGATGTGTCACTTCTGCATTCCAAATACTGGTTCACTCAGCAACATCACTTCCGGCATAATCAGGTATATCCCTCCTATTGGAAGTGACATCAGTGACGGTACATGGAACGCGGAAGGACCAAGATCCATATACCGGAAGTGAGATCACTGACGTCACTTCCTGTACGTCACCCGGTTTTTTCATTTCCAAACTTGACATGTATGGTATAGAACAGCTTCTATAAGCCTCCTCATGCACACCAGGGATACAGAGAAAGAGAATGGCAGTGTCTGTCCAGGTCAGTTAAGGTTCCCATACATGGATCAATTTTGTGTAAGATTGCCAAACGAGCGATTGATCGGAGAATCTAACACTGCCCACCTTAAGTGTTTAATCCGGTTCGAACTAAATGTTGATCGAAGAGGCATCCCACATGTTGATTATTCCCTGTTCAATTGCCATTAATTTGGATGAGGACCGAGAAGCAGTGCAGTTTCTAGTAAGTTGTTCAATTCCCAATGTCCCATTCAAAGGTCCTTTCAAATAAGAAATGCTCTATACATCCAATTCTGCACATCCATAGTCATTTTTCAGGCATTCTTATAAATTTGCAAGGGCCTTAAAACTACCCCATAATCTCCATAATGTCCTAGCATTTCAGGGAGCCTTGAGAGCAAATGATTGTGAGAACCCAGTCTCACTGTAGTGCTTAGATGGTGAAAATAGCACTATTTATTGCTGTAATGTGACTTCATGAGAGTTCAATTGGCAATATGTAACAATATCATGGTCATGACAAAAATAATTCTAAGGTAAGTGCTACAATAATAACATACTACAATATGCAAAGTGAAAGTCCAATATTCTCTCTGTTACATTACATAAATACCGTCTAGCTCCTTAACCACTTATTTGGAGCCTGAAGAACTACCATGTGCTTTAGTCTGTTTACAAATGATTGGTAAAAGCCTTGTCACACATCTTACAATACATGAGCCAGAGGTGGAAGTAATATATATTATATTTTATCATTGTTCACTCCATCACCTAGTGCAGTTTATGCCTCCTTGTCTTTAATGCGGCTTTTTGTGATGTTTCTTATGTTGACATGCTAACACACATTTCCTCCCAACATTTCTTGCTCTATTGCCTTTCTATTCTTCTCTAATTTGGTTGTCTCTTTTTGTGTCTTCCTTCTTACACAAAGTCTCTGTTTTATCTGTTACATTCTACATGAATAACTTTTCATATGGGAACTGTCAGCTGTAAAAGTCTAATACCCCCTGCCCATGTGGGAAAAGCTATAGCAATAACTTTAGCTAAATATCACTGTTCATAGCTAATCAGGATTCTGTAGTGCATGCTGAGATTGCCAGGAAAGTCTCAGAAAACCTTCTGTGCCAAAATGGTATAAAACATCCATGCTTCTGTAGAGATGAATAAAGGCAGAACTATACAATTGTATTGAGTGTTTGTAATGTTCATTGTTAGGCAATGGCAACTGGTGTGTTGGATTGCAGGTCAACTTTTTTGCTGTGTATTTTATATATCTTTTATATACAATAATGATTTAACAGGTGTTAAAACGTCCTTTTTTTTATTTGAAACAAAGAAAAGAAAAATAGAATCTTGATAGTTTCCAAAAAGATATTTTACAGATAATAAAGGTTACAGATTCAGGTCAATGCACAATACCTAAGTTACGTGGTGTGTACTCTCTTGAAAATACCTTTTATATTGCCTGTTTCCTTTAATCATCCAGCAAGGTCAGACATCACAAGCAAAGTGCAGGTGAAAATACAAGCTCTTACATGTGACATGCTCTTAGATGTAATGAGCCATTGGCCTCCTGTTTTCAAAGAAGATTGGCAATGTTTTATTAATACAAAACCAGAGAACAAGGAAGAAATATATACCAATGTGTCATAAGGTTTTCCATATTGTGAAGTTGACTTCCAGGTAAGAGCAATGCCTGGGTCCATCACGGCAAGATAAAATCTTGGCAGGGAGCTTATTTGACAGAGCCCTGACATGGCTGAGCTCTCACTTTCTGGAACATAAACTTGGCAAGAGAATGATTCTACACAGTGAACCTGCAGAGAACACATTGTAATTCCTTGATAAATTGCCATGATTGCTTAGTGCTTCCCTTTGCTGATACATCTGCCCCAAATATATTTTACAATTTGTGTTTTCACAGCCTGTACATTTCCTGAGCCCTGCTCATAAAATGTCAAGACAAAAAAAAAGTATTTTTATTTTTTTACTATGAAGGATTTTTCAAGACGTTTCAAATAATAATGATTTTTGCAAGGTAATCACCGTCAGCTATAATTACGTATCTTTGTCTGTCTTATAGATTTATGTTAAACCCTAATGCCAGCGTATGATTCCTAGTAATTGGAACACAAATACATCTCCTGACGCCAATTAACAAAAATGCATGGTCCCTATCCCAAAATAATGACTTAAATATATAACAGATGCTAGTGACAAGTACAAATAGTATTGCTGAAATAACAAATGAATGACGTGTTGAACCGAGTTATACACAAATGAATCTAGTTAAAAAGATCTAATGTAACACTAATTAAAAAATATGAACTTTTTGATTAGTTTTTCTGCCATGTCTTGTACAAAATGGAACATCATTTTCAAATATTTACAGCAATTAAAAAACACACAATAGTAAAAATAAGATGTTGCAAACCTTAAATTAAGGCCATCATAGCAATATTTCTGAGACGGCTAAAATGACAAACTGCCTAACCTAATCTTTTAATCTTCTTCTATTCAATTGAGATAATCAAGCATGAAAAACGAACAGTCTCAACATTTGGGTCACTGACAGGTGAAGTAAATATCAATGATTATCTTTTCACAACAGCACCTTTCATGGACTGCCATGTGTTAGGCATCAAGTGAATGGCTGGGTCTTCAACATGATGTATGAAAAAAATTAAATATTAGACAAATGTAAGAACCCTAAGCAAATTACATAACTGTAATCACTAGATTGGGCAGTTCAGAGTATTTGCAAAAAAAGCTGATTTTGTGGGGTGATAACATTTTAAAGTGTTAACGACCTTCTAAAAGTAGTCTAAGGATGGCAATGGGGTGATGGGTGATGTTTCTATTTGGAATTTAGCTTGAAGATCCAACATTCTGCTTGGGTCTAAAAGAACCACAAAAAATCCATATTAGAGCTAACATTGACTTATTGTTAAAGTTAACCTATTGCCCGTTTACCCATTTTGCATTATCGGTAGCAGATGTGGCGATAATAGTGCAAAGCGGGGCAAAAATAAAGAAACAATTTACCTGGGTGAAATTCATCTAAATGTGGGGACGCTCCACAAATCCAGTGACATTGCTCCACAGCAAGCTCTGAGCACAAGGGTGCTTTGGAGGGTAGATGTCACAAGCATGTCCCCTTGTGCCCTGAGACATTCATCTAGCCTCCACTCTGCCCCTATAGTTTGTGACGCCCATTGAAGGGGGAGAGAGGAAACTGCATAAAGATTCCTAGAGTGTGCAACAGGAATCTTGGCGTATTGGAAGATGACGAATTAGACTGAGTAAATATGGCAGCAACAGGAGTGAGGGAAAAGGGTAAGTTTTGTTTTAAGATTTAGTTATATTATTTAAGACAGCTGACTGGTAAGTAATGTGTGTATATATTTTTTTTCAGAACCGCTGTAAGGTAAGCAAAAAAACACATTGGTGAGTTTGCTATGTGGCTAATAGATGCCCAATTGACAGCAACCAGCCAATAGGAATGCTCCTTGCTGTGTGTAGCAAACAATGCACTCATTGTCAAGTTAAACTACAGGGTAGTTGCCAATGGGCATACCAAACTAAGATTATTTAATTTTACTATGTAATAAATGTTTTGATTGTATTATGTATGCTTGATCGTTCACAGTTATGTAATAAAGAGAAATAAATGTTGGAACGTGTGTGTATATCCTGCATGTTTTTGTATGTATATGTATGGCAGACTTGATGGACTACTTGGCCTTGTTCTTACATGACTCTTCTTTTTTTCTTTGTGTAGTTCATTCCTTTTGGCTTCTGATTGTCATTGATGGTTCCCCAGCATTGCTCCCGACTGTAAATCTCGCACTTTGTTTTTGTTTTTTTTGATAGGTCCACAATTGCACCTTTTTGTCAGCATATTTTCGCACTGAACAAAACGTGAACATCAGCCAGATGTGGGCAAACTAAGGGCCGTGGGCCAAAACCAACTCTTTTGTCTTTTAAATTGGACCTTTGTCACCCTGGTGCCAAGATGCTCTGGCTCCCCTCATTCCCTGAAATAAGATAAAACCTAGAGCATATTGTTTTGATTGTTTCCTAGAGGTCATAGTTTGCCTGCAACAGAATGTTTAAGCGTCTTTATTAAAAGCTTCTATTTATAATTTTTTTAAACATATTTTCTTTTTAAAATATCCTGTCCTAGCTACAAGGACTTAGGACCCCTGTGCTGGATGCCCTTTGCAGGCTTTTGGTCTAGCCCCTATGTCACATTTAAAAACCCATCGTGGCCCGCAAGTCAAAAAGTTTGGCCACCCCTGCAGTAGGCAGATGGAAGGAGACTTGGTAGCAGCAAGCCTTCTTAAACCACTTAAGCAACCACTAGCCATTGGACATTGATGTTTACCTTTTTAGGACTATTGTTAAAGTTCAAAGCTTTCCCTTTGGCCTGATTCTCAGGTAAACTGCTCACTATGTACCCTGCCACAGTGTCCTTTAATGAGAACAATTTGTTTCATTAGTACTAAATGGGTTGAACGTTCATCTGAATCTTAACCAAATTAAACATAGTCATTGAATAGTCAATGGTTTTAGTCATGGCACCCAAAGCTCAGATTGTCTGTCAAAAACATAGACGGGCTGACAATGTACAAATTGCAAAAGTAAAAGTGATTCTGATCACTAGAGAATGCATCTACAATAGCCAGAACTAGATTATAGAGCATTAAAAAAGGTGGCAAACAGTATACTCATTAATTACTTGACTTACAGTATTTTTTGGACCATAAGACACATTTTTTCACTACCAAAATTGGGGGAAAAAAGTGCCTGCGTCTGGTTTCTTGCCAGCTCTCCCGGCATGGAGATTAGCCAGGGAGCTGGAAGAGCTGTCAGATGTGAGATGCTGGCTCGTGTCCGGCTCTCCCATATGAACTGTGTAATTGCCTAAGCCAGCAGATTAATGCCATAGGCAATGAAGAGAGAGCTGTAGATGAACTTGCATCTATATCTCTCTCTCTCCTGTCAGTGGAAACTGCAATCACTCTGAAGCTCCCACCCACACAGAAACAGCTGATCAGCAGAAGAGAGCAGAGAGGAGAGGGAGAAGCTGTTGGTACCCCTTCCTCCTGCAGATCAGTGTGAAGTATGACGCTGTGCTGAGAGTGTACTGCTGCTAGTGACACCTACTTGCTGAATTGGATATTGCATTCATTGAATTCATTGCATTAACTCAATTGAAGTGAAAACATATAAAATCTTTTTTTTCTGGTTTTCCTGCCCTAAAAACTGGGTGCGTCTTATGGTCCGGTGCATCTTATAGTTCGAAAAATACGGTTAAGCTAGCCATACACGTGCAGGATTCCATGGCCAATTGATCACTCACCCGATCGATTCCGGCGATTCTGCCGGGAATCGCAGGTGTGATCAATCGGCCAATTAAGAGTATCCATCGCTGCATACAACCTTGTCCAATGGATTCCGTGACGGATCCGTGTCCGATTGTCCACCTCACAAATGGCAACTCCCCCTGATCCGGGCAGAATCGGATGAGAAAGACCAACATGTTGGTTCTCCGTTGGATCCGATTCTGAGCCCCTGAACGATCGGACCTGATCGATCGGACAAGGTGGGCTGCACGTGATTCCGGCACGATCGTTTTGCGTGCACGCGCCCGGAATCGATCGTGCCGGAATCCGGTGCGAATCCGACACGTGTATGGGGGCCTTAAATGACCTTCTCTTTTTTTGGCTTCATGCCTTACAATACATTTTTGGATTTCCTGTGGGTTTCATGATGAGTCATGTGTTTTGGCAGCACAATAGTGAGAGTATTAGAAACTAGTTAGTTGGAGATTATCAGTGTATAAACTACAGTCAGAAAATATCCCTTGTTTCTTTTCAATAATCAAATTTTACTTTATTTATAAAGCACACTGCAACTTCTATTTTCCAATGCAGTGCACTGTAGTCCAGAGGTCTTCTGAGGGTGTTTTGGGCTGCTATTTTGACCTTAAAAGTCCCAGACTTTATATTATTCTAATGATATGCTGATATTTTATGTATGGATTTGTTTTGTCTTAAGCTAGCCATACACGGCACAGATTCCCTGGCTGATCAATTCAGCACCCGATGGATTCCGGCGATTCCGCCGGCATCCACAGGTGAGAACGATTAGCCAATTAGGGAATCCGATCATGGCAGCCCACCTTGTACGGCCGTATCCGCCAGGGATCCGTGTCCGATGGATCGCCTCCCTGACCGCAACGCCCCCTGATCAGAGCAGAATCGGACCCGAAAAGACCAACAGGTTGGTTCTTCCTCGGATCCGATTCTGTGCCCCCGATCCATCGGATGCGATCGGACGGGCAAGGTGGGCTGCAGGGGATTCCGGCACGATGGATCCGCGTGCACGCGCCCGGAATCCATCGCGCCGGAATCCGGCACGAATCCGTGCCGTGTATGGGGGCCTTTAATGCCAATGTGACACTATTGGTTACATGACATATCCTTAGCTGTTGTACCATGAAATTTCTGTGACAGCATCACAGTATGTCTCTGATAATACAGCAATTATTATTTTGCATATGAATATGACTTTGTAAACATAATATACTCTGGCTTTGGTATTATGGTAATGTTAAGATTCCCACAACTAGCACTGATTATCCAAGCACCATACAACTCACTTTCTTTTGTTGGTCCTTGAATGTCCTTGGTACTTGGTATTCTTATTCTACCACCTATTCTTCCTTCCAAATACAGAAAGCCTGGCATAAGAAATATTAGCATTCCCACCAATCAAATATAAAGAAGTCTGTCATCAGCCATGTCTTAGCTGCTTTTGGGGGTTCTAGAATAAACTTTAGTTGGGCTAGTGGGCATTTGCAAAGACTATAGATACCCTTCCACAAAAAGTTGGAATTTCTTATTTTTTTAATTTCAGCTTTTTGAATATAATCTATAACATTATATTTGATAAAAAAATATGGTGTTATTATTGGTAGGAAAATGAATACAATGTCAGAGTAACAATGGCAACATATACTGATAATGATAACCTTGTAAATAAACACCATCTAGATGGATGTCTACCAATTTTCAGCAATCTCTTTTATCAAAATTTGTTTTGTGCAAATGATTAATTAGCTCTCTATGCAGTTATTTCCTCCAGTGGCTTTACAGAGTTCTCTTACTGCTTTTGGAAAAAGAGTAAAATGACACAGAACACAGCTATAAATTTAACAATGTGCCCAAAATCTGATTTATGGTTACAGACCTATGAACACAGCTCATATTTTGACCTTGAGTCACTTCTTATAAAATCCAGCTCCTTTTGGTGCCTCTAATTTTCTGCCCTTTCTTCCTGCCCTCAAAAATCCTTAATCTGATGATCAGGGAAGCTATAAGGTGTGTAGAGGGGTGCTACTGTTGGCAAGAAATTGGTTACACTGTAAGGAAAATTCCCCTCTTGTTTGGGAGAGAATATTGTACTGTTTTTGAAGTATTGTAAAAGGGTGAGGATAAATGTAATATTCCTATAGTAGGATAGGTATAAATGTAAGGGTGGTTTTATACAGTATATATAATGTGGTTCTGTGCTCACTATAATCGGTTTTGTTCAGGAAAGAGTGAACTGTATGTGCCACCCTAAGGCAAGTTACTTGCATATAGTATAGTGGGGGAATTCCAGGTTGCTCTTCGGTGTGGATATGAAGAGAGAAGAAATCCTGTCCTATGGGAGATCCTATGTCTGTCTAGACAGGACTGTGGAACTGGAGATCAGTATGACTATGGTTAGATTGTGATCAATAGAAAGACCTATAGAGAGAAGTGTGGGCAAGCACCATTCCATTTGGACAGTTGAATATTTGCAACATCTACCTCAAGCATCTGCCTTACTCCTGGCAACAAGAGTAGTGAAACCATGTATACAGGGAG
>CM070036.1:52088897-52099680 GCA_036250615.1 Ptychadena robeensis | reverse complement strand
CTGCAATGTTAAAAGATAGGGGGCGAACCGAACTCGCCATATGTTCGCGAACATGCGATGCTCGCCGCGAATAGTTCTCCGGCCAACAGTTCGGGCCATCACTACATACAAGTCCAAATCCACAGGGGTCAGTTTAGGCAAGTTAAAGTTCAGAGTTTCTGAGGGGATTTTAATTCTGGCCTCAGTGGGTCTCAGACCTACAGATGAGAGTTTCAGACCATTTGATACAGTTTTAGAACAGGTGACAGCCATCAGTATTCCGTATTTCAGAACGCTAACACTTTTCCTTTCAAAAAAAAGATCTACACAAGATGTATGAAGTTTTCTCATGTTAGCGTAAATTACATAAAAAACCTTGGCAACTGAGCCAATTATGGGAACAGAGAACATTTTGACACTGTCAATAGCTAATTGGCTCCTTTCCAAAAACACTTTTTAGTACCAAAATATAATGCCATAATATGTCATATCTTGTTTAAAAGCAACAATTTCAAAATAATGATGGAAAATATAAATTTTGCATCTATCTCAATCATTAGGAACATTTTACCAAGAATATATGTGCCAATGCTGATGGGCTTAATTTTTTTAATCATATTAAGATTAAATAATTAAACACATTTTTACTTTTCATATGTATATATAGCATGTATAGTTTCCAAAAATATTTATTAAGAATTCATAACTGCTTTAGTAAATCGTCCTTCCTTTATTGTATCATGAGCCCTTTTGTGCTAACCCATGTCTGAAATTAAATTTTAAGGTTTTAAAAATTGCTCAGTAATAATAATAATGACAAGAGTGGTCAAAACATTTTAGTTAGTTTAGAGGAAACTTAACTGCAAATGGAAATATAGGGAATGCTTTTTTTAACATTACAACAAAAATTTATAGTTTTTGCATTAACAAATTGAAGTAAATGCTGATTTGAAAACATTTTTTTTTAAATTGCATTAATTAAGTTCAAAATAAAAAATGTTGTCTTAAAAAGATTTTGAGCTTAGACTTGACTTTGTATTTGAAGCATTGTTTTAATGTTCCCACAACCCTTTACTACATCTTAACCTTCTGGGCGTTACAGGCTTTTCGCGCCACCGCCGGTGTCAAATAGATGCCAGCGGTGTGTGGGGAGAAGAGCGACGCCCCGCCATTAACATGGAGGTCTATGGCGCCGCCCCCCCCCGCCCCTGGAGAGGGGGCATTTGTGCCCGATCCCGGCACGGGCGCAGTCTGATTCACGATCAAACTGCGCCCAAACTGGCTTTGGGCATATCGCTCAGGAGGTTAAACAAGTTTAGTGCTTTGCTCAGTAGTGATGATCGTGAATATTCGGATTCCGAATATTAATCGCGAATATTGGAAATTCGCGAAGATGGTGAATATATTGCCGAATATTTGCAATTCCGGATATTCTGTATTTTTTAGCCATTACACATGCCTCTCAATGCAAGTGGACAAATGGGAAGGCTGCAACAAGAGCTTAGCAACACCATCAACAGTTTTTTAAATGAATATTGGGGTGATGTGAATATTGCAAAAAATTCGCATAAAAATTTGCGCCATGTTAAACATGTTAAACATATATAAACTGCCGATATTCGCAATAAAAAAAAACCCAAATATTGCCGAATGCGAATATTTTCCGAATGTTTTCCATAAAATTTGCGGCATGCCGCGAATATGAATGTTGCCTATGCCGCTCATCACTATTGCTCAGCTAGTCAACATTTTTTATAAAAATTAAACCATCTATAGTAATGCTTACCTTATTCCTTAAAGCCATTTCGTATTAGTAGCCACAGATATTAAAAAGCTAGAGAAGTAATTCTAAGACTACCAATGAAACTTTATATGGATGTTTTTTGATCCTCGACAGCTAATTCCTTGACTAGCGCAAGGTGAGATTATATATGGGAACTCTACCAATGCATGCATTGCCAGTAGAGTAGCATGCGTAGAGTTAAAAGGGCCCTTATAATATTCTTATCTTGTTAGTATTGTAAATAAAAGTTATTTCTTACCTAGGAGTGTGAGAACACAAGCTAGTATCGCAATCAAAGCTCCGGTACTCAATCCAGCAGGTAACGTGTAAGCTTCCGCATTGCAGGTTTGCGCTATGCCATCTACATCGCAGTCGCAGACTCTTATAGTAAGTGTATTGGTGCTGCTAAGTGATGGAGATCCACTGTCTACTATGACAATCGGTAGGTAAAATACAGACTGTTCCTGCCTCCGGAATCCATTTCTCTTCGTTATGACCGATGCCGTATTATCTGGAGAAAATCGATTTTTTTTTAAATATCACATCATGCAGCATATATATAAAACATAATTATTTTATTCAGAACAAATTTATAAAAAGTAAAAGCAACTAACGGAAATGTTACATTTTGTATCGATGAATAGTTTCCAGGTAATCAGAACTAAAGTTCTGTAACTTAGTACTCTGAAGAAATAAGCAGATTAGGGGGTTTGGTTAGGTTTTGATTACTTTCTTCATCATGCACTAAGTTAGGACCTCAATCCCCTTAAGCAATCAGCATTTTCAAAGTGTAATCAGTGACCACCTCTATATTTCCCTTGGTGCAAGACTTACTTTCAATATAAGGGCTTGTGTCCACTGCTCCCCCCCCCCCCCCCCCCCCCCCCCCCCAGGTGGACACGTGCCCACCACAGGAGAAAGCATGCAAAGAGGAAACTTCTCTTAACATCCCCCCACACATGACCTCCTAATAATCATTCCCTACCTCTTTCTGTCTCACATTCTAAATATCCCCCCACACACGACCCCCTAATCATCATTCTCTCCCCCCATTCTGCCATTTCACAACCCCCACATAGAGACCCAGAGAGTGAAAGCATCCTACCTGCCTCACCTTCTTCACATCGGGAAAACAAGGGACAGGCAGCAAAGGCTGACAGGCTTGATTGGTGCTGAGCCTGTCAATCAGCTTCTCCCTTGCTGCCATGCCCCCCGCCGATTGTGCCTCCCAGGGTCTCAGCTGCAGCAGCCTTTGGCTCACCCCCAACCCCTCTCCTTCTGAATGGTATTGGCCTGAGTCCCTTGTGTATTGTGCCTGCTAGTTTTAGGAGCATGTTTTATGTGTGCATCTCCAGGACCCCTTTAGTCCTGTTTCATGTTTGCAGTGTGTCCAGGACTGACTAGATAAAATGCTTTAGTCATGGCTCCAAATCAGCTAGAAGTCTGAGCCCTACAAGAACTATCTGGGAATAACAGGCTTGCATCTTCTTGCATATCTCAGATGGTTTCCTTATGCCCCTGCATTTTATGTAGTAGGAAGTAATCTTGTGTAGACTACCTGCCACATCTATGTGTTTATGCCTTCCTCTGCATTTATGAAATTGTCATGTCGAAGAGCCAAAGTCTATGTAATGTAAAATTTTGGTTTTCAAATTTGATTAGCATTTTACCCACGAAAAGGGGATATTTTCAGTAGGAAGACTTAAAAAAACATATATTAAAACAAGAAAGCAAGAAAAAGATGAATACAATAACTCACTCTATGTAGTCTAAGCCTAAGTGAACATGGAAGGCTTAAAATACAGTGTGTATGTGCACATTTACAACGCAGGTATGTCATTACGTCTGTTTAGAGTCTGCATGTGTGAATTTTCTCCAGATGGTTTCATTTGTTCCTGCAGTTTATAAACACCACATAGAATAATATCCCTCCAGTAAAAGCCATTCGTAGTATATGCACCTATATGAATAATTGTTACAGAACCATTATTTAGTGATCCCCTCTAGTGGATGATGACTGATGAAAATAGTTCTTTGTACAAATACTGCACTTTATAACTACACAGAGTACACAGATCTCTGTTTTTTTTCTCTTAAACGTATAATTCTCAGAACAGATCATTAAAAAATGCATTTTTAAAAGATATTGTACATTTATATTTAAGTGTATTTATAAGGTTAGCAATTTCGGGATATAAGCATTTAAGGTCTAGTTTATGGTTTGTAGATAGGATGAGAACATGTTGTTAACTGTGAGTATAGACTTCATTATATTCTTTTTTTTTACCTGGCCTGGAGTCTTTCCTGGGCACTAATGGAACTACTTCTGCTAATGGCTACCTTTTTTGGGACAATAGGCAGAGCACTAATTTAATGGTCTTAGAAGACCAAATCAAATTATTTTACTATCTATAGAAATGCATTTGGGGTCTTCAGTTCACATTTGTCATGAAATAACAACATTCTAAAAGGAAACAGTGTTCAGTAAATGAAACAAATGTGTTAGTATTTTAGTTGCTATGCTGGGTTTAATTATTGTTTTTCTCTTTGGTACTGGTAATCAAACAGTAAAAATAATCAAGGCTTATGTCTTGGGATACCGGTAACGGAAACCCAATCAGTTAATGATTTTTTGCACCACCCCTTACCTATGTTTTTCCAGTGGATTTGTAATTAGACTATGGTGATTTGTATATAAACTGCTTCTATTGGTGTTAAAAAAGCACTTGTATATTTATCAATATGCATTATGGATAAATATAGGTGTGATTTTTCGCACTGAAAAGCACTGTTTCTATACCAATCACCACACGAAAAACATTACATTAAAAATGTATTTACAAAAATGTTTTATATCAACAATACATATATCAGGTTGCTACTAGGGATGAGCAGCATAGGCAATATTCGAATTTGCGACATTTCATAAAATATTCTAAATAAATAAAAAAATGTGATATCTCCTGTTAAGACTGTGACATTGAACTCACTCGAAGAAAGGTTTTTAAAGTAGGATTCCCGAACGAACAGATTGGCACAGTGCTGATATTCGAAATGGCAATTTGCAATACGAATATTAACGCTCAACACTAGTTGCTACAGATGTTTAGTAATGTGAATCCTATATTGATTCTTTTATGATAAGTATATCAGATCACATAAGAAAAGCTGACCTTAAGATACGTGGGAAGCAAATAGGCAGATTGATGGACTCAAACATGTCTAAGATTGACAAGAGAATGGACAGATTGGACATGATGGCATCTTCAATGTAATGGGGGAATGGCCTGAATCAAAAAATGCCTGAAAGCATACCTATGCCAGCACCCCATGCAAACGAAAAATCAAGACCTTTACAACATATTGGCATGTGTAAAAGGTCAAAATAAAGGTATAATTTAAAACAATCTAAAATCTGACACATGCATTTATGGTGATTTTTTTTATTTAGAAATTTATACCAGGAAAAAATTTGAACATAAGTATTGTTTATAAATACTATATATATAATATTTTCAGGCATTAGATTTGCTGTCAAAACCTAGACATGATACAAAGTCAAGCGAATGTCACACAGCCGATCTTCAATCAACAGTTATAGTGAGGAGGGCAGGCAATTTAGCATTACTTTTGATTTCTCACTTTTTGTCAGCAATGTATTACCCTTTGGCAATGCCAGGATTAATCAAACTGTCTACAGTACAAGAAAAAGAAATATGTACTCATGTCTTATGAAAACTGCAACTCAAATCCAGATATCTATGTAAATGTTTAAAAAAAAAAGAAGAAAAGAAGCATAAAGCAGATTCTCTCGTTCAGCAACTCATTAAATGAAATTTATATGTTCTCAATAAAAAAAGAGCGTAACAACAGCCACGGGTACTCAAAAACTATTTCTATGTTTTCAATAATAAAGAAGACTACAAGCACACAAATATTATACTTGCTGGAGAAAAGGAAAAATAAATTGCGCTGACAAGCAAGAAAGAGTGATGACTTTTTTCAAAATGATGTCCTTGAAGATGTAATATACTACAGTTGATCTGTGGTTGCACTGAAAACAGTTACCATGACATTTCTTTATTATATGGCCGAGCAAGTCGCTGTTTGTAGAGGGAAAAAAAAGACTGAGCGGGAGAGGTTAGCAAAAGCAGCATGAAGAACACTGAAAAAAATTGTATTGTACTTTTTGATTGAATAATTCTAGGCTGTCATAGTTATTTTGTGTCTCCAAACGTTTCCCATAGAACTGAGCCCTAAGAGTGACCTTGCATGTCATTCTAATGAAGTTTTCACTGGAGCAATGCCACATAACATAAATAATGATTACGTGTGTACCAATTAATGCATACCTCTCAAAGGCGTTCTTAATATTGATAATGTTACGTGAGATGTTTGAATATATACAGTACCAAACAAATGACTGCACCAATAACCTTCACCTTAGCTGTTGTATGATGTTTTTTTTTTGTTTTCCAGATTGATTAGTATTCTATGCATGACTTTTTGTTATATATAAAAAAAAGTTTCATTAGTAGAAGCTTAACAAGCTTGTTTTATAAACTGGAATAAATACAATTTGTTGCAGTGTTAGTATGTCCATACAAATCTTGATAGCTGAATATAAACTACAATACAATGTATCAAGGAAAAATGGCTTGTGCTGGCATTGTGAGCTAGAAAGGATGAACGTCATCGCTGCTTTACAAAGTCAATTTGGATGGGTTTTTAAAAGAGTCATCTTGTTTTCTGTTATAAATATTCCATCAATTCTATAATACCCATATGTTAAATATGGGTCTGCTAGCATTGCAGTTGTATGGTGTGCCTTGTAGTTCCAGATCTGGGGCATTTTCGGGGTATTCATGCCATATATTTACTAGGTGAACAATAACAACACTATTTTATAATTTTATACTTATTTGTGTTTATTCATCTTTACTTAACATCCATCCTTTATTTTCGAGAAAACAAAATGACGTATAGAAGCATGGCCCTGAGACCTTATTTATTAAGTTTCTTAGGGTGATGCATTTTGAAATGGGGATTTTGAACCTTAAGGACCATTTCCCACTAGCTGTGCTTGCAGTTGTCTTTTCTGCAGATAATGGACATGGTAGCGGTAACTCCAGTACAGCTGCTAGTCCCGTCTGTTCATGTGCTTTTTTTACTTGGGGTGGCAAGTTTTCCTAGAAAACATCTCCTGGAATAGAACATTAATCCTCTGAATAAATAGTACCCCTTTGATCTGAGTCTTTTATACTGTGTGGCGTTACAAAGTTTGGTATCATCCGGTGCCAAAAATCCAGTGTGTCACCCCAAAGTGACATATATGGCATTCTGTGTGTTGTATGGGTGTCAAATTGTGTGCCAATGTTGTGTATATGTACATTAATCTTATCCCACAACTAAAGGGAAGCCGAGTACTAGTGATGGAAATCAGCTGCGGCTGTTCGTGAACAGGCGAATTAAACTTCTGCAAATACCAACGGTTTGCATGTTCGCTGCGAACCTACATTAACTTCTCAAACCTTCAGGTCATATTTGTAACCAAAATACCAATAAAAAGTCAAAATGGTGCAACCACCAGGACAGTGTCATGCCAAATGGGGATGAATGGCTAAAATTCTCCCCCAAAATACGGAATTTTTAAAATGCTGTTTTTCAGGTCTTATGGCCGGAAATCACATCTAGATTACAGATTTTGCCAAAGCCTAGCTGGAGTGGGCTGCCAGCCCGACAGTACCTTCTGCAGCGCATCACATTTAGTCAGATCTCTCTGCAATACATATTATAGCATACCCCACCCCCAGAGAAGGACTTCTGCATGTAACAGAAAACCTAAGCTATAGCCACAGATGGCTGGATAGAGTATAATAGTAAAGTAGCTAAGCCATCCCTCAATCAGCAGCAGCTCTCCCTATCTATCTAGTACTGGAGACGTAGGATAAATGTAAAATGGCCACTGGGCTGCTTCTTTAATGGCGGGGAGGGGGTGTCGAAAAAATGTGTTATTGGCTGTACTGTCCCACCTGACTAGGGTGAGGGGTCGCAATTTGTCTCCATGTTAGGGAATAGAGAGCGGGTCGACACCCGGCATTGTGAACTGCGAACATGCTATGTTTGCTGCAAACTTTTCGCCTATCACTTCCGAGGACACATGGATAAGAATTTATCACCAGGGGTGGGCTGGAAGCAGGGATTATGTGGGTTAATGAGTAGCAGGGTTGTTACCCTATTCTAATGCATGGGTGGGTGTCACCCTACAACCAATAGCCTAACATTAATTATTCACTAAACAGCAGGCAGTAATCTGTACTACAGTAAATGAGAGACTTAGTACTTGGCACAGAGTCAGAAAGTAATTAACAGCAACAAATCAGATGGAGTTAAAAAAACTTGACTTTTTTTAAAGAAACCTGTAAGTTAATGTTCATTCATCCAGTTTGTTTAGTTTGACTTTATTACAGATATGCAGACTAAAAATTACTTTATTACAGTTATATTACTGTGCTGAGTTATTTCCCAGAGAAAAGCGTTAGCTTTAGCCAACCACTTATAAGTTCCACCAGCTTATAATTGATTAGTTTTGAGTTGTTTAAAAATCATTTGCCTACTGGCTAGCTTAGTAGCGGCATACTTCATCAACAGCTGCAGCATTGGAGTGTGTCGATTTTGCTTTCAAAGATAAATTGGTACATGGATGAGAGTATCTCCTTAAGGAGTATATTGAGAGATGATTATTTCAAGATTTTCACAAACATTACAGTGTTGCTTTTCATAAGATTAAAAGTTAACCTTATTTTATCCATGCAATGTAATCTATCTCTGTGAAATAGTTGTGTACACAAAATACGAATATACACATACACTTTAGCACACTCACCCAATATTTATAATGATTTAAATGATATAGAGATTGCTTTATGCTATCAATGCAATGCTTTAGGCCAGGCATTTCGAAAGTCAGACCCGGGGGCCAAATGCAGCCCGTGTTCAAGTTTCCACTGCCCTGTAGTGCTGGGAATCTTCTCACAGATTCTCCATATTCCATAGTTTGGGGAATGGTTAGGACTGCTAAGATACAGTGAAATGTGGCCAGACAACTGGGATAACTGCAAGTTCCAGCATACTGAGGGGCAGTCTTTATCAGTATTATGGCATTGACTGGCTAATGCTGTAACGGAGTGGTAAGGGGCTGACTAAGTTAAGCCTGTCAGGGGAGGGACCCTGGGGAAACGTTTTGCCTGCTTTCCTCTTTCCTATTCTCTATGGGCAGCCATCTTGGGTCTGGTGGGGTATAGGGGTACTAAAGCCGGGCGACAGCAGGAGGACAGCACTTGGTGCCTGACAGGAGGTCAACAGGTTCCAACTTCACATGGATCAATATAACCATGACACCCTATTTAATAAAGGATTGTCCACACACTAGTTGCAGATTAACTTTACTAATCAGATGGATATTTATACATGCCGTGCTACCGCTGTTTCCAGAGGTAGGGTAAAAGGCTTGGGATAATTCAATAGTTACAGAACAGTAATGACAGTAATGAAATGCTGCAGCCCAATCCCTAAGAGAGTCTGTTAGCCCAAAGAGGGATGTTGATTCCCAGGGTGGAGAGAGAAAAAGGGTGTCCGTCCAATAACTACTCTTTGGGATGGGTTAGCATACAGGAAACACATGAAAACACATTTAACTATTTGATGACCACAATGCTTTGTGTAAAGAATGAGATATATATGAGGTTTTGTTCATTTGTATTTAGTGCTAATGGATCAAAGAATGGGCTGAATGGGCAACCCCCCAACACATTTCATTTCACATAACCTGGCCCTCTTTGTTGGACACTCCTAGTTTAGGCTAAATTGAATGAACTGTAGTTGACAACCCCCATTCTTTCGCTATGGACCCAAAGTTGAAACCATGTGTACCTAGCCTACATGTAAATTCGGGAATGTTTAGAGCAGGTAAATAAAAAATTAGAAAGTATATGTTTTAATATATATTGATGCTTACCTTTGTTATCTTGTAACGTGAAATTAACATTACTTGCGTCAGGAGGTAAGCTGAAATAAAACCAGTGGCCGTTTGATGGTTCATCTCTGTCTACTGCACTTATCTCCTGTATGACCTGTGAGTAAGAATGATTTTAAAGTATAAGAAAACTGGAATACACTAAATAAGATATTTCCTCTAAACTGGAGGTAGACAGCTACAAAAAACAAATAGTAATGGTGTTGATTTTTATTTAACATTATCCAATGATTTTCCATAATTGATCTGTTGCATATTAGCACATAAACAGGTTTCATTGTCCTCCCCTCCACCCACATTGAAGGGGAGTTCATGTATTTTGCTATCACTGTAGCAAAACTATATTGCTCCTTGTGCTGCTTCTCTTCAAATCAGAGCTATGCTTTATATCAGTGGTTCTCAACCTGTGGGTTAGGACCCCCTTGGTGGTCGAATGGCCATTTCACAGGGGTTGCCGAGTTCTCTGGAACATCAAAGCTTCTCCTAATAAGCAGCAGTGCTGATGCCTACAAGCGAGTAAAAAGGTTAGGAGGAGGAGTAACTTCCTGCACATGCGGGTGGGAAAACATAATGGAGGGGACATTGTCACAGAGTGTGACTTTGTAATTGTAAGTAACACTCTGCACCCACACATCCGTGCTCTAAATACAGGAAGTGACAGTTTGTGATGCCACTTTGGGGGTCTCTGATCTAAAATAGTTGAGAACCACTGCTGTAAATGGACTACAAAAGGATGATAACAATATTCAGGCACCTGCACTTCTAACACTAGAAATTAATTTATTTATGGGGGTATGCATTTATTTGTGTTTTTTAGATTTGTCTGGATTTCAACTTTTAATCATTTCTATATGTGTCAGCTAAAATGTTTATAATTGAAAGTATACTGTTAGGAAAAGCTGAAGTCTCTTATATAATCATGCACTACCTGAATGAATCCATTTAAATATAGCTTTAGTAGTTGGGTCATTCTAATAATATTATAA
>CM070036.1:52024107-52080372 GCA_036250615.1 Ptychadena robeensis | reverse complement strand
GGGGGCAAACATTTTGATCCTTGTGTCCTAAAGGATTCATACATTTCACAGAGGTTCTAGACCAGTGGTTCCCAAACTGGGGGGCACAGAGGTATTCCAGGGGAGTGCAGCTAGGTAAGCCAACCATGGAGGAACTAGCTGCAGACAGTAAGTAGAGTGCATGTAATGTGTATCTCTGTGTGTCACTTTGTGAATAATTCATGTCTCTACATGAGTGTAGTGTGTGTGTGTTTCTGTGTGAATCATGAATGTTTCTGTATGATTGGTGTTAAATCCAAAAACAGTTCTATGAGTTGTATGCCAAATAAAGTTTGAGGGTTATTTCACACTAGTACACAATATTGCAACCTAAACAGGGCTAGTGTGAAATGGCCATCAATCTGAAACTGTGAAGTTTGAATGGTGGAGGGGGGGGGGGGGGGGGGGGGGCTTCATAATGTTCCAATCTAGAAAAGGGGGCCCTGCAGGGAAAGTTTGTGAACAACTGTTCTAGACCATGAGCAGATGGATGGAGTGTTTGTGTGAAATTATATCAATTCATGAGAAACTTGTTCTACTATTCACACATGCATGAATTATGCATTTCTGTGCAGTGTGTTATCCTTAGTCCTTTTGGACCTATTTGGCATTAATGATGAGCAGCATAGGCAATATTCGTATTCTCAAAATATCACAAATTTTTCTCCTAATATCCTAAAATTAATGATCTCCAGTCATTATTACCTTCACTGCGCAAAAGATTTTCGCAATAAAAAGTGACGATATTCCCATATTTCGCAAACAACACTATCACATAAAAATAAATAATTTATTAACTTCCTTGATTTATTAGGCACTTGTACATGGGAATGCAATGCGCGGTAGTGCTGGGTACTATTGTGAAAAATATTCGCAATTACGAAGATATAGCGCTAAAGTCCAAATCTTCCCCGATTCTTGAAGTGCTGTTATTCACAATAAATGTGTCATTTGAATATTCGTGATCAACACTATTTGTCATGTATTCCATTTAAAACAATTTTAACGGGATTACATGGATTCACAACCATTATTTTTTTCCTTTAAAAAACAAGTAAAACTCACACATGTGTAATCACATATCTTGCCATTGCAAAACATAAAACAATCTTAAGCTTTAGAGATTACCAAAATGGAATCTCTAGACCCTAGGTGCCGAACATGCGGCCTGGGCGCCCCAATGCGGCCCTTTGGGCATTCTTTGGCGGCCCCCTGTGGTCCTCCACTTGCAGCCCCCAAAACCTAACTGTTAATGCATAGGGCACATGTTTGAGTGGGAAGAGGAGGAGAGGCAATAAACTGACCTGATAGACATATGTAAAAGCAGATCAGGGACCCAGAAGTCACCTGAGAAAGTCCCTCACCTCTTCTCCTCTAGTGTTGGCAGGAAATCAGCAGACTGGTGAGTGTCTATGCTCCCATTATTCACCAATGAACGAGGGATGATTGTATAATATATATTGTGGCACATATCCTGAGAATAGGGGCATATAACCTTTGAATCAAAGGCTTTTATTATATCTATGAGGCACATAACCTTTGACGATGTATATGACTGTGTATAAAAAATGCTTATACAAGTCTGTATAGGTTGAAAAGGTTACATGCGGCCCTTTAGTGATGCTGAGGGCCTGCACTTGTGGCCCTCCATGTCAACTCAGTTGGCCACAACTGCACTAGACAATTCTGCTTTTTAGACCTCTTTAGCATAGTGCAGAGCCAAGCCTTTTACACAAATGTTAAGAGAAAGAATTTTACATAAGGGTAAGATTGTTCTAAGGTTAAATATATGTAACTAAAGGACTACATCTTCTTTTATTCTGCCGTTTCTGTTGTTTCTGTCTTTTTCTTTTACATATACAGACCATTTTTACAACATACTGTTATATTGTGCTACACTGGGCTTGTTCATGCATGTTAGTTACATTTCAGCTGAACAAACTGCTGCATATGAACATATGTGATTATAAATACAATCCACACCATCCACAGGGAAGGGAAAGAATAAGCAAACAGCTGGAGAGCTACCTCAAATGGATATTTTGCATCTTCAATTTCCCTACTAATTGCTTTGTTCATTATACTGTCAAGTTTTGCGCTGTGTCACATAGTTAAAACAAAAGATAATATATGGCGATTTCACACTGTGTGGAAGGTTTACACAGTTGCTGCCTTTCTCAATTTCACATGTCAATGTGTCTGCCATTTTGTATGAAGATGCAAGTGTTCCACAATGAGAAATAATTTAATTTTCTCCATGAGCACATGATCAATGAGGCAAAAATTTAAGTTTTTAATGTGAAACTTGGGTTGTGACCTAAATGTAAAAGCATGAGCAATGACTACAATTAAAGTGACTGATTTTTTACATTCCTGTTTTATCATTTCTTTAATAGATTGTATGCTGTATCTTACAATAATTTATTACATACAATCTCCTATCTTTCCACAGATAATTAAGATATAGGAAACTATTTACTCTGGTTTAACATAGAAAGTGGAATAGGATATATTAAAAAAAGTTGATTTCTAATTGGTTGCCATGGGTTGCAGGTGTTACATTAAAAGTCATGCTAATACCAGGGGTTTTATTTTCATTAGTTGTGTAATAATTAGATAATGATTAATTGTCATATTACCACTTAACGTGCTCCTTTAAGCTTTGCAGCATCAGCACTTAAAAGAGGTTATTAAATATACCTAATTTATGAATCATGGCTGGAAACTATAACTCGATCTAAATGCATAATTCAAATGTTAGACAAAGTCATGCCGGTTTTATCAAGGCCATGTGCCACATATTAGTGGACCTTTCATAAACACTGTAGGGAGTCATTTTAAAATTGTAAGATCTAGAAATGACTGTGACTAAGGTTCACAGTATTTAAAGTGAAAATGCACAGAAAAATGTATATATGTAGAAGTGGCAGAAATCAACTGTAATCCTAGCTTTCCTCCTATCCTACAATTAGTGATGTGACAAGAAGTTTATTATTTTTCCACCGGCCGGATCATGCGTGGAAAGATCCGTCTGGAGGAAAAATGTTTTCACTAGAGACCTGATAGAGACCCTAGTCTTTAGTAAAAAATCGGGTAAAAAAAAAACAGTTTTCTCAATTAAAATTCCCGGCAAAAAGTCTGATCCGCCTGTTCGCAAATGGACGTGTCTGAGGTTCAACCATCACTACCTACAGTGCAGTGCAATCCCAATAAGGCTGGGTCTATACTACCAAATAGTGCAGAAGCCACACCAGTATTCTTCTATGGAAAATGATATGTCAGTCTACACTTGCGCGTCATTACATGCCTCAGGGTGTTGCACGGCATACGGGATGGATCCACAATGCCCGGCTGAGTGCAGTGGTTCTTTCAGCATCAGCACATGTAACGTGGTCATTGGTAATTAATGGGAATGTTATGTGTCAAGTGCATTTTTGGGCTGGTTTGCTTTTGTATAGACTAAGCACCCGAACACGGGGCAAACCATGGGTGGCCGCTATGGACATGTCACCTGCGGTTTCTGGGGCTGCCTAGTGTAGACCCTACCTAAGTTGTCAGTCTATCCTTCTGGAGTAGGAAACCAACCCCTAAAGTATATGTTTTCCTTCATTTGCATATGTGGTTCTATTTTCATGTAAAACAAAGCTCATATATAGCCACACACATGTGAGTATGGGCACTTGGTAGATATGGATAAAGTGGACCTAAACTCACAAGTAGCTTGTGCCCATGTCTCTCAGAGGGCTGAGTTTAACCACTTTTTTCCAATGTTGACTGGTTTATTTAGGAAGTAATAACAAAGCAGATGCAGCTTCTGCACAAATGATGTTTAACGTCATATCAAAATTGGACTCGAAAAAACAAATACTTTTCTTTTTGAGATGTTCCAACATCTTAATATCTCCAGCAATATCACCAGCAATGTCCAGGATACCATGTTCAGGGGCTTTGCTTTAAAAAAAAAATAAAGCATCTATCCCCAACACTTTGAGTCACCTACTGCAGAGACAATGCCATAGACGCTGCTGGTGCTTATGGGATAGGATGTCATTCATGAAAGTGTATTTGATCTTTTACATTTTCTTGTGTTTTTCCGTGCTTTATTTCACACAGGGTAAATCAATTCTAACACTAGAAGGGAGAGGAAAACATCAGTAGTGGATGTCTTCATCTATAATAGTGACACATACAACACCATTGCCATTTTACACATATAGTATGACTATGTGTCTCATTCTAAGCCTTATTTTATGATTAAATTCTGCCTTTAAAAGTAGTGATGGCCATAAAATTGCAGCATTTCAACAACATTGAATGAAACATTACAGAGTAAAAGAATCTGTCCCTACAATAACAAGGTAAAAGAAAAACATAATAGTAAAACATCTGGAAGGGAAGAGGTAAGTCTGGAAAGAAAACTTAGTAAATTAGACATGAGACAGGTCTAATGAGACATTTAAAACTTTGTGACATCTTATAGGTGAGTTGCCCTTAAATAGTGATGACTGAACAGGTGGATTGAACTTTTAGAAAACTGTTCTCTACCCGGGCTCTAGTGAAAATATTCTTCCTCTGGCCGGATCTTTCTGCTCCTGATCCAGACAACAGAAGTATAACAACATGGCGGGTCGAACACCCATACTGTTCGCTATCCTTGCAGACAGTTCAGCCATCCCTACCCTTGAAGTGTTTCTTGGTAGTTTTATATGAAAGAAAATGAAAACTAATACCTCACAGGGCTGTTTGTTGAATCTGGGTCATGTGCCATCACAGTTCCAATACTGCTTCCTATTTTTGCTGATTCAGATTCCACCATTGTATATAAGGTTTGAGAAAACACAGGAGGTTCATCAACGTCTTCCACAGTAATTCTTACTGTTGTTGTATCCATGAATGGACCAACACTAAGAAATCGATTGTCTACGTGTTTGTTTGCTGCCTCTATCCTCAGTGTATAGCTGGTCTTTGTTTCATAATCCAGTTCCTGAGGAAAAAAAGAAACATTTTTGTATAAATGGAATCATGTGTCCTACATTTACCTATTTTATTTCACAAAAGAATGTGAAATGAATGGGTAAGAAAACAATGCACAACAAACTAAAAATACAATAGGAATATATATATATATATATATATATATAATACGGGCTATCAGCAGGGAAATTCACATACCACAATATCTAGAGATGGTCAATTTGTTTTTTTTAATTGACTAGTTCAACTTTGTGAGTTTATTGCAAAGACCCTGAGCATAGTATCAAACTTGCTGGAAATGCAGAGAAGGATCCAGGGTATACTACAAAAAAAGAAAGTATTGCTCTTACACAAATAGTTTTTGCAAAAATAAAGTTCAAAATCTATTTGAAATTTCTACTTTTACTTAGTTTATGCGAAAACTACATGTGCTAGAGCAATCCTTTTTTTGATGTTCCCACAACCCTTAACTGCATCTCCAGCAATTTGGTGGTAATACCATGTTCAGGGGCTTTGCTATAAACTTACAGTCAGCTAGCCAAAAAACTTGCTATCTCTACAAACATCCCAATCATACAACAAAAAACAGAAATGATCGGGGTGTTACACAGTGTAACCAATACATACTGTGAACACCTCCTAAATGGTGGTAAAACTCCATGTATTGGTATATGAAAAAGAGAAAAAATCTATTTTATAAATGCGTTTGCAAGTGTTTTTCATAAATACATTTAGAACTAATACATTGTGAGTCCCTGGACTCTACCCACAACCATTTAGTGTGTATTGGTTACACATTGTAACACCCCAATTGGTTCTATTTTAAATTAAAATATTAGTTAATCCAATTAATAAACTCTATGACCTTTAGCATTACAAATATGTTTTAAGTATTTTTCAATGTAGTTTAATCTACACCAATAATTACAATAATTAGCTATTAGTGATGGCTGAAAAGTTCACCCGGCGGACAGTTCGCAGCAAACATAGCATGTTCGCAGTTCGCAATGGTGGCGAACAATATGGGTGTTCTACCCACCCCCTATACCTTAACATGGAGACAAAGTGCAACCCCACACCCTACTGTCAGGTGGGACAGTACAGCCAATAACACTTCCTTTTTGCTCCTAGAGGATACCCCCTTTATAAAAGAAGCCCCCCCATGGCCATTTTTACATTTATCCTGTGTCTCTAGTACTAGGTAGATAGGAGAGCTGCTGCTGATTGAGGGATGGCTTAGCTACTTTATCCATCCAATGATCTGTAGCTATAGGTAAGGTGATCTGTTACATGTAGTTCATCATTACTGAGCCACAAAAGTCCTTCTCTGTGGGTGGGGTATGCTGTATTATGCATTTCAGAGAGATCTGACTAAATGTGATGCTCAGCAAAGGTACTGTCAGGTAACTTTTTGCAAAGTCTTTAATTTCTAAAGAAAACAGCATTTGAAAAAATCCATATTTTGGGGGAGAGGTTTAGCCCTTGATCTCCCTCTGGCATGATACTGTCCAGGTGGTTGCACCCTTTTGTTATTGGTATTTTGGCTACAAATATAACCTGAAGGTTTGAGAAGTTTGCCCTCCATTAAAGTCAATGGAGGTTCGCCATTCGCATGTTTGCGGCGGGTATTTGCAGAAGTTCAATTTGCCTGTTCGCGAACAGCCGCAGCTACTAGCTTTTATAGAGTAACAATAATCCATCCCTGCCTTTCTATTTCTTTCTTGTATTTTTCAAAATACCTATGTCAGAGCACATTGGATGGCCATGGATGTCCACGTTGTCATAATTAGAAAACCAACACTAAAAAGTGAAATGCAGCAGATGATGGAGTACATGCATGTAGACAGGACAAAAGATCCACGACAGGATGGAAAAGGGAAAAACCACCATTCAATTTAAAACAAAAACATGACAATTGTTGATTTAGTTTTTGATACCCAGAACTCTAGCCTACTAAGTAAAATTAATTTGAATTCTGCATGCAATTTAACTCCTCTAGATATAACAGTATTAAATTGCTTGGAAAATTGTGATTTTGTTATGAAAAAAATGGACTAAAAATTAGGTATCAATAGAATATTTTAATAAATTAGTCTAAGGCATCATCTAAAGATTCATATAAAGAATCCATAAACACTAAGGTTAGAGTGAAACATGTTTAAGTAGTATAAAATATGAATGCCAATATAAAATATTATGCAGAATTGTTATACATTATGCAAAAAATAGATGAGGCTGATAAATTAAACATTGAATTATCCCAGTGGGAGAATGTACTATTATATGAGTTTAGATATACATGTATCACAGTTCACTGGGATATATGAGATAAGGTACAAACTTTGAGCTGCCATATTGTTTAAAAAAAATTTAACCAATTTGACTTTTCATCTTAATTGCAAAGCCCCTGAGCATGGTATCATCACCAAACTTGCTGGAGATGTAGATAAGGGTCCAGGGTATACTGCAAAAAAATTATTGTTCTATCACACATAATTTTTGCATAAGGTGAAATTTTTACTTTGACTTTGAGATTAATTTATATGCAATATAAAAAAAAAAGAAAAAAAAACAGAACCCTTTACTGCATCTCCAACAATGTTCAGGAGCTTTACAATCAACTCACAAAATGAGGCAGTCGAAAAAATTTGACCATCTCTCGGAAATGATTGGAACTAAAATACAATCATACATAAGACAGCATACAAAAAGTGAAATATTTGCATATGTATTGTCATCCAATAATTGTAACCAATTCTGCATCTAACAAGCTTTGTGCTCTTCCAGCTTGTATAGAATTAAGATTGCTATATTTGAGTCAATTATCCTGTTTACCCAAGCATCCAATTTAAGAATTTGACAAAATCAACTTAAAATATAATCATAGAAGTATCTGTCAGGTTTTTAGGATTGAATTAGATGTGATCATATTTTACTTATTATATCATTCACATCAGTTTACTAAAAAGAAAAGAATTGCTGTTGAATGTGATTGCCTATAAGAAAGACACATTCAATGACTACAAACTTGCTATGGCACTTATATTCTGAAGCAAAGGATACAGTTCTCATTATCAATCTACTTCCTGGAATAATTTTTGACTTAATATAGGACTAGAATGCTCATGTAAGGCACTAGCCCTATATTAATGCAGGACAGAACAACACAGTCATACACAGCAGATACAAAAAGATAGTTAGACAAAAATCTGGTCAGGGTCAAGCAGTGTAAGACCTGGCAGCAGACAATGGGTGGTCAGTTTTTGGTGCAGATGTCAGATACAAAAAAAAGATAGTTCATACCCTAGAATTATAGTATACACTATCATGGACAGTGTGGTCTGGCAGCCTAACCCATCCACATCCAGTTAGATTTCTTGCTGTAGCTGTTGGCACCCGGTATCCCCACAGCCCACTATGATCACACACTGCCAAAGCCTTAAAGAGCACTCTTTATAATTTCTGATAATAAGAGTTGTAACCCAATTCACTTTCTCACTTTCCAGCTCCTGACACTTTCAACAGTGTCTTTCTATGGCCAACCTCAAAAACATGTAAACTAAGTTAAAAGCTAATTCAGCTAATCAAATATTCACCTTGGGCATCTTGGTTGCTAAGCAATCGATCCTGCATGTCTCTGTTACCTTTCAACAACAACAAATAAAATAGTTGTACTAACTTAAATTACCATAGTAATCATATACTTAAAAAAAAAACCTTCGACCAGAGTTTGGGCAGCAGAAAGACTGGCAAAATGATCACAAGATATTTAGCATTAGAAAAGTAAAAACAAATGATATTTTAGCAAATTGATTAAAGAGTTGTTGCAATTTATGAAAGAGTTTATAATCTCAAACATTTCTTTTTGCCATCTGGTAGAACAAATAGTACATGGTAATTACTGGGATGCAAAAGTGCCTTGCTTTCTTAAGAGCCATTGATTTGCAGATGTTGGGCTGTAGGTAATTTACAGTTAGAGATGGTCAAATTGTTTTTAAAAAATTCAACGATTTCAACAATTTTGAGTTGCAAAGCCCTTGAACATGGTATCATCACCAAAGTTGCTGGGTGTGTAGAAAAGGGTTGGCGTATACTACAAAAAAAGTATTGCTCTAACACAAATAGTTTTTGCACAAATTAGGTTCAAAGTCAAATCAAAATAAGTGTTGATCGACAATATATGAAATTCAAATATATTCGACAAATATCCGACATTCGAGAGTTCACAATATTTCGCAAATGTGCGCTTGTATATTGGCAATGGAGGATGTTCGAAATATAATGCTTCAACATTGTTTACCGGCATACATTGCGCATATTTGTGCGCATTGCGAATGGATACGCGCAATACGTACAGAGCTCATACTGGCTTACATCACAGAATGAAGAAGAGAGGCTGTAAAGCTGGTTCCCAAATCTTTGTAAATAATTGCGAATAGCCACGCATGATGTAAGGCAATAGAATACAGTCAAATCTAATTTTACGAATTTCAAATGTTCCTTAATATATTTGTGAAATTATGCAAATTCGAATATACCATATGCCTCTTAACACTAGTCATTGAACTTAATTTATGCAAAAACGACATGTGCTAGAGCAAAATTTTTCTTTTCCAATATTCTCACAACCCTTCTCTAAATTTAGTCAACAAATTCAACCATCTCTATTTACAGCTTGCAGCCCTTGAAATATCCTCTTCTGGCAACAAATCTAAAAGAGTATCAACATGGAACCGTTCATGTAACTGTGGATGCAAAGACGACACTGTCAATGTTCCAACAAGCTAAAAATTGCAGACTCTGATCTACCTCTTCCCAATAAATTAACTCTACAATTGAAGAATTCAGAATCAGGACCAACCTCAATCGTACAACTAGCTGACGTGTTTTAACCTACTTTGAGTCATAGCTACACAACGAAAGAAGCATACTAGAATATGTGGTAAAAGGCAATGCAGTAAAGACAAAGCAAGACAAACACAAAAAAAAGGAAAGAAAGTGATAGACGGAGGTTAAGAAGTGAGGTTACAGTATCTCTCTTTGATAAAGGCATAAAACCTGCGTTAGCATTTTTTCCAGAATAACAGTGATAACAATTTGTGGGAGCTCTGAAACAAGCATGCAAGGGTGCTGTAGACTACACAGCGAGCCATGACAGGTTAGGTGCAAGGACAATCTAAACAAATACATGTACAGGTGCTAAAATAAAAAAGTAGGAAGACAAAAGCACATAAATAAGTAAATTACATATTTTGTTGCAGACAGCACTTCAAAGAATGTTTGTGAGATATCTCTGTGAATGTTATTTTGATCAATCAAAATAAAAGAAATACACAGTATAAATAAAATAAAGCAGAAACAGGAAATGGGTCATGTGGAAGAGGCCAATGCACTGGCTTACAATGAGCACAAATGTACAAATCAGTGATGAGAATTTTAAAAACAAAGAACCAAACATTGAAACACATGAGAAATACACATTTTTCCCACAAGGCATAGGTGAAGATTGTTTTAAATAATAATTTTAGTAAACCGTATAATCTGGTAGCAGTGCACTCTATAGAGCAGACACATTCCTAAGTAGTAGACATACAGTTGAGGCCAAAAATATTAACTACTCTTATGAAATTAGACAACACTCTTGATTAATCCATGAAAATGACCATCAACATCAAAGTGTTTGTTATTTTGAAAAGAAATACAACATATAAAAACAATGCCCACTAAGTTTAATTGGAATATGTTATTGACACACTGTGTTGAAACAAGAAAGGGCAGAAAGTCCACATCCAAAATGATTAGCACCCTGGCCGTTAACAGTCAATAGTGTACCCTTTCTGAACTGCAACTGAAAACAATCTCTTATCATAGTTCTTTACTAAGATGGCACATGTCTTCTGAGGGATTTTGGCCCATTCCTTAATTGCAAATTGTTCCAGCATGGGGGGTTAATTTGGGCCTGAAACAAGGGTGGCACAGGAGGCTTATAGAAATGATAATTATTTTTTCTCAAATGCTGACTAACTGGCTTTGTGCAAAGCACTTGAACATGATATCATATTGAGAATTGCTGGAGATGTAGAGAAGAGTTGTGGGAACATTACAAACAGAAAATACTGCTCTAGCAGATGTAGTTTTTGCATGAATAAGTTCAAAGCCAAGTTGAAATGTTTAAATTAAAAATGTTGACTTTAACTAAATGTATGTAAAAACTACATGTGCTAAAGCAATCCTTTTTTGTAGTGTTTCCACAACCCTTACAACATCTCCAGTTGCTAGTATAAAGACACATGTTAAATTTCCCGCTCTGCACACTCTGCTGGAAGTAGAGATGGTAAAAAAATTTTGACTTGCTGACTTTGTGAGCTGATTACAAAGCCTCTGAAAATGGTATCATCACTAAAATTACTGGAGATGTAGAGAAGGGAGAACATCTGAAAAAAAAATGCTGCTCTAGCACATGTCGTTTTTGCATAAAAGTTCAAAGTTAAAGTCGAAATTCCGATTTTTGAAATTTTGACTTGACTTTGAACCTAATTTATGCAAAAACTATTTGTGTTAGAGACATACTTTTTTGTAGTATACCCCCTAACCATTCTCTACACCTCCAGAAAGTTTGGTGATGACACAATGTTCAGGGGCTTTGCAATTAACTCGAAAATCTCTAGAACTAAGCTCTACCTCCTGGCACTGGCCTTTTGGCTTGTCTGGAGGTACAGAGTGAATGCTACATGAACCAGACCTGACTGCTTGAACATGCTGTATATTCACTTTATATGTGAGTGGCTGTGCCTCTGACACTTGATTTAATTTTTTCTCTCCAAACTATGGGGAAAGTCGCAGTCTCATGGCCCAGTGCGTCATAGTGTGAAAAACATGGTAAATTGTTAAGCATATAAATAATGTTTTGTGTTAACACTGACTTAACCTAAGAGGTCAACGAGGGAGGCAGTCCATTTGAGAAAGTGTTTAGTGTATTGTTTTAAAGCAAAATAGGATCATCTCAATCAAAAAAACATGCAAACATTGTGATCTCAAAGGTTTGAGATATAAATGTTGCCTAAAAGTAAAAATTGGATCATCTGGGTATCAAAATATTTTAAAGAGGCAGTTATGAATAGGGAGGCCACAGTTTACTGAAATGAAATTTGGATTTAGACTGGAGGAAGCTAGCAGCAGGTAACAGTCAGTAAAAGCTTATTGTACTGTTAGAAGTGGATGAGATTCAAGATAAGTAATTCTAAATATCAAAGACAGACAGAGTGGAATGATATGAGATTGAGACTTGACTGAGAACAAGCCATCGTTTTACTGTTAGATAATGTTGTATTTAAAGAACAAAATTGTATAAAAGGTATCTGTCACTGTCCTTCTTCACAACCAACTCTGATCAAAATAGGTTAGAGGGTTCCTTAACCTTCATCAAGGTGTGACATTTTAAAAGGCATGATACAGACAAACAAAGCAGAACTCTGTCATGAATCCACGCTCACCCTTCTCCCCTCTACATATATTATCATCGATAATGCTGACGATGTTGGCCGTGAAAGTGACACCCCTCCATTAATATGGAGGTCTATGGTGCCACCCTTCCCACCTCTTCATCATCACCGATGTCACTGAAGACCCGATAGCGATCTGTGGACCCACCATGATCCAGAATCGCCAAGGAGGTTAAGACATGGTTTTTATGCCTCTGAAACCCCCTCATCCCTGGTGCAAGCATTTGGCATGCTCTTGGAAAGAGTTATAAGAATATCAAAAAGCATTCCTAGTAGGTGTTTATGTTCTGGCTGATTGGACACAGATAAACAAAACAAATTTATCATTAGTTCACTGTAATGTTTTGATCACCACAAACAGCTAAAGAGGCATTGATGAGTTGTAATGTAAGTAATACCTGTTATACTTACACCAATACTAAAAAATAAATTTGCATGAAGAACATGAGTAAAATCTGATAGTTTGTGCACTTTAATAAATTGCAGTTGAAATGAAGAGAAAATGATTTCAGATATTTCCTGAACAACCTTTTTTACCTAGCTAAATCAAGGTCATGCTTTGAGGATCAGCTGTCCTCAGTGCATACAATTTAGCACTCCTTTTTTTAACATTCTGACATTTAAGGGCATACTTTTTAAAGATTTAGCGTGAAGGCATCATTACTGAAGGTTATCCATTAACCTTTATTTCCCTCTATTGTGCGTGACCAAAGGCTTAAAACTGAAGTTTCCCGAAATAAATTTAATAATGCTCTTAATAATTCTCTTAATAATGCTCTTAGATTATTCTTCTCTTATCACAAGATATAAGATTGTTGAATTAGAAAAAAATCTGAAATAAACTGTCCTTATGGATTTGTGGATTGGCTTGTATCCTGTTTAATAATATGTCATGTTTCACCTAAGCTTTCCATTTATAATACAGACGCCTCATTATTCACAATACCTTTCCCTATGAAGTTGTCATACCAAAGGCAACTTGAATGTCTAAAAGTCTGCATGAGTTTACTGTAAATATATGGAGAGATGTATCTCAGAAAGCTGATTGAGACGTGCAGTTAACCTTTACTAAATTCTTCAAGGTCCAGAGCTTGTGGGTGCCTACATACTCAGGAAAAATAAAGTACTGCTCCTGAGTAATTTAAAAATAAAGATTTAATTACATTAAGAATGCCATTTAAAAAAAAACAAGAAAAAAAAACCACAACGCATCTTCAAGCACTCAAAGCCCACAATGGTAGACTCCAGTGGGCATATATTTTGTTCATCATCAGCAGATTATCTGACAATCTGAGTGGTACATGATCATCAGCAGGAACTGTGACAGCCTGAATTGACAATCACTAGCAAGATAAAGATTCACTTTGGGGCTCTTGAATTGGTGGAAGTATATTAAATAAAATATGGTAGAAAAATGCTAGAATTTTAAGTTATTTCATTGATAAATAAATATACTCAAATCCAGAAAACAAAATACCTTTCTTGTCTACTATTGAGTTTAGAAATTCTCGATTCACATGAGGTCTTTCCTATATGGAAACCACCGTATTTGTAAACAACATGTGTTGTACAATAAGTGCCCAAATATGTAGCTGGCCATTGGGTAAGGGGACCCATTGCCCTTCCCTCACCCATGGACATTGATTGCAATTGTTACATTTCTTTAGAGATCCGCTGCCACTGCTTGTTTTTGGGCAATAATGACTATGGACCAAACGGTCCTTGATAAATCCGGCCCGTCTAAAGGTAATGAGTGGTCTATCAGTAATAAACTTGGACATTTTAGAGTCATCCAATAAAATGTACCAATATCTCCGTAGTATGTTGGTCTCTGCTCTAGTTGTGAGCTGTCTGATATGCTCTTTTCAATAATCGTCTATTGTATCCTCTGGTGAGTAATCTCTGTCTCAGCTCCTTGGCCCTGTCTACGAACTGTTCATCAGGTGAATATACTGACTGTAATGAATTGATTCCAATAATGGGGATAAACTTTCCACATGCAAGATCGGATTGTCTGCGGTTGATTTCCATTGTAATGCGGTTGCAATGGTACCATTTGATTCAAAGAAAATACAAATATTCAGAATATGATCTTCTCTAGGGAGTAATCTATTGTGAATTTCAAATTCTATCTGTTTGACTACAATAGGGCAAAAAATTGTTCAAGTTGACTCGGAGTTGGAAGCCTATTTGGCTGTAAATTTGGCTGATGAAGTAACAGATTAGAGGAACATCAGGTACTATGCGCGCGTGCGGCACTCTATATTCCTCTAATATCTTACTTCATCGAGCCGTGTGTGGCTAGCATTATTCTCCCAAGCATTCAACCCAAAAAAGTTGCTGGAAGTGTTTACTCTGAGCTAGACTAAATTCAATGGTCACAACAGACTTTGCATTGCATCAAGTCAATGTCAAGTTGACACTGCTGCAGGACGGGATCTGATGACTGCACACACGCTAAACACCAAGGTGTTTCACTGATGTCTGTATTTCTGTAGAAAAAGGGGTACACCATTTTTCATGAAATGTTTAATTTTATGTTGAAGGCCTGCAGCTTATGGAAATATGTCCAAACAAAGGTCTAGTAGACAGTTACCGGGAAAAAAATAAATGTAACAATAGAATGCATTTTATTATAGTTTTTTTATTATTACATAACTGTGTGTAATACTACTAGAACCTTGTTTGGACATGTTTTGGCAAATTACAGGTTTTCAAAACAGAAAAAAGAGTAACGCTTTTGGTAAAGGAATCTAGACATCAGTAAATCACGCACAAGGCTAAAAAATGCAATGCAATATTTTTACTAGACTAAAAGTTATTTTATTATTTAGTCAAAATTTTATATTAATAAATAACATACGATTGAGTATTCTGACAAAATCTTGGTGTTATTACCAATAACCTATATTAACTGTATACATTATTTATGAACATATGGCTTAGCTACTTGCATACAGGTAATTGTACACATTGGAGAACATCACTTTGATTTGCAGTGTAATCATTTTGTCAATCAAGTCAACAAACAAACTCTAAAAATGACCTGGCCTTGTATGGTTTATGAAGTGCAAATTTTGCTTGGCTGAGATTATATAAAGTTTTCTAGTCAGTTGCACTTCTTGTGTAAGTAAAGTTAAATGAAGGCACACATTTTATGGTGTTATTCCATTTAATGGTGAATAACAATATACCTAAATTGATTGCTTTCACAGTGATTTTCTTACAGGTTGCCAATTAAATATTATATATTCTCAAAATAATGGCCTCTGAGATTTTTATTTTAGATTTGATCAGTCTACCATCACTGAATATAAATTAAGGCCTAAAAGTAGAGCGTTTTGTTTGGGAAAGTACATTTTACAAACAGCTACTGTGATAATAATTGATTAAATTGTAAAACTAATTAGAAGTGATGTTCAGAGGGGAAAGTATTTCAAGTTATCTTATTGCTTTATCTGACATAGAGAAGTCTACTTTCTTTAAACAAATGGAAAACATATCTGTATATAAAATATAACAGCTACTATTAAAGTTTTTTTGCTAATTTAAAATATGTTGTATCTAGTCAAGCCACTGTGAATGCCCCCCTAGGTACTTGGCAACGAGCTACTTATCTAAATATACAGATATATATCGCCTCTAGTAACGTTGCTAAAATATATAGCAGCCAGCAGCTAAGCCCAGGTACATTTACCTACAAATAATTGTAACATTTTGCCCCAAATGTGAAAAATCTACGGTTGAGGGCTTAGCCTCTGTTTTGCTTAATGTATCTCATTAAGTAATGTAACTCTAAAATTACAATAGCTTATGGTTTTTTTCTGTAATTAACATACCTTCTGAATTGAAACAATGCCTTCTTGGGTATCTTTATCCACAGTTATTTTGAAGACACCTTCACCATCACCATTGACAATCCTATATTCCATTTCCGCATTAGGTCCCTCATCAGCATCTACTGCTTTTATTTTGGCTACTGTTGAACCAACAGGCAATGATTCAGGAACATAATATTGATCAGACTCTAAAAAATAAGTGATAGAAAAAAGGAGTATTAGAGCACCATAATTGAAAATAGTTAAAATTCCATCTAGTTAAACTTCATGCCCACTCAGGTCTCCTCTCTTTGTGTCCTGGAGACAAGCATCACCTAGACCAAAATAATTGGCAAATAAATTAAACTGACCACTGTTACCTGAAAAGGATTACTATCACTAAAACTATATAAAAAATTCAGTTCAAAATAAAACTTTGCATAATTTTTCTAAACATACAAGTAAAGCTATTTAGCTGATACTGCATGAATATAGCTTTACCAGATGGGACTTCCACAAAACATACTAATACAAAGAAATTCAAGTAAAAAGCTACCTTAAAGTGCAGTAAAATCTTCAATATTGACCAAGACACATCCAGAAATTATGACATCAGAAACCTAAAATGTGCTTCTTGCCCAGAAGGGCTCCATAGATGATTAAAACAGATCCTCTATAAATAAGCCCTTCAGGAAGAAACAGGTCGCAGGTTTTCCTAAATTCACAGTATTCCATTCAGCTTTAACACCATTTGAGTTTAGGCAAGGTGAATCATATTCTTCTCTAAGTTCTCTACCTGGCATGTAGGAAGATCTAAGCATTGGCAAGCCAAGAGATCTGTGTGGAATAAATGGACATGCTCAGACTGGTGGTGTCAATGCTTGATCAGGAAAAATTTGATTGCTTAGCATGGACGCCAAGTATAAGGGAGATCCCCTAGCTGTTTTCTCTTTTCTATGTTTTGCACTTTTATCTTCAAAGCAAACTTAAGAATAAGAGAAATAAATGTAGTCTCCAGTACTCATTTTGTTTAAAGTTGGCTATCAAAGCAGAGGTCTTTGACGCAGGTTAGTACTAAGTTTAATTGTATGCACAAATTAGAAAGATAAGTAACGTTTATCCAATAAATTGGTTTCCTAAATAGGACAATGAAGAGTATAATTTAAGTATTTTTATTAAATCATTTGGTTTAAATCAATCAAAATCAATTCCATCCTACATAGCACACAGTATAACATTTTCATATCACATATCATATGGTACAGTGCATACATAGTGCATCACATAATTCAATGCAATAACAAATCCCAATGTGTTTCGTGGATGCCCACTGAGAAATTAACTGCGCACACTGGAACCCTTATTCCTCTTTGTGACTATCTATTACAACACTAGTCTATTATGGGAAACATCATTTATACCATTTTGAAAAACGAGTTAGTGGTTCTAATACTCTGACCTTAATTGTTACTGCTACTGTTATTGCTACTAAGCTATTTAACTGCAGACTTCCATTTGAACATAGACCCTGATGAAGTAGACAACTGCGAAACCTGTTGGGCATTGTGCTTGCATAGAATTATGTTCTGTACTACAAATGTACTTTACCCTGAATGATATATATTTTATACTGTGACCTAGAATGGAATTGATTTTGGTTGTTTTTAATCATGTTTTTAAACCAAATGATTTAATTAAAAAACTTCAATTATACTCTTCTGCCTTAAATGTCGCCATTGTCCTATGTAGGAAAAAACCTTGATGAATAAGCTTTCCTTATCTTTCTAATTTGTGTATATCTATTTGTGATGTGGGCAGGTGAGCTGCATGGCAAAGTAGAACTACATTGTCTCAAACTAAGTTTTATTTTAGATTTTAAGTTATTATGAACTGTCATTTATCATCACTGAGGTATTTTACATATTCAAGAATTTAAGAACTTTGTATTAAATGGACATGGGCAAACAAAAAGAGCCAATAGCAATACACAGTGTAGAAATGTCTTCTTACTTAGTCTTACTTCAAAATAAATGACTACAAAACATTACCTTGAACTCAATTACATAGGAAGTGTACAATTTGAAAGACTGTATCCTATAATTTGTCATAACAAGGAAACCTAAATTTATACTAGGACAGGCAGGTTTAATGTGGCTTTTTATATGGTGGTGTATAATGAATGTAATAAAAAAAAATCCATTGTGAGGCCTGCCATTAAGTACCAAACAGTACTATTTTTCTAATTATTTCAGTTGTTAGGAACTGAATAGCCTCTATAAAACCCATCTCTTCTTTACACTTCCTATCTTCACATTAACATTCATTTTCATCAGTATTTCACTATTCTGTGCACTCATTGTTAGTGCAGCCATTTCTTTACTTTCAATGTCTGCAAGTATGATTTCTTTTTCTTTTTTTATGAAGGAATGATTTAAAAGCAAAAGTCTTGTGGTCTCAACCTCGTTCATTATGCATTGTAGCATTGTTTGATCTTGTTCCACAAAACAGTACTAATATATATATATTTAACTGTAGCAATGTAAAAAAAATGATCAAACACCTTTCACGTATGTGACATTTTTGTTTTTTTCTTAATATATACTAAAATGCTCTTAAAGGGTTATTAAACTCTCATACAAATATAAAATCATTGACATACTCTTACACTTGTATTGCTCTTGTTTGTTACTCTGAACTTCCTGCATTTGTTCTTTCATAAAAAGCTACATCATGCCCTTCCCTTTTGGCAAGCTTGAAAGGACAGGAAGGGGTGCACCCTGTATCACCAGGTCCCCATGCCATACCTCCACGAGGATGAAACCCCTCATTAAGGTAAGGGGGTCTCTTCCCCACACAACATGGACCAGACATTGTGATTGAATCAATATAGAGGTTCGTTCATGGCCCCCCTTTTCAGAGCTTACCAGACCCTATGCCAGCAAGGAGTCTCCTATGCTCTGGAGGGGGGACCCCATACTGTTCATGGTTCCCATTTTCTTGAGCATACCAGTCATTAACTGTCATTAAAGTGAACATGCGAACAATGAGTATTTGCAGAAGTGTTCGAGGATATCCATGGCAGATGATCGGCCATCACTAGTCATGACACTAGTTATCTGAACAGAGGATAAAAGAATAAAGAATTTTTTTTTTTTAAATAGGAACAGATGTTATAAAAAGGGTGAAAACACAATAGATTTTAATGTTAGTCCTGAAAATAATAAGACAGGTAATATAAGAGATTCAACAAACCCATATCTTCCCTATCATTCAATGATATACTTTCTTTTTCCACATACTAATAAATATTTAAAAAAATTTAATTTGTTCTACTTACTCCTAGGAAATCTTGGTGGATTGTCATTGACATCTGTAAGGGTTACTGTGACCGAGGTTGTACCTGAGAGTCCTCCCATTAAGCCAACCATATCCTTTGCCTGTATTACAAGCACATACTGGACTCTGGTTTCTCTGTCCATGTTAGGTAAAGCTGTTCGAATAACACCTGCAAATGAAAAAGAAACATTCTTCTTCAGTTTACTTTTCATATGGTGCTAAGCCTAAAATGTAGAGACAAAGCTATGCTTTTCATTGGGAGAGCAGCTAGACAGGCAAGCTTTTCAATAGTTCAGGACTTTTTATCAGAATATCATTGTAACAAAGACAGCTAATGTACTCTATAAAAGGTATCACGATAACCTTACTTTTTGTTCTGTAGAAATAAATGATAACAAAAAATGGCCAATGCTGCACAGTGAGCTTTATTTAAAGGCTAAAAAAAGGATGTTTTTTTAAGGAACATTTGCTTGGGCTTTGCTCAATTTAGCTGAAATATTATGGCAAAGCTATAGTATATAAGTGTAGTGTGACTATAGCAGCCAACCATTTAGTAACTATATTGGCTTTTAGTGGTTTTACTTTTTTATTCCCTCTAACAGATGTCTTCCTGACATCAACAGTGTAATAATAACTCAATAACTCTGACCCCCCAGGAAAGTACAACATTCTAAAAACCATTTTGACGATTTCGAGTTAATTGCAAAGCCCCTGAACATGGTATCTTCACCAGGGTTGGGGGTATAATACAAAAAAGCATGCCTCTAACACAAGTAGTTTTTGCACAAATTAAGTTCAAAGTCAAATCAAAATTTCGACATGTGCTAGAGGAGCTCAAAAAGTAAGCAAGCCGAAAAATTCGACCTTCTCTAGTAGGGAAAAGCCCAGGAAAAACAGTTTTTGGCTGCACATGCTACCTTATCAGTTATAGGGTGATTTTAAAAATAAGTCTTTGATGAAGTCAAAAGACAAAACCAAAATATATATAAATATATTATGCTATTTAATGATATGATTTAAATCTAAATTTTCAAAAACAGAGCATGGTATACATGAAAGTAAAAACATGCCAGAATTGTAAATCTCATACTTATTTGAACAGACAGTAAGCAGGTATATAACCTATTAGAGTATGAATGTTGAATTCGTAACCAATATCACCAATAGTACAACATACACAACAATGTCGGCAAACCACAGTGTATCACATGTAACATTATAATACATATCATTATAAATCATTTTGACTAACGTAATCAATCATAAGTTATGTATATCATTAAAAAATTTTAATAAATACATACATTTGCAATAATATTTTCTGAATTGTGCTCATATCAACAACAAAGTTCATAAAGCAGGAGTATTGTTGGCAAGAGATGGTCGAATTTTTAGACTAGCTGAATTTGTGACCTGATTGCCCCTGAACGTGGTATCATCACCAAAATTGCTGGAGATACAGAGAAGGGTTGTGGGAACATTGGAAAAAAAGTTTTGCTCTAGCACATGTAGTTTTTGCATAAATTTTAATTTTTTATTTGAACTTGATTTATGCAAAAACTATTTGTGATTGAGCCATAGTTTTTTTCATAGTCTTTGGTAGTATACCCCAACCCTTCTCTACATCTCCAGCAAGTTTTGTGATGATACCATGTTTAGGAGCACTGTAATTAACTCAACATGGTTGAATTAAAAAAAAAAAATTGACCATCTCTAGTGTTGATTGGAGCACAGCGTGGAGGGTCTCTCAGATCACTGGAGGCCATTGTGGAAGGTGTGATAGTCAAGGTCTGAGTCTCTAGAGTTATATTGAAAAGTTGCAATTGTTAAACACTACATATGCCGTATATGCGCCTATATACACATATACAAGGTACTACATTTGTAAATGAACGTGTAGCCCAATTACAGACAACTCATTTTACTGACAAAACATAACACTTTTTACAAAGAACCTTATATATTACAGAAGCTACTATTACAAACTAATACAAGTGATTTATCTTGCTTTCTAGAAAAAAAAACTTAATGCATTGTTGAATGCTAAAGCATGACATACATATTGAAAGTGTAGGATGCTTGCAGAGCCACACCCCTTTTACCATGACCCTTACAAAACACATGTCATCAAAATGATGAAAGAGATTGTTGGAAATAACCAATGGAAGAAAAAAATAGAAAGTAATAGATGATGTCTACTGACCACTGAGAGAGACATTAGAAACGTTGAAAAGTGAAACAATTGATTAGACCAATACTACTGGTCTTTCTAGTTCCACGGAAGCTGTCAAAACCATCATTTTGTTTATAGACATTGACTAATGAAGAAGAAAATGGATTAGCAGCTGCTTGTTACATAGCAGCACCAGACTGCCTCCTTACACTGAACTGAACATGGGGAACTACAAGTCCAAGGAGTGCTATTTGGTAGGCCTTTTCATCTTTTTGGTTTAGTTATTTTTTTAAGCAGACATCAGAAAAAAAATATTTCCAGGAATGAAGTGGCTTTCAATCACAGTATAAACCTTTTTTCTTTTACGTTCCTGGACATCAATAGGGTCAATATAAAATTAAGTTTTTTTCAAAAACCTCTTTTGAATCCTTTGTTTGGATGAGATAGCAAGATGTCAAATGAGAAGTGCTTCTGCTTGTAAAGGCTTAACATCACAGTGTGCTTCTAAATTAAAGTGTGTAGGAGGGATGGGGTCACCTGCTTTGATCCCTTTCTGCTCGGGGTCTGGACTTGTGCAGTGGTAGGAACCATTATAAAAGAACTTGATTCATCTGTTTCAGCAGCAGGTAACAAGTAACCCTCATGGTAACATATATCATCACCACCGCTTTCAAATCATGAGCCACACCCTGAAACAACATAGGCACATAAAGAGACACTGACACATAGAGAACATCAAAATGTTCTTACAGTAACTTACAGTAACGGTTAGGATTTTAGGGCTACAATTATCCCCATGAACAAAAAATAAATTAATATTAAAACTGGTCTTTTTTTACTCATCATGGAGCATTCATTTATACACAAAAATAAATTAATGTAAAAACATATTAGGTATTTGTATAACTAAATACCATACAATACATGATGATAAAAAAACTGCACTGTAATCCAGATGTCAACACATTTCATCCTTAAGAGAAACAACAATCACAAATTTCAGGTTCAAGCTCCTCTACTTTATTAAGTTGTGTGATATTTTATTTAATATATGTCTTTTAAAAAGTCAGCAGCCTAATATTAAGCAGGAAAGTTTTGGGGTGTAGTCTATTCATCAATACTACAGGTGATATTTATTGTACCACACCCCTAGTTTGACCTGAGATTATGGGACTAGACGAGGGTGATTGCCCTTAATTTTTGGGTTTTCAAGGAATATCAGCTTTATTCATATGCATGAAATAATATTCATTTTACAAAAAACAAAAAACGAGTAGGACATACATATAAATAGCATCAATGTATATACAACCAGACATAGTGAGTTGGATTTTAATCCTGCAATTTTGAAAGACACCTTGCATAGTGAGTTGGAAATATCTATTATTAAGAAGTATTTTTTTTCTGGGAATTTGTATTTTTTTTTTCTATTTCATGCATCCATAGAGTTGCACATTTGTGATTGTTGTCCCTGAGGAAGCTCATTTTGCGAAACGTGTTGACATCAGAAGCACAGTGACGTTTTTTAACATCATGTGTTGTATGGTATTCAGTGATACAAACTGAATACCTATTAAACTTACCATATTTGTGTATATATGTAAAGTCCTTGATGTGTAACTAAAGACCAGTTTTGATATCAACCTAATTTTGTTCATATGGAGAATTGTAGCCGTAAAACCCCCACTGTTACTGTAAAGAAGAGAGTGAACATTTTGATGTTTCCTATGTTTCAGTGTTTCTAAATGTGTCTCTGTTTCAGCAGCAGCTGAACTAATTTTACAGCTGCACCATGGATAGTAAGAGTGCTGCTAATAAGTCAGTTATTGTCCTGCTCCATATTCTTCTCTCAGTGTTGCCATGAAGGCGTGTCAGGTCATAGTATATCTGCAATAAAAAGTCAATGCATTTAGACTGAATTCTAGCACTAACTGCAATTAACTTGACTTTCAGCAAATCCAATAGCTTTTTGTTATTGCTACAAATATTTTCTACATATAAATTGTCTCTCTGGAGAGTAAAGTGTTTTCCGTTCTGGGACAACAAAAAGTCAATTGGTCATCATTGGCAAACTGTGCACATGAGATGCCCACCTTGGCTTTTGATGTTTATAGCCAAGTAAAATTATTTTTACTGGAATGTTGTTATGCTCAGACAATGAGGGACAACATCAACATTTTACAAACTGTCCATGAATTAGCAGATCGTTGGCACACAATGCACAGATTTTGTAATAATCTAGCCTAATTGTTATATGATAAGCACACATTTTGTTACATTCTGTAGGAGTAAACTGGCCACCTAAAAACTGTATAGCTGAAGTCTTCTGAACCAAATCCGTCTGGCTGCTAAAGCAACATATCCTACAAATCATGAAGGTCGATTGTTTTCCTGGCTATAAAGGCATTAACCATGAAAAAGTCCAGTTCTGCATTTAAGGCTTTACATTTAAATGAGAGAGAGAGACTCTGGAAAAGGATATCACAGTCATCTATGCTGTATTAGATAGTTATCTGCAGGAAAGTTTTTTTTTATTTTTTTAAATAAAATCCCTGAGGCTCAACTGAATTAATATAACTGAAGATAAGATGAACTTCATGATATTCTAAGCCATGCTGCGGCACAACGTGAGCCATCTATACCTGCATAATCATCACCTGCTTCAAGAATACTAACTAGTAACTCTAGTAAAACTTGACCTATACAATTATTTCAAGTTCTCATTGGCAATATTTTGTTTTTTTTTTGTTACTATCTTGTTCTAAATATTTGTCAAAATGTTTTTGCTACCTTTCAGTAGATTCAGATTCAGGCCAAAAAATTAATCTACTATACGTTCTAGCAATGTCTCTCTATTAATAGGCAAAATGTGTGCTGTATGTTCAAAATACCCTAATTGGATGATCCATTTGGAAAATAACTCTTTAATATTAACATAATATAACACTACATATATTTGTAATATATGTTTCACATTTTCTGGACCATTGTATATGGAAATTGTCAGCAGTTAGGGCTAATTCACAAGGCTGGTTAGAATCTATGCATTTTTCACTGACTGCATATGGAATGCAACATTTGCCATACCCGATGTAATGTACTTTCCTGCCCGACGATCACACATTGGGGACCCCAGGGATTTCAGAAAATCTCAGCACATACATCATGGTGTAAGCAGGTCTCCCTGTTCTGAGGGATCTATTTTGTCCAGGGTGCTACCTAGATTTTTGGTGTAGGTCGTAATTGCATGACCAGGCACATCACACCCCAATTTAATTGACCATTAGGATAACATGAAGATGGTTGACATCCACCTTGACATACACCCCAATTGAATTGCCCATTAGGATAACATGGAGGTGGTTGACATCCACCTCTGAAATGGTGGCACACTAGTGTTCATCACGAATATTCTAATTGCAAATTTTTATAGCAAATATCTGCAATTGGAGAATTTGTCAAAGTGCTATATTTTCACAAATATTCTAGATTTTTTACATTAGTACCTGACACTACCGTGCATTGCATTTGCAATATGTGCATGTACAAGCCCTGATTTGCGCAATGAAAGTAATAATGACTGGATATCAAATTCTCGAATTTAGGAGAAAAGATTTGTGGCATTTTGCAAATATGAATATGGCCATCTTTACTTCTCTGTCTTCTTTTGGCTAAATAATCCCCTACCCCAATTTTTTGTGTATGCAAAGTACATCTCACTACAGATTTTCCCCTTATCTCTTTTTTATTCTCTATTTATTGTGTTATGTGTAATTAATAATTTTTTTCTGACAAGGTATGCAAATTCACATTGTCTAATTCTTGTCTAGTCACTTTGCCTGGCATAGTTACGTTACTTTTCTTTGCATTTCCAGTGGCCGTCACTGGGCTGTCTCACTTGCCAGATAGAATGTGCTACAAGGGGTGGGTAACCCAAAGGGGAGTAAAATGTATTTAAGCGACCATTCAAAATATTTATACAATTTGTACATAAATATACAGGGAGTGCAGAATTATTAGGCAAGTGGTATTTGAGTTTTTAGTTTGTTTTTAGTTTTAGCTATTTTAGGGGGATATCTGTGTGTGCAGGTGACTATTACTGTGCATAATTATTAGGCAACTTAACAAAAAACTAATTTATACCCATTTCAATTATTTATTTTTACCAGTGAAACCAATATAACATCTCAACATTCACAAATATCCATTTCTGACATTCAAAAACAAAACAAAAACAAACCAGTGACCAATATAGCCACCTTTGCAAGGACACTCAAAAGCCTGCCATCCATTGATTCTGTCACTGTTTTGATCTGTTCACCATCAACATTGCGTGCAGCAGCAACCACAGCCACTGTTCAGAGAGGTGTCCTGTTTTTCCCTCGGCTTGTCATCACCATTTGGATGATGGACCACAGGTTGCTCAATGGGGTTCAGATCAGGTGAACAAGGATGCCATTCATTAGTTTTTCTTTTATACCCTTTCTTGCCAGCCACGCTGTGGACTTCTCCCTGTACCACTGCTTGAAGAAGGTGTCTTCCAAACTGGCATAGGACTGGGAGTTGAGCTTGACTCCATCCTCAACGCGAAAAGGCCCCACAAGCTCATCTTTGATGATACCAGCCCAAACCAATACTCCACCTCCACCTTGCTGGCGTCTGAGTCGGACTGGAGCTCTGCTGCCCTTTACCAATCCAGCCACGTGCCCATCCATCCTGGCCCATCAAGACTCAGTCTCATTTTATCAGTCCATAAAACCTTGAGATTTCTTGGCCCTTCTTGACGTTTTCAGCTTGTGTGTCTTGTTCATTGGTGGTCGTCCTTTCAGCCTTTCTGTCTTTCTGAGTATTGCACACCTTGTGCTTTTGGGGCACTCCAGTCCATGTTTGCAGCTCTGAAATATGGCCAAACTGGTGGCAAGTGGCATCTTGGCAGCTGTCGCTTGACTTTCTCAGTTCATGGCAGTTATTTTTGTCCCTTTGTTGTTCCACCGCTTCTTGCGACCCTGTTGACTATTTTGATGAAATGCACACGCTTGATGTTCCTGATGATCCCGCTTCAGAATTTTGCAATTTTAAGAGTGCTGCATCCCTCTGCAAGATATCTCACTATTTTTGACTTTTCTAGCCTGTCAAGTCCTTCTTTTGACCCATTTTTGCCAAAGGAAAGTGAAGTTGCCTAATAATTATGCACACTGATATAGGTGTTGATGTCATTAGCCACACCCTTCTCATTACAGAGATGCACTCACCTAATCATGCTTAATTGGTAGTAGGCTTTCAGCCTATATAGCTTGGAGTATAGACAACATGCATAAGATGGATGAAGTGGTCAAAATACTAATTTGCCTAATATTCTGGCACTCCCTGTATGAAACATTTTTAAATGTCAACATGTCAAACTAAAGTATACCCTTTAATCTGCAAATTCATATCAGCAACTGTAACTGTATCTAGCATATGATACAAAAATATTACATATGTCAATTTGAATACTTTATTTTTATTAAAACAAAATATTTTCAAATTATTTTACCAACCACGGCAAAAAGAAATAAATAAATGAATTGATAAGTCCAATTCAAAATTCAAAACATGTTTTGAATACGCAATTGATAACATTTTAAAATTAACATTTGCTGCAGTAATTACTTTGTTATAAGCACTTCATGAAATATTCACTCTGAAATTAACAACATGCTCACCTGTCTTTGGCTCCACAGAAAAGTACGGCTGACCTTGAAGAATGCTATAAACAACTCGAGCACTATTTCCATAAGTTGGATCATCTGCATCTGTTGCTGTTACTTGCAGCACCGACGTTCCTTAACAAAATGGTATTGGCTTTCAGTTAAGCAGATTTCAACCTACAGCAGTACATTGTAAAACATTTATAATATTGTAATTCTAGAAACAGCACTATGTCAGAGACGTATATATTATATCTGATTTATGTATTATAAAAATATGAGTGATACAATTAATATTTATTATCAATTACATGCATTATTATGTATTGATTTTGATTTACAGATGATTTAATAAAAGCAAAAATGCACTCAGATTGTACCTAGATGAGCTTTAGAACAGGGTTGAAAACTGTAGCCTAAATCTGGCTTGTTGTGTACTTATTTACATTTTATTTAAAAAAGGAATGGCATAGAATTGTCTTTTATGTGGCATTTGATGTTATATGTGTTATAGTATTTGACTATGCCTGTTCTAGATTCAATTATTAAGCAAAACTTAAATTTGGCTCCACAAGAAAAGGTTCATGGTTATATCTGATGAGAAGGAGAAACACCCTAAGTTGTAGACATTTTAACCTCCAGGCCTGTCATGCACTTATCAACATTCGTCCCTGGACCTAGAGATACCTACCAATAGCTTCTGGACACACAGATACCTGCCTTGACTTCACCAAATGAAGGACTGCATCCTTAGCCTGGACTGATAGGTTCCCTCCAACATAGTTACGCATAATATCCCCCTCCCTCACACTCAAAATGTGCAGAGTTGGAAGTTAGGATGGTGAGTAACGCCCCATCCCTCCTAAGTAAGAGGGGGATTTCAACCCCGAGGGGGGTAATTTGCCCATTTTAACATAAAAGACCACCCAGTTTATGTTACTTCTGCCACCAGTTCATCTCATTTGGTATTCACTTTGGCCACTTTATATCTCCATTTTAAAACAACCTTACTTATACAACTTTTTCTACTACAGACATACCATACTCACTGTCTACCCAGCACAATTCTGACATTACTAACACAAACAGGTGGACTATAGCAGCTGTGTAGTTATATTCACTAGGATTTAGCATGTTAGTTCAACTCTTTATGTGTTAATTTTTCCTTAAGCATTTCCTTGACCAGTATATTGTTCTAGCACACATCCTTTCATTTTTGTCCATCCATTTTTTTCCCTTTCTTCAGCCTCAGTATCTGTTACATTGTACCCTTTAAATCTAATTTCACAGGCTCAGCAGCCCAGGGCCAGATTATCCACTACAACATGGATGCAGTTTTTTCATGTATTCATGTATTCTTGAGAAATAGATAAAGGCAGTAAGTATCCTGTATATTTAGCTGGAATGCCCATCCTAGATTGTTCCAATAAAATGGAAAAAGGGGTACCCTGAGATGGGAACTTTTAGGTTGGTAGACTAAGCCATCCATTTAACTTTTATATCATCTGAGTAAACAAATATAAAGATAAAAATTTATTGACACAAAACATTTACAGGCTGGTATGATTTAAGCCTTTCTGCAAAACAAACCCATACCACGTATAAAACAGCTAGCACACATAGAGTTGTTTCAATTTGTAAATTTAGCTTTTGCCTGAATCCATAAATATATAGTATTACATTTTTAATACATTTATCAGTGTATGTATCCATATGCTTTTCCATCTGCTTGAAGCCATGCATATTGTTTGACAAGCACATATTCTTTGACTATCACTGATTGTTCTTGTGGCCCATTTGTATAAATATCTGTTTATTTAAATTGGTGTTGATTTTTAATATAATTTTAATGTTATTATAAGTAGGTGATTACCTATGGTCAAGAATATTTTTGTTTATATACAAGGGGCTTTAGTCACTCAATCCAGGGATATTATGTCTATAGCTACCAGTGAAATGTAAAATATGTTATTCTTAGCACCTATATCACATATCCTTAAACCACAGACATGTTATTATGTCTTATTTCTCCATAGTGTTACCAGTCACTGCCTTTTGACTGTCTATAAGACTGCCTCAAACGACCCCCCATTAGACAGGGTAAGGATTAAGAGTAACATTATTGTCTATAAGACAATTGACCTATTTTGTGTTTGTTTGTGAGCAGTTGTTAGCTCACAACGTCAGGTTTATTATTAAGTTTTTGTCAATACTCATGTTTGTGCTGCTGCCGAGACGTCATTGTTATATGCAATTTTTTGTTGTGTTTTATATGAAAATTCAATAAAATATTTGGAAAAAAGAAGGAATATTTTTGTTAGGGCTCTTATTGAAAGGAAAAATGTTGCTCAACTGCCACTTTTTTCTCCTTTTTTAGTATTAAGCACTCACATATAATTTACAGATATCTTCACAACCTGCTATGTACAAAATCAATGCTTAGTAGAAATGATTATAAAGCTTCAAGACTTATATAGGGCCGATCCTACACTCTAGAACATTCTCTTTGATCCCATTAGACTTGCTCCCCTTTTTAACACTTTCAAAAAAAACCTGAAACCCCACCTCTTCAGTTTAGCCTACCCATCTTCTTATTCCTAAATTCATTACCTTTCCCGTCCCACCCCCCACCGATCATACACCTTGTTCCCCAGCCTCTTTGATTGTAACCTCAATTTGGAATGACCCTCAATTCCTCCTGTGTCATAACCTGTACCTGTGTGTTATCTTGTGATGTATCTCAACTCGCGCTGAGTAATATGTTGGTGCTATAAAAGTAAAAGTTAATGTAGCTCCTATGGTTGAAGGCTCAGTTTCCACCTGTATATAATTTGCATGCTAATTTTTAAATGTTTGCATCTCATGTTGACCATCTCTAGACATCAAGCCTAATGCCTAACTGGACTCACCCATAGGTCATCATAGGTCATCTAATTCTACCATCACAGAGGTTTGAGTGTCCCCGATCCAACCCAAACAATATGACACTTGATACTTATTGATGTGTGATTGTAATACTGTAAATGTATGAATGTAAAAGCATGGTAGTATTTTTTCTTACCAACGGGTGACATTTCAGGAATGCCAGCAATGTAAGGCCCATCCAGAAATTTTGGCTCATTGTCATTTATATCTTGAACTTTAATGACAAATTCTGATTCAGGCTCAACAGGTTTATCTGATACTCTGTCTACAGCTTGTGCACGAAGAGTGTAGTAGGCTTGTTCCTCGCGATCCAATCTCTTGGATGCATGTATGTCCCCAGTAAATTCATCAATATTGAAAATGGATCCTGCCCCCTCGCCTGTCAAGACGTATTTAATGGAATTTTCTCCTGTGTCCACATCGGAGTGAAGCTGTTGAAAAATAGACAGAATATGATATTTGTTAAAGGGAGTCAGTGATAGCTAAGCAGGAAAGAATCAGTGTTTCATGAAGAAAGATGGGAATTGTCATTGTTCTGAAAATGATCTGCCAAAACCATCCACTTTATGGCAAAAGATAATGAAGGTCTGTCAACTGCTTTAGGAGGCAAACACATTTTTTATATCTCTTAATAAACAGTTTGGAATCACTTTGCATTTCACACTGTGCTGAAACTCACATACTATAAAGCTGGAAATATTCTAAGGAATATATGCTTGTAAATACTTTGAAATTCATTTTTCCTTGACACTTTGGTCTCATCAGCAACATACCATATTTATGGGGGGTTCTTGTGATTTTTATTTCTACAGAATTCAAGTGACATTGTATAACTCACCAGTCTATCTTCAGAATGCTACATGTGTTATTTTTCTTGTATTATATTTTGCTTGCTCTGTGTTAACCTTTTTATTATTCATGTACATGCGTCAGATCTCAAATTCAGGCAACCCAGAAAAAGAAAACATCTGCAACTGGTTTTGGATCTCACTGCATGTACAATTTTCCAGTCACATAATACTACGGTACATTATTTTAACATATGCCGTATTTTCCAGACTATAAGGCGCTCAAATATATTGGATGCACTCTATACTTGGTGGCCGAAAAATATTTTGGCTTTCTCCTACCTAGTAGGAGTTAAAGAGGTAGAGAAGCTGTCTCTGACCGGCAGAGCTGTGTGTAAAGTGGGCAGCTTATTCCATGGGCGAAAGCAAATAGTTAACACAGAGCTGAAGGAGACTGGCAGCTCTTATATCTGACTCTGCTCTTCATTGTTTATATTAGCAGGGGTCGACTGTAACCAATACAATACAGATGGGAGATCCGTTTTTGGGCAGATCTCCCATCTGACAGCTCATCTGCCTTCTGGTTCTGCAGAATAGACGCAGGCATTTCCCTGGAATTTGGGGGGGGGGGTGCATCTTATAGACTGAAAAATGTGGTATAAGTTAGAAGCTCAGAAATAAATTTGTCTGATTGGCTCATTATCTACTAGAGATGGTTGCTAAATTTATCTAGTTTTTTTAAGTTGATTGCTTTGAATTTGGAAGTTGATTGCTATGGGAATATTCTAAAAAAGAAAACATTGTTCTAGCACATCATTTTGGTATGAATTAAGTTCAAGTAAAAATTTTTACTAAACGTAATTTACGTGAAAACTACATGTGCTAGAGCTATACTTTCTACTTTTTTAAGTCTTATTTTTATGTTCCCACAACTCTTCTCTGCATTATTATTATTAGCTTTTATTTATATAGCACCAACATATTATGCAGCACTGCACATTAAATTAGAGTTGAGATGCAACACAAAATAACATACAGGTACAGGTTATGACACAGGAGGAGTTGAGGACATCTCTAGCCAATATGGTGATGGCCATCTTCAGGGGCCTTGCACTCAAAAAGTCAGCTTGTCAAAATAAATAAAAAATGTGACCATCTCTAATATCTACCAGTCTAGAAATTGTAATACATTTGGTAGTCTTATTATTCTAAAGTTAGACCCCCACAGACATAACTAGCAGCAGATCAGGGGTGATCAAGACTACTCTGCAAGATGCTGAATAGTGCTGTAAAGAGTCATCAAACACAGACACTTGATAAAATATGAAAAAGAAAACCCCTATTTTGGTCTTGACATGTAGCCAACATTACTTTTAAAATTATGCTTTGTTCAATTTTAGCCACACCACTTTTAAATCTTCAAAGAGGAAAGTCAAAGGAGCAACTCAGCCTGAGAATTCTACATCAGTAACCATGACATCAGAAGTCAGAAGTCTTGTACTGTAGAATTCATTGTGGATAAAAAGTACTTGAAGGACTAAACATGTTTTACCGCAAAGGATGTATCTTTCTTAGCTATTCCTAGATGACTATTAAATATACATAGGAATTTAACATCTCAAAGCTGTACACAAATCTGTTTAGATTTTGCAAACATATTTTGTACAGAACCTGGTAAAATATACATTCTCTGAGACTGACTAATGTTTAAAAGCTTTGCTGTCGGATTGTGGAAATGTGTATGTAGCTATGCCTTTCAACTGCACTGTATGACAGCCTATCAGAATTATATCAGTACATCATAAAGGTAGCTTGATTTTTTAACTTTTAACATAGTACAACTAACATGTATTCTAAAATATTCCTGCCCTTGGTATCATGGTAATATATGTAGACAAGATATATACAAAATGTGATTAATAATTAAAGGCATAAAGAACAGCATTTCCTGCACACATGATCGGGAGATTGAAGTCAGCTCATTTTATAATAAAAACCCATGCAAAGCCATCATCAAGTAGGAGCCACAACTATTAAATAAATCCCATCATGTATATTTGTTATAATAATATCTATCAAAATATTTCAAAATGTATTAGTATAAGTAGTAGCAGTAGGGTACAAACATAAAATAACAGATTACTTCTTGGTTTTTGTTGGTACCCAAAAATGTAAGAAAGCTCAGATAGAGGTGTCCATTTATGTTCAGCTTTTTGATTCACAGCAGGTAAAACTTTGTACATCAACGTGTTTCATTACATAATATGTCACTTCTTTAGGATGAATATTTAAATATGGTCTCTGTTCTGACATCAACCATCTGGGGACCTATGTTGCCCCGGTCCCCAAACCAAGAAGTAATTACACTACAGAGAGAAGGTATAAGCAACCCAAAGGCCAATCAAGAGCAACCGATTGCACACTGAGTCGGGCCAGTGTATTCAAAATCTCCTACTTACTCAGATATTCAAATGGTTGTTGTCAAGAAGTCTGATCTTTTGATTTCCACTTTTGCCAGCAGCCACATCGGTAAAGTAAGTAAAGTAAGTAAAAGTTCTTTTCCAATTAACTTTACCACTGCCTAGAGATCACCTAACAAGATCCTTGTCCTTTTTCTCAAACAACCACCACCAATAACCAGAGGTTTCGAGAAAAATCTGCTTCCCATATGAAATAACAGATGTAATTGTAAAATACATGTTTAATCCATAGTGTGAGAATCTTACTAAACTGGGTGGTTATAAGAACTTCTGCTAATCTAAAACAAGATAATCAGTAAGTCTTCAATGCTTCCGGCACACTCTAAATGTGGGCATTTAAAGCACGCTGACAAAGCTTCTTATTTATTGTAATCGTCCAAAAATGCTAGAGTTTTGTTTTGCCTTAATCCAACATGTTGCATTGGAACGGAAGCAAATGTAGAGCATTGTTGCACTCAAACTGACAAACTCCCTATTATTGGGACGATCTGTAAACATTTTTTAAAAAATCCTTATCTGTTATTAGGTAATCTCAAAGTTTCCTCATCTCCCCTCCCCTCTGTATGTGATGGCGTGGTGACGCATGGCATTTGCTGAACAGACAGTGGTGTAAGACAAATCAATCAACTCTCCTTTACAAGTCTGTTAATCTGGTGGCCTCTAATGGCCATATTGTTACTGCAGTTCATTAACCCCTGTAACACTGGCATGTACATAGAATCAAACACTGTGACTGTCACATATGAGAGTGTTGCTGGAAAGCATATTTTGGGCACATTATGACAGCTCATCCAACATCTAACATTTTGGGCACATTGTGATATTTTTGATTTACCAATTTAACTCATCCCAACAATATTTATATGTAACAATTTGTGAATGTGTCACTGCCAAAACCAAATGAGCCAACGAGCACCAATTCCTTTCTTTCCAAGTGAGCTAGCACTAATGGTAAGGCATTTTGTAGCGGGAAAACTGTTAATTAATTCTTGTGAGGTTGCTTTAACTAACACAATGGGTAAAAGGACTACCCTTTGATTTGCAGATACAATTACTAGTCTTCATGAATTGTAATAACTAAATGACAGCTTATGCTGATAAGCCTACAAAAACTACAGCTGGTCTACTGAAGACATTTTAGTCTTGCTACAAACTTCTGGACTTGAAAAATCATGAAAAAGGATTCTAGGGTTTTGCCTTAATTTTTTGGGTCTATGGCTATCATGGTTAAAACTGACATGTCACTCAACAAAGTATATCCTTCAGTTATAAAGTGCCAAACTTCTTCTTCTATGAAAGCTGTGAAATGATTGCACTCCTTTCTATCCAGTGAATGTAGTTTCCGAGCAGGTAAAATGCTCTGCATTAAACTCCTTTGATATGTCCCATTAGATTGTTAATTTCCATTGTAAATTACAGAAAGAGCTTAAAGTAAAGTACAGTATTTGCTGATGAAATCATACTAGCTGCGGCATATGAATTCATTTCATTTCATCAAGCTTTGCTTTGTTCTATACGTATGAATAAACATCTTTCAGGTATACAACTTTGTGCAGCATAGACATATTTTCTACGATAGATAATATGAAATGTAAAAGTTTATACAAAAAAAAGTGAACGATAATAAAATCTGTAGCCACAAACACCACAATCCCCTTCTTGGAATATCTATCTATCTATCTATCTATCTATCTATCTATCTATCTATCTATCTATCTATCTATCTATCTATCTATCTATCTATCTATCTATCTATCTATCTATCTATCTATCTATCTATCTATCTATCTATCTATCTATCTATCTATCTATCTATCTATCTATCTATCTATCTATCTATCTATCTATCTATCTATCTATCTATCGATCTATCTATCGATCTATCTATCGATCTATATATATATGTTTGTTTAACCAATAAATAAATAGATCCTAACAAGTAGGTAACGAATTATACGTGCCTACTTAATTTCTAAGAATGGAGTGGCATTGTGGGCACATGGGTCAACAAAGAGTCCTTGAACGCTGGTACCTCCAGGATCGCACTACTATCCAGACGCAACATACGCCCTACCTCCATTAGAAGGATATGGCGTATCAGCAGGGTCACCAGGTACCCACACAGGACGCAATTGGTCCCCTGCTGGGGGTGAGGTCATAGGATTTTTTCATCTGGGGCAGGCGATTGGCCGTGGCGATCGCCTGCCCCCTCCCTCCTCCACACCCCCAGTCACAGGTGAGGGCTGATTGTAAGGGCTATAAGGTATGCCAGTTAGCTGGGAGGATGTGGTAGTCCAGGGACGCCACCTTGATGGTTCCAGGGATCTCTGACCTTCATATGGGTAAGCCTGCCTCCTAGTCTTTTGTGTTCACCATCTTTCTGGAACTACGATTTCACTGTTTCAAACCATTTAAACTTCATCATACTTAGGCTATTCCATCCTAGGGCCTACTACCCAGCCATTAAGCCGCTTCAACATCTCATCCTGGACTAACTAACATACCCCCAAACCGTTATACCATCATCCAATACGGTAGGTTGTTATGTATAGGCTGGGGGGATAGACCTATAAAGAGGGAGAGAGAGGGGGATTTGAGGTGTCACACCTGGGAATGCTCATACCCTTTTTCTGACAATTGGTTCCTCCTGCTTAGACCCTAGGTATTCAAGGGACGCCATTACATCCTAGGGCGTGGGAAGAAAACACAGCTGGGGGATTATCTCCACCTAAAGTGGGAGTTTGCCCATAGGCTGTACTCTCTGAATTGGCAGACGGACCGGAGGACACACACGCTGAGATGGCTTTGGGTGTTCTATTGACATATGAAAGTAAGGACCTTTTTCTACCTTATTCATGTAACGATTTGTATGTTTATATATGGATTTAATTGCTTATAGCCATATTGAATGTGACACATGTGTGGGGATTGCAATATATGTATGTATATACTTATAATGACCTGATGGGCTAAGGGTGGGACCGACATGATGGTAATATACTGCACTTTATTTGGTTATATTAAAGACACCAATGAGATACCTAACTGGAACGTAGGCCATGTTTAATGTACCTGCTATTAATCTCTCAAATTATGAAATGTCTAACTGATGGAATATATATATTTAGATACGTATATCCTGTATATCTCCCTGAGGAAGCCCAGCAGGGCGAAACGCGTCGGAGATTGGAGAAACGTTTATGTCAAATTTTATCTGCCATCAGTTGTCTGTATGATATCACTGTCAAACTTGGTTTTTTTAATGACATTTTATATTTATTGTGAAAGTATTTCCATTGGAACCATCCAAGTGTGGGGGTTACCTATTGGATATATTTTGCTGCTACTATGTATTAGTCCGATATTTAATAAAGACTTTTTATTATAATAACATTTCAAGGACTTGTTGACCCATGTGTAGTGATGGCCGAACATCGGCCAGGACTGTCCGCGAACGGGCGGGTCGGACTTCTAAAGAAGTCCGCCGTCCGCCTGTCCGCGGACCGATTCAAATTCCCCGCCTCTAGGCGGGGAATTTGAATCGGAATAACCGGATGTGACGTCAGTGACGTCACATCCGGTCCCTGGAACGCATACTGGAACGAATAGTTCCTGGTTCCGTGAGCCGGATGTGACGTCACTGACGTCACTTCCTGCTCCGAGCCGGTTTTTTCACTAGGAGACCGGCTTTATGCCCGGTCTTCTAGTGAAAAGATTCTTCCTCCGGCGCGATCACATAGGTTGTGATCCTGCCGGGGGAAGAATAGAGATCCTCTTCTCGCTGGCGAACGGAGCGGGTCGAACACCCGCACTGCTCGCCGGCGAGAAGATGGGCGAACATCTATGTTCGCCGCCGAACTGTCCGCCTTGTGGACAGTTCGGCCATCACTACCCATGTGCCCGCAATGCCACTCCATTCTTAGAAATTAAGTAGGCACGTATAATTTGTTACCTACTTGTTAGGGTCTATTTATTTATTAATCTTTCTTGGGCTAGGGCACACCTTCAAATGTAGTGACTCTGTTCCACCTTAGCTACTTGTATTTTTCGTTTGTTTAACAAAGTTTAATTTATTGGAAGCATTTTTTCACTTTGTTACAACTCTTATTACTAATCTATTACTTGACCCATTTGATTTAGTGTTTGCCACACTTAAGAGGAATGCAATGAAAAACAAAAACATAAAATGCACTGTTAGGACAGAGAAATATTAGATCATTAATCCCTATAACGACCCTTCCTATACCCAACAGTATTGGAGAAATGAAGTTTGTTCCTTAATAGACATCTCTAGATACAAAGATTTATTATAGGTCAAAAGCTGTAGCTGTAGTTTCCAAAACAATGCATAATTTGTAGGGAACTTCACATGCTCTGATGTAGTTGTGTGGACTTCTTCAACATTACAGTCATTTACACTTTTACTGTATCTTTAATGACATCATATTTGAATGGGTTATGATGTCCTAAAAATATATTCACCCTTTTTTAAAGGTGAAGATTAAGTGGCTGTAATGAGTTGATCAATGAATTGGTCATATTTGGTCTTCCTGGTGAACTGCTTTAGTCATTATCTTGAGCATTTACTGACCATTGTCCACTTCCCATCTTAAACATAGCTTGCACAGACCCCTTACTTGAATTTTAGTTCCTGTGACAATCTTTAGCTAGAGCACGGGTCTGCAACCTGTGGTTTCAAAGCCACAAGTGTCTCTTTAACCTCCTTATTGTGTCTCATTGGCTGCCAGGAAGCCTCCACCCTTCTATCGGTGCATACAGTGTCAGTTGGGCATTAAAAAATTTTCATCCTGTCCATGCTGCTGCCCCAACATAATACAGCGAGCAAGAGAAGCTCAGTTTGTGACTGAAGAAGGGCAGGGTTGTGTCTTTGGAATAACTTGCCAGTGCCCAGGGTGCCAGGCAGGCTAGGATCACCCCTGAGCTCATATACACTGCAAGGAAGAGAACGTTTGCCGGGGAGGGGTGACTGAAGAGGGTTGTGTCTTTAGAATTACTAGCCAGTGCAACCCCCGTCACTCACTGCAATACATTGCCCAGGGTGCCAGACAGGCTAGGATCACCCCTAAGCTCATACATGCCAGAAGGAAGGGAAAGTTTGCTAGCAGACAAGGTCACTGGCTACAGAAGCAACTTGTACACGGGATGTGTGTGTCAGAGAGCACAGGAATCACTGGAGAGGAGGCTCACAGGACACCTTATTACATTTTGTCTCTGGGCTCTTTCACACTTTTTTGGCTGCATCGTGTATCTGCATTGCATGTCTTAGTTCTATTGCACAGTACATACCTCCTGCGCTGCCTCGGTTCTTCCCATATAACATTTGATTTTCATGTATAAATTGTGTGCAGCAGGGCATCATGTGGGAACAAAGTGCATTTAGGTGTGAATGTTTTAGATTATGCAGCTGAAAACTATTTTCTGGAAGTGTAAATGGGGCAAAATGGCTCAAAAAGCTTTCCCAACCCTGGTATAGAGCCACAACACAAATGTACAAAAAGACTGATTTAAAATATATTGGTAGCACCGAATATGTTTGGCACAAAGATATTTTGCTATGACACCAAATGTAGGAGTTAAGAAAGTACAAATAGATATATTAGATTATGACACATCAGTAATTTAATGCTTTGTTCCAATCAGTAAAGGTAAAACTACTTATGGAATCCACACAAGCACTCACCCATTGCCAGTGTAATGCAGGATATGGAGTATATGATATATGTTAGCAACCAACAGCGTACAATTCCTTCCCTCACCTTAGTAAATTGTATATGTATATATTTTAAAAATAAATTAACTAAAATATCCTGTACAAAAGACATATATTAATGTATTCATAAAGGTATAGTGCAGTAGTGCTTTAATGTATAACATTTTTATGTGTTTAATTAACTTTAAAAAATCTTTAAAAGTCTTTGTAATTTATGCATTTAAAAAACATGACTTTGGATAAGAATCACAGCAAATACTTTAGCTAATAAAATACCTAAATGTGATATCATTGGCGATTCTATTGAAGGTTATTCCCTTCATGTTCTAAGATTTTAAAGTCTCAGTACAATAGATTACCTCTTATACGTCACAACCCTGGCTTAAAGGAAAGAATAATTACAACCATAAAATACTTTAAAACTTTAAAAGGTGAAGATGTAAACCAGCTAAACTAATAACTGTAACTAATTGTCACCATATAATACTATGAACTACTGGACCATAACCACTTTAATGCTAGACTATAACTATTCCTAATGCTTTATGTGGCAAGGACATTTAAATTTTGGAAGATTTATTATGTATCAAAGATGTTTTAACTTGGCCAGTCATTTTTCATGTGCTAAATAAAAGGTTAAATTGCATGCTTTTCAAGATCATTTTGAAGTCACTGGTTAACATGAATATCATACAGCCAGCAATTTAGAAAAAAACAGGAGACAAAGGCAAGAATCATAATCATTGTATAAAGAGTGGGGAAGGTTGGAAATAATGCAAATTGTCGCGATATCCATCCCCATTGGAAATTTTTCTTTAATTTTCTCATCCCTGGAGATGGAAACTTAATGGTAATAAGGGTAAATGCCACCTCTGACAATGGGTTACCTAAACCCTACAGAAAAGTATACTCTCAACTTCTGTTAAAGTAGCATCCAGTGACAATGATCCTAAGAACCAATAGAGAGCTTGGATCTCTACATTGCAACATAGATTGAAACAAAAGTAGACACTTCTCTCTTTTACCCAACAACAGAAAAAATGGGTTGACTGGAAATATGATCATTTCAGTTTTAATTGATCATAGAGGAACAACCATGAAGGTTGTGTTGAGAAGGCATTACATAGCCTTTATGGTACAGATCCATTTATTCCAAACTGCATACAGCTGTTTCAGGCTCATTGGCCATCATCAGTGCATGGAAACTATGCCTCTATCGACAAAGGCTTAGGAGCCATAGAGGAACAACCAAGAGGGTTATGGTGAGAAGGGATTAAAGGAATTGAAAAGCACTCAACTCAAGCAGTGCACTGCACAGTCAAGCCTTCTTAAAACAGAAGGTATTTATATGTCCCAATCCATCCCAAATCCCAAAGGTTAAGGGAAACCCCTCACTTCAGGACAGTGGGTGGAGATAGAACAGTCAAGAAAATGTCTAAGAGGCATAAAACATACTTCATGGTCAGCTGCTCTTGTCATGAATCCCTAGTCTATAATAGCCCCACGTCTACAACGCACCAGTCATCAACCTGTAATGTAAAAGGTAAATTACCAAAATAAATATGAGGGCATTCCTATAAACTACTTATAAAGTGTATTCTACATATATTCTTTTAAATATAAGAGATGATTAAACAGTTTGCCTGCTTGAATTAGTGAACCTGGAGCTGATGACTAGAAGTATTTTCAGAACAAATGTTCTATATTACACTGACATTCATTCAGAAGCCTCCTCAACCTTGAATATTTATGGTACTTAAGGAATCTCTAAACCAAGCACAAGCTGTGCAGGCAAGCCAAAAGTCTTGAGTGTATTGTTCTTAAAAAAGACATGTTACTGATAATCCCATGGTAGCCTTTCTGTCCTAGGCCATGGTCTAAGTTTTCGTTGCGTAAATCTGCCTCTCTCTCTGCAATAAAAAAAAATGTAACTGTCTTTTTTTTTATTATAGAATTGTTAGCAATACCCTCTAGTTCAAGGTTGCTAATGCTGTTCAGGGAATATATTACAATCAGAATATATTTCAGCATAATGTATACCAATATGCTCACAGAAATGCATTCATCTGGACAAATCGAATTGGAAAAGTTCATCTTACTTAACAAATATTTATAGGATTATTTAACACCTTAGACTAATTTATGCTTGAAGATATTGATGCTTCCAGAACAACAATCAGATAACATTCGTACATAGTTGAGGTACTGGTACTAAAGTATGGTTATAGTTCAGTTATGGTTATCTCTATTTCTCCAAGTGACTTTCGTCTTTTCTGGTATATTTCATCATTAACATTTGTACATAGTTGAGGTACTAGTACCAAATGATAGTAATAGTTCAGTTATGGCTTTCTCTATTTCTCCAAGTGACTTTCGTCTTTTCTTGTATATTTCATCATTAACATTTGTACATAGTTGAGGTACTGGTACTAAAGTACAGTAGTAGTTCAGTTATGGTTATCTCTATTTCTCCAAATGACTTTGGTCTTTTCTGGTATATTTCATCATAATAAAACTTATCTAAATTATTTAGATGACAAGGTGTCATTTATTAAAATTCACAAATGGGGTCCAATTTTAATAATTCCTTTCAGATTAAATAATTGTTTCTCTTTATTTCAAACACATCATAAGGCTAGTAGAAAATGTCATTGTAAGGCACCATACAAATATCATTTTGTTTGGTTCTTTGACCCAGTAGCTCATAAAATGTTTCTAGAATACCAGCTTCCTAAGTAACAGGACCTTTAGTGACATACAGAAAACAGGATGTCAAAGTAGACATGTGAATGACCTATAAACATTGTAACTGTTCCTAATCTCATCTTTCGGTATCTTAACTCATTTCTTTCCACTGGGAACATGTCAGTCACTGGAAACTAATAGATATAGATTTCTAACCCAATGCTATTTCCAAATAAATTCACCTAAAGCACCGGATTACAGAATTTAAGAACTGACTTGACAAACAATACCTAAACATCACATTAATATTTTTGTGTGCATGTTTGTATTGTGTTACATTTATTTGTAACAAGAACTTTTTTGGTGCTAGTAGAATGTAGTTTTCTTTTTGTTAGCTTAATTTGTAAGTTTATTGGCATTTGGATGCAATACAGTGCAATATTACTTCTCACTTAGGCTGGAATGACTTGGCAGAATAACCTGGCAGCTACTGCAATTAGTGTGGTGTGTTAACAAAGGTTGAAGAACTACATATTCTCTATGCCTTGGCTAGTTCAAACATTCAAAACACTTTTACATCTTTAATTATTTAATTCCTTCAACATAAAGAATTCCCTTAAACCTAGACGCATGTTACATTAATTAACTACTCAATGTAAGAGATTTAAAAGAGTTATGGTAATTAGTTGGGTATTCAGGTAGGTGATATACTATGCATGCCAGCATATTAATTAGGTAACTGCAATTGGGTTTAATAACTCCCAGTGAATCACATGGTCTCACTCAGGAGATATTAGAGCTATTACCACCTGCCATATATCACACTAACCACAGTCCTAGGTTCTTCTAAGATATTAGAATAAGGCTTAAGAAATCCACCAGCCATATTCTGAGTTGCCCTGTGTATTTAGCATAAAGACATTTTAATATGGTACATTAGTGTCAGGAATTTCATGGTTCACAACTACAATGGCTGCAAATTTACAGGCATATAACCTAAATGGCATTTAGGGGGAGAATTATTAGTTACATTAGGAGGGGTGAGGGACACTGGTACAACAGATAAATATAGCTATTTGGTGTCAGACCCATAAAGCAATATATAATAGACAACAAGTAAAGAATAGCAATAATTTTACATTGACACCAGAAGGTATGTGAATATATCAAACACAAAATCAAGTGACTTAAAAGATTCTAATTTATTTTATACAAAATAATGGTTACAAAGTTTAAATCTTTCAATTAGATTTTTCTTACACATGCTTTGGGAGAACTCTCTCATATAGAGAGAAGATTATCTACTATAAAGTGCATACAGATTATTACAATTTAGCATCTTAAATTTAATCACATGCCAAGATTCTCACAAACAGCCACAATATGCGTCAGACATGTAACATAGCTAGAATGAGGCAATAAAATGCACCCCTCAATATAAATATAATTCAATAGGTTTTAACAAAGTTGAATACTGTCAATCTGTTTCACTCCATAGGATCTTCTTCATGGCAACACAAGGTTAGGCCAGTTTATCCTAATGGATATTGTCGTTTCATAAAATACTTATTATAAAATAAAATAATTATAGGTGAAACATTTTCATATAGATTTAAGTGACTTCTGTATGAATGATGTACAAATTGCCATGGTATCTAGATTCTAGATGGCAAAATCTGAAACTCAGCTTTTAGGATTCACATGATGTCAACAAGAAGAGCAAATATGTACTAATGTAATAATTAACATGCCACTTGTGGTAAACAGCACAGAATAGCTATAGGACTATGCAAGATTGTGTGGAAAATTTATCCAACTATCGCATCATGACGCCCTTCCTGACATAACATGTAATAAAGTGAGTGCCAGGAATTTGAATAAACAGAACATGAACATTATTGGTTCTCTACGATTGTATCTCTGTGTGTATGAAAAGCAGCTGACATCCTTTTTGAAAGTATGATTTCTGCCTTATCAATATTTTTAAAAACACAGCTATTATTTGCTTAGTTGTATAAAAAGCTAAACACATTTGCATTGGATTTACAGATTTTCATTTATACATCAAGAAGGGATTTAAGTGGGTAGTACCTTCCTGATATAGAACCTAGTTTACCACAACCTATACCTGCATGGGCTGCCCTCTCACTTAACAACTTGCTTTTCATAGACATTAACTCGAAAGGAGGGATCTGGGACATCTTAAAAGCTTGCTTTCTCAATGACTAGTTATTTAATTAAGGGGATCACTTCAACTTTAAACTCTCTGTATTCATCGATGGCTAACATGGTACAACACTCTACTAAAGAGAGTTTCAAGAATTTTGTTTGCACAACTAAAACTGTTTAGATGATGTTGGTTGTTTGCCATTGCTTATTTTTACCTTTAGGCATTAGAAGAAAATAATCTCACTCATGAAGTAGCTCAAATAAAGTTATTTTTAGAATACAAGATAGCAGTACTTAAAAAGACAAGACATTCTGCAGCATGTCCATAGGATGGCACCTTGCACTAATTATGTAGGTATGTAGAAGAGATTATATTAAGTGATATACAGCAGCTTTTGGTGGTATTTATTTGTATATTTTATATTAATTTTGTTATATTATTAAAAGAGAACATTGTTCTACTTTAATATATACTTCCTGTCCTTGGATGACAGTGCTGTTTCTCCAGATACTGCATTTATTTCTAAATAAACATTGTTGTCCTAGTATAGTTGTTATGTTACTGGAAGGATTACTAGGTAAAAATAAAGAGTCAATTGAAAATCCAGCATCGTTCCTAATATGTTGGAATTTATCCATCCACTGTTAAACTGCAAAACACTGATATATGAACACATTGGAAGGGGGGCAACCTGTACATTTAAAGGGTGGTAACTGTTCATTCTACAGTGAATATATGTGTTCTTTTGCTCTGTATGCAGGTATTATTGTTTTGCGGCGGTGCTTAAATATACTTTTTTTCTTTCTGTAATTTCTGAACTTTATGGTCCTTGTTCAAAAACTGGCATAAAATGTGCTGTCACATCAATAGACTGATAAGCTGTAACTGTGTACTGCATTACAGTTTTGCAGTTCTATATTTAAAGGCCTTAATTAAACACTTATCAGTAGTGATGGCCAAACTGTTTGCAAGGCAGACAGTTCGTCCACAAACATTAAATGCTCGCTTTCCTTCTCCTCTTCTCTTGACGAACAGTACGGGTTTGCCGGTGAGAAGATTAATGTTCTTCCACCGAATTTATCAGGAGCAGAAAGATCTGGCCAGAGGTAGAATATTTTCACTAGAGACTGGGTGGAGAACCCAGTCTACTAGTAAAAAAAAAACCTATATGAATTAACAAAATGTGCCCAATCATGCTTTAATAGGCTTGCCTGCCATGATCATATGGTCATACAATGGCATCAACCCCATGGTGACATTCTGACACCTCTAGTTATGATCTCTTCACATTGAAGTGAATGAGGAGAGGGTAGCCCCAGTGTCTTGTCACCAAGGTGACAAAGGGTCGGGTCAAGCAAAAAAACAGGCCTGCATGCTGTAGTTTGCCCATGTCTGGGCTAGATGGTGTTTTGAATCAAACTTTGCTGCCACTGCCACGAGGGTCCTAATTATTACAAAATTTACAAATCATTTATTGATATTTTTTTTAAATATCAGTTGAAATAAATAAATAATATAAACGGCTCATATTCACATATACTGATTAAATCCCTTTCAACAAAAAATAATTGGGTGCTGAACATGCCAGCTAGTTTTCTACTCCAGTATCCTCTGTTAAAATGTAAGTTGTCACATCATGTAGATAGTAAACTTAAATAAAACAGAACACACACAGGGAAATCAGAAAACCGCAAATCTGTACAGATATTTAATGGATGCGAAATGTAGAATAGTTAAGTATGAAAAATAAACATTAAAAAGACAAAATACGTTCTTGTTTATTGGCATGGAAGGGTGCTTCAAATAAAATCTCAGTACTAGAGGACTCCACTGTTTTGGCTAAGCACTGGCTTTTTTGTGTCTTTTTCTATGACTTGCACAGACAATCATTTGTTAGTATTCTCTACAGGACTGAAACACAGAAAGTTTACCAGAGACCTAACTATTGGATTAAGGATTTTGGACTTTCTGGTAAGCCAGCATGACCTAAACCAGTTGTGTCAAACTTTGTGCTACCTTAAAGAAGACCTAAACTCACATAACCATCAGAACATGCATTGATGGCTCTAAAACTATGTAGGTATTATAGGCTAGTGTTGTATGGACGCAAATAAATATTCCTGCCATCTAGATCTTTGTTCCCATAAGATTCCATTTAAAGTCCCAAATATAAGTAGGGTGTCTTTTATGTAAAAAAAATTACTTTTACAGGGTGGTATCGGAAACTTGATATAAACACAAGAAAATTTCATAACATCAGCCAAATTATATTTTAAAGTATTTTTTTTTTAAAACAGACATCATAGGGAGATTGTCAGTGATTACTCTGACTATAAGCATATATTAGTCAACCAAATGTTTTCTTCCACTTCTTCATGGTTCTCTTATGTCCTTCTCCTTATTGGTTCATTAACCTCCCTAGCGCACTTCTGAGGTCCACATTTCTGTACCAAATGCGCACCATAGACTTTAATGAAAATTTTGTAGGCCTGTAACTTCCCAAAATTTGTCCATACAAGGGTCTAGTAGACATCTTGAATACTATATTCATTGCGGTTTGCAATTAAAAATCCCACTGCCTCAGGGGAGGAGGGATTCATTTCCTTACCTTTGGCTTCACTGATGTTTCATTCGGTAAGTGCGCATTTTACCACAATAAATACAGAAAACTGTTTTCATGGTGGTTTGAATTTAAAATCCAACCGCCAGCCCAAAGTGACGGCATTACGCACATGACAGCGTGGGGGGGGGGGGGTGAGGGATCCACTTCCCTCCAGGAAGCATCATTCAGGTGATCAGAGCCGGCGCAGGGGCACGGAACAGCGAGTGAACACCGCACCGATTTCAGCTGGACAAACCCAGCTCGTCCAGTGCACTTCAAGTAAGTCATCGCTGGAGAAGCAGGGCTTGTCACAAACACTAGGGAGGCTAAATAAAAACCGATGAGTAAAATATTATAAGCAAACATGTTTACATTTTATCCAGGCTGTTGCAATCTTGTTGTTTAGGCTTCTGGCATTTTATCAATGCAAAGTTATTTTGTTCTCTTTTCTATTTTTATGGTGTGAAGACAACATGCTCTTCGAGATAAAATGCAATGTTACACAGAGTAAAGCTAGGCATACACGGGTAGATTTGTAAAAAGATTTGAGTACAATTAATCAACGTGCACGGTCACGGTGATTAATTGTACTCTAATCTGCTTACAATCCTACCTGTGTGTGCTTTCCTGCAAGCGGGTTCAATAGAGAAAACCCCATTCAATCTCCATTACTTTGCGTGAAGAAGAATCTTCACGCAATGTATAGGAACAGCTTCGGCTCTGCCTTCTTCCTCCGGCACAGATGTCGGCTATCAGTATGAAGGAGGTGGAGTCAGCACTCTTCATACTGAATCTGGCTGCTGTACAGGGAGAAGCAGGATGGATGGATTTCTCTGCTCGGATTCACATGCTGGAAGCTGGGGGGAGCGGCTTCCCGGAGGTCCCCATTGAAAAGGAATCGATGTGCCCATGTGGTGCACATTGATTTTTTTTCAATTGATCCCCGATCAATCACAGTGTGGTGCGTCATCACGCTGTGATTGATCGGGGGTCGATTACCCATGTTTGGCTAGCATAAGTGATTAATTGCTGCGTTTCATACAGTTATACTATGGTGGAATCATTCAGCTCCACTATATGTCTGCCCTCGTATTTATTCATGGTTTTACATACATAATTCCATTCAGCAATCATAATGTCCATAATCAGGTGAGACTGTTCCATATTAATTACAGTTGAATATATGTCAAAAAGCTGACTCTATAATGGATGTGTCCAAGTATACATATATTATCTTTTATATCTGTTATATATGTGCTACTACCATAAACTTTTTATGACAATTTTCAAGTTAAGACAACAGAAATTCTACATGCAGCAAATCATCATCCTTTCAGAATATTTATAGCTCTGTACTTTGGCACATAAGGTTAATGTCTTTGGAGCAATATGGTTAGACATTTTATTAAAGCATTCATATATTATGGGGAATTTAACAAATACAAGTTTTGTTCTTGTTATTTTGGTAGGGATTGGCTGATGTATCCTTACTTTAATTTTGGTTAATTTGAGGCCAGAAAATATTTTCAGCTGTTGTTCTGTTTAACATTACATACACATACAGCATATATACTGCCTGGCCAAAAAAAGTTGCCACCAAAAAAAGTCCAGTTCCAGAGTGATGGGCGCAGTAAGAAAAGAGGCAGATTAAGTGATGCACCCATCATGCCTAGTGCCCACTGTGCAAGCCTGTGAGGGCCGTCATACAGTATGATCTGGGATTGCCGCAGTTGGTCAGTTCTAGGTTTAGCAACAGTATGTGCTCCAAGAATGAGATCAGCTGATACCTGAATATACTGTATGACCAGGTTATCCCATCAATGGATTTTTTTCCTGATGGCACGGGCATATTCTAAGATGACAATGCCAGGGTGCACTCCCGCCGATGTGGCAGAAGCACGCCTTAAGCCACAGGCAAGCTGCAGGTAATGCACTGGTAAATGTGCCAGCATGCGACATTGTTCCCTGCGCAGAGTATAAGACTGCATTGTCAGTATTGGTTTAGTTAAAAAATATTTAAGCGTTTTAACTTTATATATTCAGGATGTCTACCAGACACTGTGTTTGGACATATTTTGGTAAGTTACAGGCCTACAACATTTGTTACATTGTACAACTTCAGTTATGTATTGTCGTATTGGTGCATATCCCTTTTGGTAATTCTCAGTTTACCATTCTGTTCTTTTTTTCTTTTTATAGAGCTTACCCTGTGAACCCTAAACATATGCACATTTTAATAGTTACAATTTCTATAAGGGAAAGGTGATTTTAACTGGAAAAGTCTAACCAAAGGACTTTACAAACTTACCCTAAATTTAAGGGTAAACTGTGATATACCAACTGTGATATACCTAAAGCTGGTAAAAGACGATAAGTTTTACCGTCAATTCCCAAACCAATTTCGGCACTAGAAGGGCGTGATGACGTCATCAAGCCGCCCGCTAGTGCCGAGAATCGGCCAGCACTCTTTGTGTGCAGCTCATTACTTCGGCTGGGGGCAGCCGTCCCCAGCCGAACTAATGGAATTGGGTAAAAATTTACCGTCCTGTCGGATTACTGTGCGATCTGACAGGACGGCTGATTTTAGCCCAATCCTCATTGGTTGCTGCATCCAATTCCTGCACGACCCGATCCCTAAGGTATGCGGGAGCGCGCACAGCATCGGATCGGCGGTCGGATCATGCAGGAATCGGAACGTCTATGCCCAGCTTTAGACATGCAAACCCAATAATATGTAAGTAAACGTATTCTACCTGGTTTATATATGTTCGTATATATTTCCAACAGTTTATAAAAAAGACTGATATTGCCATACATAAAAAAACTCTACAGAATTATAATTCGGTTTAAAACTAGAACAGACAGTGTTCCAAATAAAATAAAAGAAGTAAGTCTGCAACATATTTCATTATATTGCATTCACCTATGCTTTTCATTCAAGTAGCCACTGGATTGAGAAGAGTTCAAGAAGTAACAAAAGCCTACATGACTCTCATGTGAAACATCATCAGAGAGACTACTCTTATATCTCTTACAGTTGAATGAAGTATAGTATCTTCTTTTTCAATAAGTCCTTTTCAACTACCAAGCTCTCATAAAGGAAGATAACAGGATAAAAAAAGGTTATGTAAAGAAAAGCAGAATGCAAAAGCAGATGGTTTAATTTGAACAAACTGTGAGCAGACAGGCAGTAAAGGTGATGATAGTTAAGCTTGACCAATTGATCCCTTGGGCTGTTGGCAGCTACACCCTTTTCACTTGAACAATGCTGTTATCCAACCTTAAATGTAATAGTCACTTTATAATTTTCTGGGTAATTCTCAGCATACACCCAAGATATGTGACAGCCATGCGATACTAAGAGCTTGGGTATATATGATATATGTCTTTTACTCTGTTCATTCCATGACTAAAAATGTAATAAAAACTAGACTAAAACTATCAATTTAAAATTGATGTGCATAAAATAACTCAAAGGTCCCATGAGCCATAACTACAGATGCAAGAAAATGCTAAAAAGTATGTGAACCCTTTGGGATTATGTGGAGTTTAGCATGAATTGGTCATAAAATGTGCTCTGATCTTCACCTAAGTCACACCAATAGAAAGACACCGTCTGCTTAAAATAATATCACACAACAATTATATGTTTTCATGTTTTTATTGAACATAACATGTAAACATTCACAGTGCAGGGTGCAAAAAGTATGTGAACCCCTAGCGTAATGACTTCTCCAAGAGTTAATTGGAGCCAGGAGTGAGCCAACCTTAAGTTCGATCAGTGTAAGATATTGGATGTGTTGCTGAAAGCTGTCCTGCCCTTTAAAAATACACACCAGTTTTGGGTTTACTGTCTCATATGAACCATGCCTCGCAGAAAAGAGCTCTCAGAAGCATGAAGCTGAAAAGGGTTAAAATAGTATCTCCAAAAGACAGACTGTCTACAAATGAAGAAAGTTTAGCACTGTTGCTACTCTCCCTAAAATATTGCAACATGTTTGAAGTTTGCAAAAGAGCACCTGGATGTTCCACAGCACTACTGGCAAAATATTTTGTGGACAGATGAAAGCAAAATGTAGTTGTTTAGGAAAAAACACGCAACATTATGTGTAGAGAAAAAAAGCACAGCACACCAACATCAAAACCTCATCCCCACTGTAAAGCATGGCGGAGGGAGCATCATGGTTTGGGGCTGCTTTGCTGCCTCAGGGCCTGGACAGATTGTTGTCATTGATGGAAAAATTTATTCCAGAGTTTATCAAGACATTTTGCAGTAACATATAAGACCATGTGTCCACCAACTGAAGTTTCGCAGAAGATAAGTGATGCAACAGGACAATGACCCAAACATACAAGTCATTCAACAAAGAATAGCTTCAACAGAACAAAATACACCTTCTGGAATGGCCCAGTCAGAGTCCTGACTTTAACCCCATTAAAATGCTGTGGCGTGACCTTAAGAGAGCGATTTACACCAGACATCCCAAGAATATGTTTTGTGAAGAGGAGTGGTCCAAAATGACTCCAGATCATTGTGCAGGTCTGATCTGCAACTACAGGAAACGTTTGGTTGAGGTTATTGCTGCCAAAGGAGGGTCAACCAGTTATTAAGTCCAAAGGTTCACATACTTTTTCCACCCTGCACTGTGACTGTTTACATGTTATGTTCAATAAAAACATGAAAACATAATGTTTGTGTAGTATTTTTAAGAAGTGATTTTCTATTGGTGTGGCTTCAATTAGCAATGTGTATAGAGTTCACTAAATTCATGGTGTGCAACTAATGGATATAGTATGCTATTATGTGTTTTAGCCATTAACTTGTTGTACACACTATTATTGATGGCAGATGAAAGTAGAGATAAGTGTGACACAGAAATTCTTGCAATAATAATAGCATCTTTATGGAGAAATTGAAACATGTGGTACAGATTATGATTGTTTACTATGATTTTAAAAAAATACACATTTAAAAAAATCTTACAGTATTTAAAAAAATAAATGCTTTATATTTACCACCAGACAGTGGGGCTAACCGAGCTAACCTTAATCAGCCAACTTATAATGCTAAAGATTGTAATTGGTTTATATTAGTAAAAAAACATTGCAAGACAAAAAGCATCTTGGTTCCCTGTTTGAAGAGGCGGGGAATTTGAATCGGAGCTAGACCGGAAGTGACTTCCCTGGCGTCATTTCCGGTAAATGGAACAAACAGTTCCTTGTTCCTAAACCAAAAGTGACATCCTGCCTGGCTCGATAAAGCACTAGAGATCGGGTGTCTCTACCCGGTCTCTAGTGAAAATATTTCTTTCTCAGGCCGGACCAGGCGCGGAAAGGTCTGGCCAAAGGAAGAATTATAGACTTCTTCTATAGTCGAACACCTGTACTGTTCACCGGCAAGAAGAAAAGCAAACGTACAGTGTTGTGCAGACAGTTTGGGCCAAACATTGTATGTTCGCTTGACCATCTCTATACCTTAGTATCACATTAGTCAGGACATAAAGCCTTACAAATAAAACTATAGTTTAGGGCAAATACAGTTCCCCTACTTTCTAATAAACCTAGAAATAAAAGGGAAACTATGGTCTTTCTCGGTTCTAGGCCTGTCAATCCAGAATGGGTAGATTATCCTAGAGACACTGTGATTCACTAAAGGTTCACTATAGCATATAGCTTAACCTCCTGAGCAATATGTCTGTGGCATTTTTGTTTTAAATCCTAGAAAGTCATTAGGTATGGACGCATTTGTTGACTAGCTGACTATGTGAGCTTATTGCAAAGCTTCTGAAAATGATATAATCACTAAAATTACTGGGGATGTAGAAAAGGGTTGTGGAATTTAAGAAAATAGTTTTTGTATGAATTAAGTTCAAAGTTGAAGTTTTTATTTTTCTAAATGTTTTTATGTGACTTTAAACTTAATTGCAAAAACTACATATGCTAGAGCAAAACTACCCCCAACCCTTCTCTACATTCCCAGCAAGTTTGGTGATGATATCTTGCTCAGGGGAGTTGCAATTAACTCAAAATCGTTGAAATGGTCAGATTTCTTTTAAAAAAATTCCACCATCTCTAAAAGTCATCAGTTTGGATTTTCCACCCTCCCTCCACCCCGCTACCTATCACCATCATGGAGATTAATGGTACCGCAAAAGCCCCCCTGGACAATAGTGATGGCCGAACTGCCCGCAAGGCGGACAGTTCGGCCGCGAACAAGCACGTTCGCCCTCCTTCTGCCCGGCGGACAGTACGGGTGTTCGACCCGCCTGTTTGCCGGCAAGAAGGAGCCCTCTATTCTTCCTGCGGTGGGATCATAAGCAGCGAGATCCCGCCGCAGGAAGAATCTTTTCACTGAAGACCGGGTAGAGAACCCGGTCTTTCAGTGAACATCTCGGCTCGCAAACCCGGATGTGACGTCAGTTCCAGGAATGCGTTCCAGGTGCCGGATGTGACGTCACTGACGTCACATCCGGGTTTTACGATTCAAACTCCCCGCCTAGAGGCGGGGAATTTGAATTTGTCCGCGAACGGGCGGACGGCGGACTTTTTTAAGAGTCCGCTCCGCCCGTTCGCGGACGGACGTGGCCGGAGTTCGGCCATCACTACTGGACAATACTCAGTTTTGCTTCAGGCTTGCCAGGTCTGCCGAAACTCAGTTTCACTGTGTGCTCGCAGGGGAGAGGTGAGCATCCCAGAACCAAACTCAGGGTGAGTTTGCAGAGTAAGCAAACTTACCCTGAGCTTCAATTAGGGTTAACGTTTAGGAGGTTAATAACTGTGCCAAAAATGAATACCTAATTATGTGCAAAGAACTTACCATGGCAAAGACAGTTTGGAGTTCAAGTGATCCCCTTTATTTGCTGTAGTTATTAAAGAAGTAAGTTTACAGGATGTAAAGGATTTCGGGCTTAATATAATTATGTTTGTTGAGACTCTCATTTATACACAAAGTTTCATAAATAAATATATTTATACATAAAAATATTTTAACAAAAACTATTGTTTTGGCTAAACACGCTTGACTTATAGAGGTGTAATTGAATTCAGTGGAGCTACAGATCAGTTAGGAAAAGTTATTGGGGGTTATAGAGATAAGAAGTCCAGGCGTAATACTCACTTCCTTTAGCAATAAAAAGGGTCATGGACCAGGGGCAACAAAGATTTAATTCTAACAATAGATCACAGTTTTTAAAGCCAGTGGTTAGGAATATAATTGAAGTCGTAGTGGCACATAAAATTCCCATATTCCAAAGTTTTCAATTATTGTATCCATTCCAACCTCTCTTACATTCCCTGGTGAAGGGTTTGGCCCATCTCACCAACATAAAGTCCTGTAGGGCATATTTTTCATGGAATACCACGTTTGAGGATTTAATGCAAAATGTACCCTGTACTCTATATTTCAGCTGTAATCCTGGTACTGGTACTCAATCAGTGCTGTGTATATGAGTACAGGTCTCACATCTTTGCATGCAGGGAGATGTTCCATTCTGTTGTGGGTGCTAATGTAACATGGGGACCTATATATATTTAAAAACACATGGTTTATGGGACTACACTTGTAAAAAGATGTAGAAAGTTAATATGATTTTCAGAGATCTCTAACATAACATCAAAGAAACTACGTCTAATTATCATTATACATATCATATATATTTTGCATATCATAAATAATGTATTTTTAAGACAAATATGCTGATATTGCAAATATTCATAAAATATGCAAATATTTATTTGGGGTAAAAATTATAACACAAAATCATTCATTTAGGTGTATATAGATGTTACACAATACAGAAGCCAATGTCTCTGTTTAATGTACAAGCACACAACAATGATAAACCACTCTGGTGACAGCAAAGCTAGAACCAGTTGTGTTTCCTACTATGGAAAACATACCATACAGAATGTGCTTTGTCGGAAAAATTATTACGTTTGGTAAAATAGTCAAAGCTTTGTGATTTTAGGCTTCACAAGTTCTATATTAATTTTCCCAAGCACAAACTATGCTGTCATAGGAATCAACAAAGACTTTACCAGCAGAGAGAAACTTTCAGATTTGCTAAAATGGCATTTAATAGGTGATAGCCATCAGCTGTATAGGTTACGCGGAACACTAAGGGACCAATTAAATATATGTACTGACACTTATTCCCTCAAGTGAAAAATAAAATCAGGATTTGAAACCATGCCCTGCGTTATCTGCAACCTACTTTCCTCACATAAAAATCTGTAATTTTGAAAGATATAATATTGCCAAAAAGAGAAAAAAGAACTATGATGATAAGAAAATATGCTATTAACTTTAAAAATAATAGGAATTCAAAGAACAATTTACTAATGTTGATATCTTTGCATGAAAACGCAAGCATGAATGTATTAATGTTATGTACCTTGAAATAGCAAGAACTGAATTATTATGCTTCAGTAGTTAGAGAAGAGATGCATTTCCTCCTGGATTACATAAATTATTTCAACCTAAATGCGCACTCATTAAATTACACTTACATTTGAATCATATTATTGCTGTGCTATTTTGCTTATTTAAATGTTTTGAATCATTTGAATGCCTTAATATGGCCAAACCAAGTGAAAACACAGATGTGATGAATGTGAAAGTTCACATATTGTGCATAATTATCTTGTATAGATGTCTCTAGAGGGCAAAAACTAACAAGGCTCCTCTACTGTCTCTACCTTTCCTGCTCGGTATCTTCAGGCAGAATAGTGAAACGTGAATTAATATTTTCACATAATTGGATCCAGTGGTGCCAACATGTCCTTGTGCAAAAACCAATGTTTGGGCCCCTTCATTCAAATGTTTTGTAACAAAACTGAAATTCTCACTGTTTGTTAATTTAAAGAAGTGAACAAATAAACTTTACAGCACAAGCAATTACCAAGACCCACATATAGCAAACATAAACAGATTTCCAGTAGGAACCTTGTGCAGCTTAAATTATAATGTAATCAAATTAAAACCTGCTGTGCACAACTGGTAAGTCATCCCAAGAATAAATCTATTATTTTTTTTGTGTGAAATCTTTTTTAATAACTTTTCACATTACAAAATAAAGTAAATCAAACAGTGGACATATTACAGATCTTGGCAATTATACATTCCCCTGCCGGAGCCCGGGCCCTTTTCAAAACGCCCGCTAGTGTTCACAGCGGTATAACCCCTGGGTTCAGTGCGGCAGACCCCTCCTCATGCCCCGAGTGGGTTGACACGTTTAACCAAATTAGCGGATTCAGCAACCAAGAAACTTTATTTCCCCGTATTGCTTTGAACATAGTGTCCTAACACAATAACATCTTAACCTTCTTACACCTCTAACCTTAAAACCTAAAGATTGCAGCCACCGACAGCAGC
>CM070036.1:51973409-52021907 GCA_036250615.1 Ptychadena robeensis | reverse complement strand
CTGCACCCTCTTGGACCTTTCCTTGGTAACTTCTTTCCATCTGCCTTGACACAGCCGTGCCCACTGTCTCAATGCCTGATCAACCTGTCTCCTGCCACTTCCCTTATTATATCCAGCCTCCTACACCCATGGTCTTGCTGATTATTGGACCTTTGGACTCTGATCTAGCTGCATCTCCTGAAATCATCTTTGCTGTTGGTTCACATGAACTCATGCTGCCGACACCTGAACCGCCTACCGACCATTCTTTTGCATGTCCTTTCATCCGAACATATTACCGATGCCGAACCTGGACGTCCGACTTACTATGCTTCCGCATGCCTCAAACTCCATGAATTGCTATATCACGACTACACCTCCTGACGGCCCTTTGCCAATGGAATCCACTCCTCCAGCCTGGTGTCCGCCTACTCAGGTGAGCACTATAGGGACCACGACCACTTGTGAGCAAATGAATTGCAAAGCCTCTGAACATAGGTATCATCATACAAAATGCTGGAGATGTAGAAGAAGGGTGGTGGGAAAAACATTTGAAAAGAAAGTGTTTCTCTAGCACATGTAGTTTTGCATAAATTAAAAATGTAAAGTAGAAATTACAAAAAGATTTTGAAATTGATGACTTGACTGTGAAATTAATTCTGTAGCAAAAATGAATTTGTCTTGTTTTTTTTTAGAAAGGGGAAATACCTTTCTTTTGTTGTTGTATTCACCCCCAACCCCATTTTCATCACCAGCAAGTTTAGTGATGATACCATGTTCAGGAGCTTTGCAATTAACTCGAAATCATCGAAATGGTTGAATTTTTTTAACAAATTCGACCATCTCTACCTTTTTTCTTACTGTCCCTATATAAGCATTGATACTGCACGGCAGCACTGCCTGTGATATAGTATACCTTGACCATTTTCTATCTGCTGCCTACCTTAACCTTTGTCCTGACTTTGTGTCTTGCTCCTTGTATCCAGAATACGGTCTGTGCAGCAAAGGGCTCTTGGCTCTCTGCCAATACCTCTTCCTAAATGTCATTCCTTGTGCATGTCCTAGGGGCAGCTGATTGCTGGGACAGCACAATTAGCCTCCTGAGGCAGGCAACGAGTGATATGGAAAATAGGGGGATTGACACTGGGCTGCACTGGCATAGGGCCAGGGCCTTACAAATACATACTGTTCTAACGCACCAATGCATGTTACATATGTAAGCACATGCAGTATATTTATTTAAATGGCACCCAAACAAATTGAGTCAATGTAGATGCAAATTTGTTGTCCAGCCATGTATGTTGCTTTATTGTGTGAATATAGCCTTAATTATATAGTATAAGAAACAGAAAACAAAAATATTAGTCAAAGTTCAGATGTCCCCCTATCCCTTTTTTCCTTACATAAAATAATTATGAGAACGGCTGAAGATATTTTAGCTTTGAATGTAGATTTAATTAATTAAACAGTAAAAAATGAAAAAGAGAAAGCAAAGAAAAGTCTTTGAAGGAAAATATGCTTTGATGTTTTCAAATCCTTATAAGTTTTGAACTAAAGCTTATGCATCCACAGACTTAAGCAGGAAACACATGCAAAGATATGGGCTAGATCGATGGCCACTTTGAGCGCAGTGCCATCAATCTGACCCATGTCTAATGCAGCCATCCTTGTTTTCAGGCAAGACCAATCAAAGGGATATCGGGCATGGCCGTAAACTACTGTCGATGTCCTCTGCTTTGCCTGGGGACCCCAGGTCTCCATGCAAAGCATAGTTGGAGCTGGATGACACAACAGAGCTGTGCCACCAGCTCCTTCGATGTCGGGCAGCATCGCGATGATGTCATCACGCTACTGGCAGCAGCGAGCCGTGTGTTCCCTGCTTAAGGGTTTAACATTCAAGCCCTGTCCCCCATATTGTAAGCAAATTATTGATTTCCCCTATAAAGGCTCCTTCATTTAATCGTCCAGTAGGAAAGTTTGGCTTCCTGGGCATTTTTGAAGTATAAATGCTGAGAAACAGTCCATGTAAAGTGCCTGTTACCTACTCCTTTAAAAATATTTGTTTAATATTATTTTTCCTGACATTTATTGTATTTCTCCACCAGAGAGAATTTCCTCTCAACAACGCATAGCTTCCATTACACTACCAGATGATTATTGTCAAAAGAAATCTTGAATGACCTGATTACATATCTTTTCTCTATCTCCAGACTTACACTTCATATAGCTCATGTATAGGTTAGCAAGTTTTGGCTTTGTTCTACTTGGTAAGCAGTAAGCTAAGCCTACAGAATTGTAAGAAGTTGGGTGATGTGACAGTTCTTAATAGCAATGGCTGTATAGTATGCTAATATTCTCCATGCATTTTTAAAGTCCTCTTATCTCTAACACTTTAAAGAAAACCAGTCATGAAAGAAATATGGGTACTGTCATTGCTGATCACTACCTGCCAGAAACTAGCTGCCTGACTGTTATGCTGATCCAGCAGCTTCAATAGTTTCAGTACTCTGAGTCGATGGCCTGTAAAAGAAATGCTGAAATGAATTTCATTGGCTGCATGATTGCCCTTCGTCTGTGACTTAAGCCCCCCATACATGTTAAGCTAGCCATACACAGTCGGATTCCATGGCCGATCGATCACCTATCCGATCGATTCCGGCGATCTCAGCGGGAATCGGAGGTCCGATCGATCGGCCAATTAAGTCTTTCCGATCGCTACATACCACCTTGTCCCATGGATTCCTGGACGATTCCGTGTCCGATCGCTTACTCCACAAATGGCAACTCCCCCTGATGTGTGCAGAATCGGATCAGAAAGACCAACATGTTGGTTCTCTGTCCGATCCGATTCTGGGCCCCCGAACGATCGGACGTGATCGGACGGACAAGGTGGGCTTCACGCGATTCCGGGACGATCGTTTCGTGTGCACGCGCCCGGAATCAATCGTCCCGGAATCCGATGGGAAACGGACCCGTGTATGGGGGCCTTTAGATTTCCTCTCCTGTCAGATCGACCGTGTGTCATTACATCAAAGTAATTGCCAGCCTAAAAAATGGTTTGCCCATTCTTGGCATGACCGGCTGCGCACCCTTTGTATGCCAGCACTTACTTTGGACCTGTCTGTTATGTATAACATTTATTTGAGGGCCAATATGGCGAATTTAAAGTTTGAGCAATCGAATTGCAGCTGATTTTGCGGCAGATCGATCACCATGAGTGCCCACGGTGTTCTATCTGTGGCTAAATCGGCCACAAAGTGTGTATGGGGGGCTTTAGAAAGTGTTCAAAGTTAAACTCCAGCGAAAACAAGATGACAATAAATCATTTGATTAAAGGTCAAACACAACCAGTTACCAATTTTGGCCTTCTACCAGAGATTATATTGCTTATTTGTCTGCTACTAGATGTTCTTAGTTTGAAGGCCAGGAGGCCCAAGTTATGCTTGACTTAACAAAGTCACTTGGTCACACAATCACTACCAAAAACGAGATATCCATGCAACCAACTTTATTGGGTATTCCAGAAAACAAGCCAAGGGTCATACACAAAAACTCAGTCCAATAAAGTGTAATACAAATACATAAGACAAGAGGTGTGGTCAAGGACAATCCAAAAGGTGGCCATACACAGGTCGATTTCCCACATGATTCCTGGCCGATCGATCACCAGGCGCGTGCACCCCACCCCACCAAGGTGCAGCCCACCTTGACCGATCGACCCCGCCCGATCGACATGGCCCCCAAATCGGATCGGCCAGAGAACCAACCTGTTGGTGTTTTCTGATCGATTGAGCACACATCAAGGGGCGTTGACATTTTTTAATCGATCGACTGGTAACAGAATCGTCCAGGAATCGGTGGCCTAAGGTGGTAGGCACAGACTTGTATGGTCGATCGATCAACGCCTGTGGCTTCACCGGAATCGATTGGATGGTTGATCGATCGCTTGGGAATCGACACGTGTATGGCTAGCTTAATATCCAAAATATCAGGAATCAGGCCGGGTCACTGTTGGCAACAAAGACACTTTTAGACAGATAAGCAAACACAGAAGCACACTGCTATATAGAGGCTATAATGGGCATGGAAGCTCCTTATTTAATGGGCAGATTGGCCAAACACATTCTGCCACGTGGCTTCATACGATTTGTAAACAATTGGCTGGTAAATACCCTGTAGCCTATTCTGCCTGAGCATATAGCAGCAGTGCTCCTGGACTGTACTGTGTAAAGCACATCCACAGAACTGCTATGGATGTCTTTTGGCCAAACAATAGTTTGCACGGAATTTCTCTGCCAGAGTGGGAGGCATGTTTGTACTATGCTGAACACATCAACATGGCTGCTAGGGATGCAATTTTGCTCTACTGTCACTGTCTGCGATTCCTGGGGTCACAAAGGAAGATGAGTACCTTCACACTTTCTCTTTTATTTTTTTTCCGCAGGACAGCTAACATTTTCAGAAGACAATAAGGTATGGTAGCTTTAGTATGTCTCTGATAAGTTACCTTTATATTATAGGTTTGGCTGACAGATTAGGGTTGGACGTAAAGAAATAAAAAACACTGGTTAGCTAATTTTCTGGTGTCTATGTCAGAAGAAAACACAACAGAAAGTGACAGGACTATAAGGTCTACAAAGTCAAGAGAGGATCCCCCTTGGACGGATGCCCCCAGAACAGGTGACTTTCATCAGAAGTTTGACATTTCTGGTAAAAGTCACCAAGAAGGTGATCATTTAATGGAGAAGCAACAACCAAAAGAACCTAGCAAAAAGTCAATTTTTTTCTCTACTCTACTGAAAACAATCATGTTAAAAACACAATTAGCCATATTTAAACTTAACATTTTCAACCTGTTTCCCAATCAAGTTAATTAAAAGAGAAAATGTATCCTGTTAAAAAAAACCCAAAAAACTCATGACTAAAATGAACAACCAAATAGTCATATGTACTTCCGTAAATTAAAATTAATTGGAGAGTGACATGAATAGTCTCCACTCTTTTATTACTAAAAAGATATTTGGAGCATGACTCTAGATCTGATGACTGTACAATGTTTTATATCGTCATTGTTCTGTATGCTGTGGATATAAAAATAATTATGTTATATTTAACCTTGTTCTTCGGCCTACTCAGAAGGCTTTGGTCTAGAGGATGCTGTAAGCCTAGTAAGCGGATCTTGTTCAGTTTTAAACATTTCTAATAAAAGAAGCTTATAGCATACAGAGTCTGTTAAAATGCTGACGTTGATGGAAGACAATACTATTATATTGTATGCTGCAAAGTGTGCTCATATACACCCATGCAGGATATGTTTTTTGTCTAGTCTTATCTATTAAAAATTGCGCTAGGTCGGAAATATTTATACCACTCCCATAGTTATATATTGTTTAATTGTGTAACTGTATGTTTAAGTATGTTACTATTTTGGGAATATGCAGTTACAATGTCTATGGTAGAAAAAAACACAAAACTATTTGCAATGTTGCTGATGTATTTATGAAATATATAAGCATAAAAGGTTTGGTTTAGAAAAGACAACCAGAACTGTGATATTCTTGTCCACATTCCCTGGAGTGCAGAAGGCTGTGGGACCTCTGTAATTTAAGTCCCCCATACACCTTACAATCTTAAGGTAGCCATACACAGGTCGATTTTCCACTAGATTTTTGACACGTTCACAAGATCCAATGGCAATTGATTGGCAATCAATCGGGTTCTGCCCACCCTGAACGATTGACCAAACAATCAACTAAAAATCGGATCGGACATTGAACCAACATGTTGTTTTTTTTGGTCGATCGTTTTGCAATCCGAGTATGTTAGTGGACCCACAGCCCGATGCAGCAGCCTTTCAGATCGATGGATTTTGTGGAATTGGCCATTTTGGAGATCGGCTCATGTCCAAATCAGCCACAAATCGGATTTCCAAGGTGGTGTTGCATTTATTCCCGATCCGATCAATTGCCGATTCCCAATCGCCTGGAAAGATTTAATCTGCAAATGATCAATGACAAATGGGCCCGTGTATGGCTATCTTTACCATATCATTTCTGTACAATGAACTTTTCTTCTACCAAAACCATGTAATATGAGGACCTTTCTAAACCTTCCAATCAGTATGTATTCTATCAGGGAGGACACTATACTACATAATTGTTGGTAGATCTAAAGGAAATTGTATGGAGTGATCTAAAGGTATATGGGGGGGGCTTTACAAATGCTATTATAGGACCTCCCTGAAGTTTGCTGGATGATAACCATAGCTGTTGTTGTAGACTTTCCTGTGTTCTGTGTTCCACATATTGGTGGGATAAAGGAGCAGCACATATTAGTGAAATGGGCAAAGGCAGACCGTTTTGAAAGTATTCAGGGTGATTCCACTGCAGGTTTAGAAGCAGGTTAGTATATAGTATTGGCACAAAAATTATCTGTTCCACCTAATACAAAAATATACTGGTAAAGCCAGTATATAAAAATGTCAGTAAACATAGGGCAAATTCAGAACAAAATGAAACATTCTCTTTATGATGTTTTTAGTGACACACCTTCATCTCAAAATCCTTAGTGCAAAAATAGTTAGTGGCCAAAAGTGAACGGTGGACAGTACTATCTGTATGTTTTTTATTAGTTTTACGAACACTGTTCTGTTCAATGCTACAGAAGATGAATAGCATGGCATGATGTATCAGTTTAGGAGAATCAAAAGTACCTGTTGTAGGGCCCTTTTACACTAGATACATCGCTTTACCATTTCTGAAATGCAGCCCATTAGCATTAACACATGACAATAACCCAGGATATGTGGTAACGAAAACTGCAACATGCATGTTAGCACTCATGCCATCTTTTTTGAGCATGCATTTCATCGAGTGTAAGAGCCAAAATAGCCAAGAATTGCTAAAGGTGCCATTTGACTTAAAATGCTTCTGTATCTAATACTAGAGACTGGAAGCTTGGTTGAAAAGAGAATAAGCAAATGAAAAAATATGAAAATGAAATGCAAGTATAATGTAAAACAAATTTGAAAACAACAAAAAGACAATTAACATATGAATTTTTAACTTTATGGGCATTCAAATTTTTTAACTGTGCCTAAACACTACACTACATCTCTAGAAATATTGGTGACGATACCATTTTCTGAGGCTTTGCAATTAGCTCTCAAACTCAGCAAGTCACAAAATTCTACCATCTCTGCTAAACAGTACCCTGAAAAATATTGTTGCTATATCTGCAGAGTGCACTCTATTTTATTGCCCCTGACTATTGATATTTTGTATTGGGTGATTTCCTTACTGTACTGTCAATAAGGGTCTCAGGTATGTGGAATCAATGCCCAGCTTCTACCAAGATGGCCTCCTCTACACAAATACACATTGTAGGATAAGTCAGTAAAGGTAGATGAATCAATGGTGGGGGTTTATCCTCTGTCTGTCTTTTTCTGAGTAAAATGTTCAAGTCAAGATCCTCTTTTAAAGTTCAGTAATAAAAAGGGTGGAGGCATAAATGCACAATTCCCGATCAAGATATTTGCAAACCAAAAACAAGAGTAATGAAAGAAGAAATAAGAAGTTTTAATTATTGATGATTGTAAAATGAGACTCTGTAAAGTGCAGAAGTATAATGCAAAGTTTATAATGTCCTGAAGTTAAGGTTTATCCTAATGGACTCTTCTCTATATTTGTCACAACTAGAGAAGCTAAAAGGAGCACAATACAGTTCTACAGTACATGCATTATGCAGAACTTTACTAAATGGAGGTCATGACTTTATTAAAATTATGTGATACTGTAGATGGAGTTTTTTTTTTTTTTCATTCTATACCTAACCATTTTGTTTACTCGTTTGCAAGTGGGGTTTTTGTGGTTTTATACATTTGGCATACTTTATGAGACTAAACACAAGCAAGAATACAGCATGTAATTGAAGTAGGTGAACAAGATGTACCTCTCAACATATTTTAAAGTATAAAATGCTCTCACTCCAAGGAACAACTGGAGATGAAGTTGTTCTTATGTTGTTTGAAACTTTGCCAATCGCTTAAAAGAAGTCATACAGAACTTTTGTAGCTTCTTCCAGCAATTTGCATAGGAAAAGACAAAATACACACTAAGCCATTACCCAACCCCAACAGATTGCTTTCCTAACACTGAAGGAAAAATAATCTCAGAAGTTAATTATATTGCTAGGCAACGTAATCACTTGTTTACATCTGTTGGTGCTTAGATTCTTTACTAGTTTAGCAGGACTTTTTTCACATTTTGATGATCCGAATCACCGCATTTTGTGTTTTAAAAGGGAATCATTGTAGAGTTTAGTACGTTTTTATAGTGTCTACTGCAATGAAAGCAAAAAACAGTTGTGAACAAAAAAATAACTTCTAATTTTATTGTAACTGGCATTCAGAATACAGAAAATATGTTTTTAAAACATCAGCATTTACCACCTGTAAGGTATCGGTTAATAAATTACCATTGCTAGTTCATTCGGTTACTCATTGCCAGCCTTGACCACACAGCATAAACATCATAAAATAAGGGAGCTGGCTGATGGTCTCTTCTGGAAAATACCTAATGGGGGGGCTGTCTTTGATCTTAATACCCTCTCACAGAAATCAAACAAGGTTATATGGTGAACATGTCAGAGAAAACAGTGAGCAAAGCCTGTCAAGTAACAAGACATGAACCAGACTGTTAGCAGATGCACGAAGGCTGCTGTCAGCCAGCATGCAGTGCAGGGAGCCCGGGTCCGACCAGCAGACCTCGATGGTGGGGCCCAGGACCGGAGTGCCCCCTGTCCCTCCCTATTTTTACAATGTACAAGACACAAAGAATGACACATGCATGTTATTTGGGGTCTAGTGCCTTTTATATGACAAAACAGTGTATTGATCTTGTACTAATATTTAAGAGAATGGCTCGGTTTAGACTCACTTAAACTATATCTTCAAGGTATATTGAATACAGGTCGCCCAACTAGATTAGATTTTTTTTTTTATGTCTGTAATCCCTCATATCAAAAAATTCCTCAGCATATTTTATCTCATTTACCTTCCTCTTAGTCTGCTATTGTGGGGCGAAATTGCTTTGCCCCAATGCAATGTAATCATTGGTGGCATTAGGGAGATGGAGATGGGGTAGGGCTTGCTTTCTATACTTAAATGCCAGAATAGACAAGGTATAAAGGAGATAAAAGGCTGATTCACTAGAATAGTGTAGGTTGTGAATTTTGGGAGGAAGTTTTTAATATGTGACCAGGAAGGTACTACTATAGAACAGTGCCATCACAACTGACAAAAGTACCTTTCCCTCCACAATCTCTTCAACAGAGCAATGAATACGTAAATATTAGGGTGTGTTTCCAACACATATACAAGACACCTCACATTCCTATGTTGCAAAGGGTCATGTGGAGGTCGCAGGTGATATTCAGTGGACAGCAGGACACAGGAGGTTTCCCCTAAGTTTAACTATTCAAATAAATAGTGCAAGTTTCACCAGGGCTCAATACCATCTTGTTAGGAGCTTATACCCATTTCCTGTGTTATAGAGTTAAAAGATAAAACATGTAGAGTGAGTCTGTGAAATTTTTTCATTCTTTCAGGAAACTGGGGTTGGGGGCTTTTTCCAGAAGCAACTAGAAAAGAGGCCATTCTAGAAGAAGTTTGGTCTTCTGTGCACGTTGCCACTCTGTGAGTGTTGATATGTCTCTAGTGTTTCCAGTTTAGCTGAAAGAAGACTTAAATTACGTTTCTCATCATTACCAAAGTATTATGCTTTTAGGTGGTTCAATAAAATAACTACCAAAAGCCTCAGAAACCTTACCTCCTGAGTTACTAAAGATACTAAAGTAATGTATAGATAGTTGAATAATAACTTCTCCTTCTGACACAAGGAAGAAAGTCCTGTTAGAGAAGCCCCATAGACCAGAATACTGTATTATGTTATAGAGATCTCCTAAATGAGACTGGAGCTCTTCTAATAGGAAAGATTGCAGAAGCTGAGAACTGCTAGTGTGTGCAGGATTTCGGGAAGTTCATATAGTTTTCAGGAGAATGAATGACAAATTATCAAAAAAGTCCAGTTCTCAAGAGCTCAGCTAATCTTAAAGATACCAAATGCTACTGTTCCTAAACATAGGAAGTGCGAAAGAAATTCAAAGAAAAAAAGATCAAAAAGAAATGAGATATTTCTGAACACCAATTTAGTTAAGAAAACTCAAAAAGAATAAATGATTAGGGATGCGTTCATCATGCCAGGGAAGCCACTAAATGTATTTGCATACTTATTGCACACTTCATTGCGATGGCTTAATTGCTTTTCAGAAAACTTGTTTGTTTATGAACACTCTGTGCCAAAAAATTTCTTGGAAAGGTCTCCCGCAATCATTGAATATATATCCTCGAACATTAGTGGTTCTGACTGATACAATATTAAGCACCACATAACGGTCCCAGCCACAACTGCCAGCTATAAATTAAATGCTATATTTTATATACCGATCAATAGGACAGCACTTATTGGCTACGATATTTAACACATGGCCAAAGTACCATTTTCGATATTTATAGTGTCGTTAAACCCATCCGCCTCCCTCTTGCCATGCAGGATGAGAAACCTATAACAAAATAATCCATCCACAAATCACTATATTCTAAGTGCAGAAAACAGATAAGGCTTTTAATTCTGGTCATGTGACTTGTATCCTTCTTCTTCTTTAATTGCAATCACTTGATAAAAAGTATCTCACATTAGTGAGTAAATCCCTGACATTGTGGTAAATAGTTTAGTTTTATGTTATATTTTATGGGACAAGTCTGAAGATATGACAGTATAATTATATTTTACTGTACTGTGAAATACTGAAACAGAACATGATATAAGTACTGATTTGCACAATTAAGGTAATCTGTAGAAACTACCATACACTGCGTTTGCAATATGCATATGTACAAGTGGCAATAGGCTCAATGAAGGTATAAATTACTAGAGATCATGAATTTTTAAATTTATGAATTTATTGTGAATATTAGGTATTGAGGCATATGCTCATCACTAGTGTTGAGCAGCATATGGTTTATTCGAATTGGCATAATTTCGCGAATATACAAAGAAACATTTGATTCGACTGTGTTCCATTGCGCGCCTGTTCGCAAAAATTCGCAAAGATTCGTGATGCAGCTTTACAGCTTCTCTTCTTCATTCTGTGATCTTAGCCACTACGAGGGCTGTTTGTATTGTGGTATCCGTTCGCAATGGGCACACATATGCGCAATGTATGTTGAAGCATAATATGACAAGTATCCACCATTGCGAATATCCGAGCGCACATTCGCGAATTCTGGAATGACGGATACTCATCGAATATATTCAAATTTCAAATATTCTCGCTCAACACTACTCATCACTAGTTTCCAGACCTAAACTCTATTAAGCAGCTGTGGGGCATCCTCAAACGAAAGGTCCGTGATGGATTCCCCTGGCAACCTTTGAAACTGTAGTAAACTTCATGTCCAAGAAAGTTTGAAAGTTAAGTCAGTGATAAAATGCTCTGACACTTAAAGGCCAATTGAAAGTTCAAGATAATTTTAAGGACACTTGTGGGTTGCATCAGCCTTTGACTGTCTTTTTCACCCACAGAGATGATTAAAGCTAGGAGAATATTTTGGATGGGGATTGAGGATCCTAAGGGCAAGAACATTTATATAGATTTAGTTATCTATTTAAATTATTGTCTCTATGGGGCCTCCCCCTTTATGCCCCCAGTGTCATCAATGATGTCAGTGATGTGAGATATTTGGATGCGTGTCAGATTAAACAGACAGACTAGCGGGCATCCCGCCCATGTCCAGAGTGTCTGTAATGACATAGGGACACTGGGGCTGCCTACAGCTATGCCTCTATTATCTGACAGATGGATATCCCAGACAGTCCCTAGAAGAGCGATCCTTCACTGGCATCTCAGGAGGATGTCTGTTGCAAGTAAGCGACCCCAACTAGGTGGGGATCAGTTTGAAGTGAAAATTTACCACAAGCCACACACGGAGGTTAAATGGCCATAACATATTTAGGGAAAATAAGTGTCAGTTAATAAGCGTTAAATGATTTAACTGCTAATTTTCTGCTGGGGGTGAATACAAGTCACAAACTAAATGGGATGCCGTTGTAGCCATGCTGGTTAAGTGTGCCTTGCATTTTAAAGTATCACAGTGAAGCCAGTAGAATACCCCCGCACCATCACACTTTTTACTGCATTGTTGTACGATAGAGGTTAGATTTAAATCTGAGAACCTGCTAAAAACTAAATCATTTCACATGTTCATTGACACATTTAAAAGAGGGTGTACTTTTCAGCTGAAATATACACTTAATGTTTTATCTGTTCACAAAAAATGAGCATTAATGGAATGAATTGACAATTCAATGTTTATATACAAAAAGGAAAAAAGATTCAGAAGACCCCAAATACATTGGCATTATTAAAATGTTTCTGCAGTCATAGCAATTCCAGAAATAGAGTAAAAGATGCAAACTTTTCGCAGAGTTGGCATGTCTTGTTAGATGGCACTAAGAGTCCCAGCACTAGCATACCTGCTACAGATAATGTTTGGTAGCAAAGCTTCCTTTATTTACTTTATACTCTGAGCCAGAAAGAGGAAGAGCCAATTACTGGGGTTTATGTTATGGATTTACATTACACACAACGGTCGATTGATTTTTCTCTGAGCTAGCCCAAAGTAATTATGTGGCGGTTGTCTAGATAAAGGGACTTCTCCTTTTGTATTATATAAAAGCCCTACATTGCCAGCTTGTGAATTTAAAAGCATAAAACTATTATAAGACAGCATGCTCCAGAATGTCAATCTACTATAAGCCAAATCTACAGTTTAACACCCAATGTTGAACTCAAGAACTCTCTCTCTATGTATCAAAGCACAGATACAGCCAGTTCAGTTACATGCCTTGATGCATTTCTAAAGAGTAGAATTTCTTTGAATGAAATGTTAGGAATAACAGTTGAAATATTAAAGGGGCAGCTTCCATTGATTTTAAGACAAAATCCTATTATACATTAAAACATTGCGATAATAAGCTCAATCCCAATACAAATTGACTGATCCCTAAAGCCTTTTTTCTATGTGTACTTTGACATAGCTTTATGGGAAAAAAATGCTTTCTTAAAATACTTTTTCACTTGGAACATGTTCTGTCTGACCCGTTTCCTTTTTCCTATAAGCAATTTCTGCGACATAATTTTTTTTCATGGGCTTAACATATATGTTGAAAACGAAATGGCTAGCTTTGCAAGCACATTTTCTGTACAGTATATGTCACAGGGGCCCTGAATCTCTGAACTCTCATTTATGCCCATTCGTGCTCTTATAATTTCTCGCCTTGACTACTGCAACATCATCCTCTCTGGTCTTCTTCCTCTAACTAGACTGTCACCTTTAGTCTATCTAATATGAATGCTGATACTAAGCTCATTTCCTTCTTTACCATCTCTTCATCTGTTGCTCTATTCTGCAAATATCTGCAATGGCCTAGACAATCCAACTTAAAGTTTTGTGCTTCCCTTATAAATCACCCAACACCACACCTCCTGTCACACTAACATCTCTAAACTGTTGTATGTGTGTATATATATATATATATATATATATATATATACCCTAACCTGCTCCTCCACTACAGATGCACTCAAGACATTCCCACTCATAACATCATGACATGTGGCGCTTCAAGACTTCTTTAGTGCTGCTCCTACTGTTTGGAATGCTCTTCATCATCCCATCAGATTTGCTCCCAATTTTAACACTCTCAAACAAGCCCTGAAAACACACCTCTTAATCTGACTTACCCATCTTTCTATTCCTAAAATCACCCCGTAGCCAACACCAACTTCCCATCTGCATGTTAACTTGTGTTGCGTTTCAACCTTTACTTTATGTAAAGTGCAGCCTAACATTGTGGTGCTTTATAATTAAAGTTAATAATTAGAACAATTACAGTCTTAACTTTATGGGTTCCTCAATGTGCTATCATATCCCATGTTCATTAACTAAAGTAGACAAATTGACAATTTTTTAAATGCAAGGTTTTTCAAGCATTTAAATACAGAGTGTAAGCTATTGTCAACTACAAAACAGCTTGAATTCACAATAATGCTAAAAAAACAAGTAGCAATAAGAAAGAAGGAAATATCATGTGGCATCTAATATGCTCATATATGCTTTACCATTGCACCTCTGTTGTACTTCAGCTTTTATTTCACTTCTACTAATTACTTGTAGCAGGAAGTGGGCACACTGTTTCCTGGGGTTGATGGGGTGTTAAAACTATTTGTCGACTTGGCAATGTGACAATAAATGTAGGAATAAAAATGCAGTAAGAACTGAGAATTTTTGGCAAAGCTATGTGTAAAATGAATTGTCTGGATCAGCTTGCTCATTAATAGGCGTTATACCAATTAACTGTTTATATGATATGCTATATATTTAGTAAATAACCAAAAACACTTCAGTACTGAACCATTAATCTTTCAAAAGGTACTAATGGGTCTTGTTATTTTTTGAATTATGAGCATTCTGTTGTTGATATATGATTGGATAACATATTCTTAAAATGCGATATTTGCATTTCAGAATAAAATATTCTACTTATGAAATTTAACTAAACATTAGTCTGGGGATGGATTTAACAGATGCTTCTGAAATGAAGTGATGAACTGTAAAGAGGCCTCATTTCCAAACATTGAAGACTGGGGATCCCATGACAGGATAAAATAGATTTAATCAGAAGCTAGGTATTAAGTGTTTTAAAAAACTTAGTTAACACCCTTAGCTTTCCAAAATACTCTGATTCATTTGCCTTAAATGCTGAAGTATTATTGATATGTGTACATAAAAAAAATGGCATTGAGGACATAACTGCTTTATTTTGCAAAATCTGAAAATTTTACACCATTTATCGTTATATCAGCACAGGTTGAAAGTATTTGTGATAAGGTTGCTTTGTCCTACATACAATTGCCTATAACTATACTATAGTATTTATGGCAGAAACATAGAAGAACAAATAGGGTAAGTCACAGTATAACTATTGGGCTTAAAGATGCCTTCACCACCATTAGTTTGGACCAAAGTTCAAATGTTGCGATTGTCTTTGAGTTAATGTTGTTATCTTGTAATTGAGGTATACTGTAAGGCTCAATTCACAAGTGAGTTTATCCTGATGTTTTTTGCATGTTTAATTGCTTAAAATACACAAAGTCATTTAGGAATTCACTGAGATCTACGAGAGTGGTAAAAAAGCACAAAATGCTTTTTATTAAGCAGTGCGCTTCCATGGACTTCAACTCCGCCAAAGTTCAAATCTCCGAAAAAGCCTGTCAGCTCAGCTTAAAAGTGCATTTTCAGGCATTTTTGAGCAGAAAACACCTGGGTGTGAACATTCCCTATCCTTCCACCGGCGTTCTTCAAGCCTTTACAATATTGTAATAAAGGTCATAGCTCCTAACCTCAATTCACATGTTACTGACACATCTGACTATATATACTATTTTACAGCTACCCCCAAGTGTACATTCCCAGGCCTACTTGAATATGAATTGATTAAAATTGAGGTGGGTCATTCTACTTATTATAATTTGTAAATATAAGGGAGAAGGTACCGAGGTTGTAGTTAGAATGTGTATGATGAGATTCACTTGCTGACTTGTACATGCAAGATCTGTTCTCATCATCTGCACTTAAAGCAATTTGCTATCCAGTTACTATTTCATCATGGAGACAGAACAGCAACAAATGAACCAGTAAACACAGAAATGTATGGGACATTTCAACACTCCTATAAGAATGATGCATATACAAACTATAGCCAGTGGTCAAAACGGATTACCTGCAATACCCTAGGTAGTCTTTCATAATATGGTTAATGGTTAATATTGATGATTTTGTATTTTAAGTGCTAAATGAAATCCAGTATTGGCATGGTAACTAATTGACTGCAACAACATATTGGTAGCTACATCCCCTAATTTGCTAAATGAACTTTTCAAGGCTGGGTCTGTCTAATGACAAGTAGACACCTACTGTGATAGATGTTCACATCTTTTAACAATCAACACAGAAAGGCAATTTTCTCTAAAAGGAAGTGGAGGTAATGGAAAGAAATTATGTTGATTGATTAAAGGACCAGTAAGCCTATTAAAAAAGGGATTTAGCAAACTCATTATAATTACTGTATGTAAGCCATGTGCCCATCATGTGTCAGGTGCATTCAGTTTAACCTCAAAAGAACAGTAACAAAGGAAATCTCTTTAAAACCCTTAAAAACCCTAGTTGACCCAGAGCAAGACTAAACTCCCTAATAAAGCAATATAGGAATATTAGAGAATATAATAAATGTCTCATTGTTTCTCAGCTATTTTCTAAGGAAACTGCAAAATGTCATACTTTTACTATAGAGGTGAAATGCTGTATTGAATACAATAGAAGTTATCAAAATGTGGTCATTCACTCCTCTCCTCTATGTGTGTATGTGCCAACATCTGTGCACATATATAACAATGAGAAAAGAGAGAATAGAGGGATAAACCCTGACTTATCTCCTTACTCATCAGATCATTTAATCTTTTTTTTACTTTTGTTCTTTACCCATAAAAAGTTTGTAATGCAACGTTCATAAAAGTTTGTCTTTATTAAAATATACCAATTGATTAACCTTTATACATTTCATGAACATTCAGAAAACTTACTGCTGGTAATGTTTTTTCTTGACTCTTTTCACATTCTTGCTTCCTTGGCAGAGGCAACATAGCATGAAGTATTATTGTAATACAGGTAGTATCACGCTGACTGGCGCAGACCCATAGGATCCCATACATGACCCCACCTACCCTGCAGATAGAACGGGAAAGAACAAATAACTGGGCACACAAATAGGGTTTAGGGTATCCGTGGCCAGGGTCAATTTATACATTTGTGTAACTGCATTTCCTGCATGTCCAGTGTTTTTGTACCAGATAGTACAGAAACAATGGACATACAGGAAATGCAGTTGCAGAGAGGTGGGGTCATGTATGGTCTCCTATGGCCATACCTACAGCAATATGTATGCCATGGAACGCAAAGGTAATAGGGATGGTCAAATATTTAATGATAAAAACAAGCTTTTTTTAAAATAAGCTTTGAATTAAGCTTTGTATAAGTTTAGAACAAGAAAATGAATAATGAATATATTACATAATAATTAATAATTTTTGCTTTAAAAGTCCCAGGAGGCTCTATCTTTTAGTAGGAGACAAGTAAGGGTTAATTCCTCTTTTTCTCGTTGTTATATACAAGAAAATAGTTGTTGGTTTTACAAACAAGAGACTGCCAATGAATAGAGACTTAAAATGGTTGAATTGTGATTTGTGAATTGTGAACACTGATCTTGTGAGTTATTGACAAATATTTTGATGATGCTATGTTCACAAGGTAGACAAAGTAGACAATCTCTAATGGAAACATTTAGATCATAACATACTAGGACAGCATGCTCTTCAGAAAAGGGAAATTGTTTGCCTTGGACATATTCCGTTGACTGACAGTTGAATTTTTTTAAATAGTGCCAGCAAAATACAAAATATAATTTTCAACATGAACAGAGCCAATAGACTGTTTGATTTTCTCTCTAAACAAGGATTTGATGAAGTCTTAAATATACTTTAGCAATACATCAGTCCACTCACAATAACAGCTTTAGAAACTTATACACAGAATCCCAATGTTTAGTATACTCCGCAATCTCAGATGTCTACGTTTTTCCACTAGGACCACAGATCATGTACTATATGCTTTATACACAGACAGCACCATCTACCCATATCTAATGCAAAAATCCCAAACCCATGCACACTAGCTGCCAAATGATAGACATCAGGCTTCATCTTGTACTTCTGTAGTGTTTCACCTAAATAGATTTTCTTTATTCTTCAACTCTCAAGATTGCAAAAGCTTTTTATGCGCCGAAAAGACAAGACCATTTCTGTTACGCCAAATAAATTATACTTTTACACTAACCCTTCAAACTATCCGATTTTACCAGACAAGTTGTTAATTTGTACATCCATGTCTGTGTTATCTTTGGCCTCTAATGGCTGAAGATGTGTGTTTTTTGCCTTTAAAATGCCCCTGGGATATTTTTCCTCGGACATATAACAACAACGTGTCACAATTTCTCCTATTGACACTAATAGTGTTGTGCTATTCCTCCCACTGTCACTACCAATGGTTCACTATCCCTGACATTGAGCCCAATGATGGGACACTATTCCTCCCACTGTCACTACCAATGTTACACAATCCGTGACATTGAGCTCAATTATGGGACACAATACCTCTCACTTTGGCCCAATTTTCCCTAATGGCTCAGCACAATTCCTTTTACTGACACCAACCTATAGGTAGTATTTCTTTTCTCACTAACCAGTCACTGGGTCATTCTTCATATTTAGGACCTCATTAACTCTGAGGAATACATTACTTCTCTTTGTTACAAACCCTTGAACATTCATACATTAAACGACCAATGACCAATTTCAATCCAACGATGATCTGAAAAACAGGGAATTGTCTCTTAACTTAGAAAAAATGTAAAGCTTTATTTTGTATTATTAAAATGTTTTGTGCACCTCTTATCTAGGTAGTATATTGCACAAAAAGACTGGATTAAAGGTACTCCCACTCTTTGGCTCAAGATACACATAGATGCATAAAAAAACACAGCATGACATTTAAAACTTTACTAAATCACACAAGTGAAACAAATAAAGTTACATTGTCAGTTCAAGTGTGTGCTAGGGCTGAAAATCCAACCCATTAGTATTCAATGGAATATGATTTTTCTCTGAGTTGAAGTTTTGTAAATGGACTTCAAATTAGACAAAGTATTCTTAGAAATGTTCACTTTGTTTAATTAGGAATGTAATGAGCCCATTTACAAGAACACTACTCCTATAATAAAACTATTAGACCAAATAATAATCGGTTTATGCTGCTAGAAATAGAGATGACAAGATCTAGAGAAGTTATTTGTATGCTGTATTAAAGTTTGCAGATGAGTACACTAAATTGATCAAGGCTGTTTTATTCACCCATAGGAACAGAAAGTAACATATCTCAGTATGCTAGCATCTTTTATCACGTTCATAAAAACTATTTCTTAATATGACTGAAGTGGACTTGTCATCTCTGCATACTGAAATGCTAAACTGATCTTTGGAAAGCCTTAGTATGTAACTAAATATTTGTTATATTGGTGGGGGGGGGGGGGGGGGGGGGGGGGGGGGGTCTTGGCATATGATATGTTTTATAAAAAGTATGTGTGACAGCAACTATTACAAATTATACTCAGCTATGTTGATTTTTTTTCTACAATAGGTAGGATTCTGCACCACCTAGAAATGGTCACAAAACATTGACTAGCTCATGAGCAGCATAGGCTATATTCGTATTCGCAAAATATCAGAATTTTTTGTCTAATATCCGCAACAAATACGTAAATTTGAGAAACTGTGATCTCCAGTAATTATTACCTTGATTGCAAAAAAAATGTTGGCAATAAAAAGCATATTTTTGACATCAACATCAAGATGTAGCACTATATTGGAGCTCTAAGTGAATACTCGAATTGCCTATTTTCAAAATAGAATTAGCAATTTGAATAATTGCAATCAACACTATAGCTGATTTGTGAGTTATTTGTTAAGCTCCTGAGCATGGCATCATCACTACATTTGCTGGAGATGTAGTGAAGGATTTTGGGAACATTACCAAAAAGTATTGTTCTAGAATGTGTAGATCTTGCATAAATGAAGATCAAAGTTGATTCAAAATTTTTACTTGACTTTGAATTTAATTTCAAAGTCAAGCCAATTTTGCTTAGACTTTGTAATCCTCTGATCCTTTCTAATTACCGCCTATGGTTGACACTCTTCCAAGTTATATTAATCAGAAGTGCTCATAGAGCAAATTAACCTACTTTCATGACCTATCAATAAAACCCCATGAACACCATAAAACACCAATAAAAACCTGAAAATAATTATATCCCATTCCCAATTTCAAAATATTTTTTTTTAATCTGATATAGTAGTTCATCTGTTCATTGAAAAGCTGATTTGCTATTTTTCATAGTGATCAATTTTAAGATCATTGCACCAACATTGAACATGTTTTGGAACTTGCTTGTTAAAAAAAAAAAAAAAAAACCCTTAACACTGCTAGATTGACCACCGACTAAATGTGACACTGTGTTTAAGAGCATTGTGTATGGTTGGCAATAAATCTTTTTTTTTTTCCATAATAACTGAAAGCTGCACTTCTAAAAGTCACAAGCAAGGTAAATGCATATAATATATACAGTGCCTGGCCAGAAAAAAATTGTTGCCTGGATTTAACTAAGCAAATAGGTCTGGGGTTGCTGCAGCTGGTCAGGTCTAGGTTCAGCAACAGTATGTGCTCCCAGAATGAGGTCAGCTGACTACCTGAGTATACTGAATGAGCAGGTTATTCCATCAATGGAATGGTAAAATGAATGCAACACTGGATGGAAACAAATCTTGTGGTAATGCAGAAGCGTATTGAAACAATGCCCCAGCGAATGTGTGCCGCAATCAAAGCTAAAGGCGATCCAACCTCTTCAAGAAAATCTTGAACAGTAATAAGTTAATACAACACAACAAAATGCTGACACATGTTCAAGCATTCTCCTACTTCACTTAGACCAGTGGTTCCCAAACTGGGGGGCAGGACCACCTAGGGGGACACGAAGGTATTCCAGGGGGGCGAAGGCCCTCATTCATAACCTGTGTTTGAATAGGGAGGAGGGGCTCAATGTTCCTAAATAGAAAAGGGGGGCCCTGCAAGGAAAGTTTGGGAACCACTGACTTAGACCAACTTTAAACTTAAGCATAACATACTTATTGTAATTGTGGGAACACAATAAAAATAAATAAGATTTTAAGCATGAAAACACATTGAGAGATTTAGCAAAATAAAAATATATGTATCGTAAGAACATACGCCAATATGAGACGAGATAGGTTAATTTATATGACGTTAATACTTCTATACTCATAGTTTCCTGACTACCTTACCTTCAAAATCCCCCCTCTTTTGTGCATAGAGAAATACATTCACCAGTTCTTTGGGCAGATCAGAAAAGTTAAAGAGCACAGAAAGTAATATGTAGTGGCTGCTAACAGTGCGTCTGGTAAAAAAAAGCTGTCTAGTACAAGCCAAGGACAGGTCCACATTAACTAAGTAAAAATCAAAAAAGTTGTGACTTTTCTTTTATCAAAAAATAAAACATGATTAAAGCCAACATATAGAGGGCAATGCGATCTATATTTCTGAGCCTAACGTTTTCCTAATTGTCAGGCAGATCCAATAACGTCAATACCTAATTACTGGGATCAAACGTGCATGTGAAGATCAGAAGGTCTGACATCCCTCTGATTTTACTTGTTACATGCATATTCCAGGTCAGTACCGCAGAATATAAGTCACTAATAATTTAATTGTCAATCATTGTCAGATATTATTCATGCTCTCATTTAGAAAAACACAGATAAAACATAGCCTAAGGTTGCATTTATTTTTTCATCCACAGTCTATAGTAGAGACAAGAACATGAAGGGTTATTATTATAAATGACATAACATAAGCTAGGACTTAAACTGTTGTTTATACTGTTTATTGAAGCTGATATGACAAACAGTGACAAGTCGGAGTTTTAGATATATGAACCATCTGCTGTTGTTGTCTTGTAATTACTGCTCACTGCTATAATTTCTAATACTCTGATGGAAATATGCGTAATGACAGGTTGTAGAAATGAGCATACATGTCAATTACTCTACTTACTTTCCCGACATACAAAGGATCTGAGCCCGTATATTCCTCCAGCACAAAGAACTGGTTCCATACCCAGCTCCGCTTAGTTCTTGATTTCCCAGACTGAATGTAAGGCTTCGATGTAGACATTGAAAGCTCAGCTTGGCTTATTCCAGAAAGACAAAAGAAAAGAGCTATAAGCTGGAGATAGTGGCACATTTCTTGTCTGCCCATCTTCATGTTTCTCTCTTTTAACAAATTGTCAACTAAACAGCTCCCAAATAGTGTCTCAGAAAATCCAGTATTATTCCACGCAGGATTTTGGTTGTTGCTGAAGGATTACTTAAAGCAAATATCCAGGGACACAGATTTTAATACCTAAAAGACAAGAAAGAGATGTGTGCGGATTAGAATGCAACTATGCCATTTGTTTTTGTAAAAAAGGAAAAAAGAATGTATTTGTATTTGTAATTTATTCTTCTATGCTTTACGCGCAGTTTATTCCTAAAGCCCCCATACACCTTATAATCTTTCCATACAATTTCTGTACAATCAATTATTTTTCTACCTAAACCATGTCATATGAGGACATTTCTAAACCTTTCAATCACTATATATTCATATCAGGAAGGACCTGGCACTACACAGTTGTTGGTAGATCTAAAGGAAATTGTATGGAGTGATCTAAAGGTGTGGGGAGCATAATTAATGTATTTATGTTACAGATATGTGGGATGTTTGGTAAAGTGTTCCTCTGAATTAAACAAACTGAGCCGGAAACGCATACAGTACATTTACATTTAAAAAATCTATACTGCGTCCATTTATCTAAATAAGAACCTACCGTATTTTTCGGACTATAAGACTTTGACTAAAATTGGGGGGAAAAAGTGCCTGCATCATATGGTCCGAATCTGGACCCCCCGCGGCCAGTGATCGCAACTTGGCTCCCCGGCAGATGGGAGACCTGCACACAGCTGATCTCACATCTGAATTGTATTGACTATATTTGCAGATATAGCCAATGCAGAGTGTGTGTGGGGAAATCTGCACTTGCTGGCAGCTTTCTCACACACAGCATACAGGTGACAGGGAGACCAGCGGGGCCCCCCCTCCGTTCCACGTGTATGAGGAAGAGATGGCGAAGTGTGCCCTCTAGTGACACAATTTTTGTCGCTGAAATTGGGTGCTGCATGAGATTTTTTCCTATTTCAATAAAACACATGAAAAAGCGCTATATTCAAGATATTCACAAATTCTCTAAGTGCTGATATTTGAAGTAAAAATTTGTGTTTCGAATATTTGCAATCAACATTAGAGATAATAAATAGTGATGAGCAACTAGGCAATATTCGAATTCGCGTAATTTCGCGAATATCCGCCATAATATTCGATTCCATATTCGTAATCTCGAATATCCGCACTTACGACATGAATTGCGATCTAACAATCGCACTTGCGCCCCAATATGCGCAATGCATGCAAGTCAATGGAGAATGGCGGAATCCGAAATCGCGATTATCCGAAAAGCGCAATGCGACCAAATATGCGCAATGCATGCAAGTCAATGGAGAATGGCGGAATCCGAAATTGCGATTATCCGAAAAAGCGCAATGCGACCAAATATGCGCAATACATGCAAGTCAATGGAGCTCGGATATTCGACTGGGAGAATATCCGTCATTTCCGTTTTAAAAAGCGCATTGCGATTATATAATCGCGATCCCATTCATTGCAATGGATCGCGATTATAGAAGCGCAATAAATCGCGAAAAAGCGCGATCGCGTCGGATATCCGCTGATATATTCGTGAATATTCGCGAAATGGCGAAATAGCGATATTCGAGCTAAATATTCGAAAATCGAATATTCGAGCTCAACACTAATAATAAATGCCTTTATCTATTAAGTATTGCCTGTAGGTTATAATAGTTATACTTGCCACTACGCTTTCTTGGGGTTCATTTAGTTAAAGGAGCACAGGACAAGTTCACTGTGCAAAATTAACATCGTGTTCGCTTTGGCTTTTTCACTAACCTTAGTTAACCTGGTAAAAATTCACATACACAAAAAATACCTATTCACATAAAGGAAATGTACACCTCTTAACTAATAGTGTTCAAAACAGGACAATATCCTATTTAATGAAGCTTCCATCAACTGATGGCATGCTGAAACAAAAGTGGTTTAATGGCATCCCCGTAGCTCTTTCTGTAGTCGAAGGTCAATACATACGATAGTAATAAGGTTAACAATGGCTAAAAGATAATAGTAGAACCTAGGCATTGTTTCAAGCCTTGCCAGGAGGTCAGCTTCAGCTGTTGCATTATAAAAGACCTTTGGGCCTTTGGAAAGATCTGCGCTAACTCATAAAAACTCAACTAAATAAAAAACCATGAGCCATTCTTGAAGCAATGATGATATTTATATTCTTTGCCTGAATCATCAACATCTTCTTTCACAAGTCCAGTTCTGAGAGTTTTTTTTTTTTTGTTTTTTTTTTACTTCTGTGGTCTTAATCAGCCCATGTTGAGAGAAGTACATGCACCATTTTGTCCTATAAATAGGTGATATTAGTCAAGAACATTTAGAGTTACAGAATTCAATGGATTCAGTAATGCAGCAGAGAAGAATACTTGATTCATAGATATATACCTGACCCATTTCAGTCAAAACATCTGCTGCTGACTGAATTAGCTTGACTTCTATGCATTCATTTCTGCAAATACTTGTTTAATATCACTTAATTATTTGAGACCTTATTAATGCATTCATGACGTCAATAATTGTACAAGGCCAGGTAAACAAATCCTGGATAAAATGGGTCAAGATGACATGTACACTGACATAACATTTGAGGATATTGGATATTGTGATTCATGCTGTCAGAGCAGTCAGCAGGTGAAGCCAGAATCATGCCATGAGACTACAGGTCAAAGAAAGCATCAGAAAAATAATAGATATTAGGAAAGGAAGCTGAAATCAAGACTCTAATTATCCAATTTCCCTTTTTTTTGATCCTCTTGTTGAGTCATATTTGGATGAATTAGTAACACAAGTCAAAAAATGTAGATTGACAACCACTGACTGACACATCTGTTTTCTTGTGAAGACATCTGGAAAACATGCACTGCTGGACATTTTATTTTATCACTAAGTTTAGATTCCTATCACAGCATCCAACATAACTGTGTAGGCAGTTTAGTAATTTAGCAACTGAAGCATTAGAAAATATTCCGGAGGGAACTTTCACTGCATGAGACAAAGTTTATGATGTAAATACCTGTAATACTCTTTCTCAAAGTGCACTGCTTGCTAGAACTTTTTTTTTCCGTTCAGCAGAATCTTTTCCAAACTGAACTTCTCTCCAAGTACTTTCTGATAACTATAGTCCAAGCTTGATTTGCCATATTCAATTTTTTTTATTCATTCTTAATCTGGTTATTTAACATTAACCTATACTGATGATATAAATATATAAATCAAAGCAATGATCTTTGCCTATTTCACTGAACTAGTGATGAATTAGCATAAACAAGCCGTTGGAGGCCACAGAAAATTGAAGCATAAGTAAGATGTCTTTTCAACCTTAAAATGTCTAGCTTATGTAGAGGTCAACAGATTAACATGATACTTTTACTACACAGTTTTATGAACAAAAGAAAAAGAGAATAACAACCTTGACTATATTTCGACATTGATATGAAGAGCTAAAGGGTGTCTACAGATATTGGTGTTATATATACCATTGACATAAGATATTCCAGTAGTTCCAAAACTGGGGTGTGTTTGAATGGGGAAGGGGGGGGGGGTGCTTGATAATGTTACTAAATGGAAAAGGAGGGCTCTGCAAAGAAGGTTTGGAACTTTACAAAAAAAACATCTACTATTTTCATTAACAATGTCCCTCAGCAACATAAGAAGTTTGAGGCTAAAAGACGTCTCCCAAGTACTCTAAAAGTAGAAAGATTTCAGACACTGACACTGCTTTGTAAAAGAAAAGGAGTTTATTACAATTTGCAAAGGTACATATAGACCAGACCTTCTTCATTAAGTGATTGATAAATCAAAGATAGGCTGAGGCTCCCCTAGGGTGTTTTTTAGACAAACACCACTCCCGTTGTCCCCAGAGTGCTTGTCTCCACGACCGCGGATCACACGTGTCACGGAAACAAAACGCAGTTTACTGCGCACCCTGCACCCGCACCCACTTGTCCCTTGCAACCAATTGACAGGGATCAGACACGATTTGGATGCATCTTTTTTCCATTGATAGCAGTGGACTAGGACTAAAAAAATAAATAAATAAAAAAAGGCGGCCACTCCACTAGTAAACCGTGGAGAAACCACAACTAATCTGGAGAGAAAATACATGCTTACTGCATCAGTCATAGTTTTCACCACAATAACTGAAGACCTATTATCCAATGTTAATATTATAATTTGGGCTGCTTGGTGCTTCAGAGTTTGGATAGCCTTCATTATTCTGCAATCATTGTATAGTCTATGTATTATCATTATTATTATTTGGACCATTAGATGCTTCATTGTATAGGACACATCCTATACAGCGGATGGCCAAAAATACTTACCGTATTTTCCGGCATATAAGACAACTTTTGAACACAGGAACATGTGTGCAAAAGTCAGGGGTCGTCTTATACGACGTGTGTGGCTGGCAGGGGGGTGCAGGGGACAATCTAGGAGAGCCGGTAGGTCTGCCCTCTTGATCTGTGCTGCCTGGGCTACGTGCTGGCTGGCAGAATCAGAGAGATGTTGGGACAGATCAGTGTTACCATGGCTACCGGATGCTTCTCCAGGGCTGTAGAAACAAAACCTGTATGACACTAACTTTGAACATTTATAGCAAAAAAAACATTCATAGTATATGAAACTTTCAGGGTCAGTAATGCTCACCTACTACTACTTACACCCCGAGTTTCACCCCTCTAGCTACAACACTTATAAGTTACATTTCAGCTAAAGTCTAGCTCTCAGATAATGCTCCATTTATACTCCTATATGCAACATTTAACTTGCCTACATTGAATACATATATCTTGAAATCCCTGCATGGTAGAACCTTAAAAGTTTACAAGTTAACCCCTAAGACTATATCCATGCAAATTTTCAGGTCCCTGAGCACAATCCTTCCTACTAAAAGCCCCCTATCAAATATTGCTTCCCTATGAGCATAAAGCACTACTCTGCTGCATACAGGCTTTTACTTATCCTATCCTTACTAATACAAAAAAAAGATCGGACTTCTAAGGGTGTTGGAGATCTGGGGGTTGAAAGTCAGAGTAGACATAACATTTTTTATTTGGTGTGCATTGGAAGAGAGGGAGTCTTATACGGCGAGAATATACCAAACTCTATATTTTAACTGGAAAAATTGGGGGTCGTCTTATACGCCGGAAAATATGGTAGGCTTTTTCCCACTCTGTTGGCCAGAGCTCCAACCGGCAGAGTAAGCGATAAGAAGGCATGAAAGCTGTCTGACTGTCTCTGTGTGTGAGTTGGGCTCAAGCTGCCCAGCTCACAGACAGTAAGGGCGGAACTCTGATTCTGATTGAACAATGCTCTGGCTCTCTATGCATGTGAGAGCTGCTCTCAGAAACACAATGAGAGATAGACAGAGAGCCGCATGTGCCTTTGAACCATAAGATGCAGTGAGCCCCCCTCAGTTTTGGGGGATGCTCCTTATGGTGTGAAAAAGATGGTATTTAAATAAAAAGATATTTCTGCTAAAGATAAAAATGTCAGCTCATGTGGCCCCAGCTGTATATTAATGGACTATATAGAACATAAAGCAGTGTATAGAATGCCAGGCTTAAGTCTTACAATATACTAGTAAGGAAAACTCCCTATTCCATCCATGTTGCTCCTCCCTGACACCTGATCTCCAATCTGGTAAAGTTCGCTGTTTCTCAACTAATTCTTAATATAAATGGTTGTGAAATTTTAATTTTGAAATTTATTTGTGATTTACCATATATACTCAAATATAAGCTGAATTTTTCAACACCCAAAATGTGCTGAAAATTATTAAATTCTACTTACACTTGGGCCAGAGGTGAAAATCGCATTTTATGGATGGACTTTGTGAGGGCATTGTAAAGCACTTGAACATGGTATCATCATAATCAAACTTAATGAACATGTACATGGACTGGATGTCATTTTTAACTTAATTTATGCAAAAACTCCATAAACGAGAGCAATACTTTTTTCTTTGTAATCTTCCCACAACCCTTCTCTACAACTCTAGAGGGGCTTTAAAATTAACTCACAAGTTGGCTAGTTGAACTAATGGCATCCCGATTAGTGATGGCTGAAATGTCCACAAGGCGGACAGTTCGGCTATGAACATTTATGTTCGCACTCCTTCTGGCTGGCGAGCAGTACGGGTGTTCAACCCGCCCAGTTCACTGGCGAGAAGGAGCTTACTATTCTTCCACGGGCGGGATCAGGAGCATTAAGATCCTGCCGAGGAAGAATCTTTACACTGAAGACCGAGTAGAGAACTTGGTCTCCCAGTGAAAAACCGGCTCTTAAAACCGGAAGTGATGTCAGTCATCACATCATGCAATTGTAACCAAGAACTAGTCACTGACAGCACTTCCGGTTTTCCAGATTCAAATTTCCTGCCAACAATCACTAAACCCGACATTTGCTGTGTGCTTCTAAGCCTTAGCTGCTGCATTTCCCAACCTAAGCTTATACTGGAGTCATTCAGTTTTTCAAGAATGTTTTGTAAAATTATGTACCTGGGCTTATACTTGGTGTATACGATAATTGCAAAGTCCCTTAACATGGTATCATCACCAAAATTGCGTAAAATATAGAAAAGGGTTGTTACAAAAAATGCATTGTTCTAGCATGTGTGGTTTTTCCATAGGTTAAGATCAAAGTTAAGTAAAAATTTTAATTTAAAAAATGTCTATCTCTAATTCTTAAGTCCAGTAATGTACCCTCTTAATTTATTTTTTCCTAGATCTGTCTTCATCAGTTCACCAAATTTATAGCATTATATCCAGATTTCTCTGTATTTAGTTTTAAATGGCTGACCCGGGATCACACTTAGTTCCTGTAAATGATTGCCAAAAGGGAAGTGTATCAAAGGACATTGGCAAGATCAATACTGTATTTTATTACACTCTATTTGATTTTACTATCATATATTATTAGATTTTTTTATGGCACCAATAAAATGTGCCAATGCAAAAAACTGCAAATATTCTAATATGAAAAGTAAACAAATTCTATAATGAAAGTTACAGTAATGAGGACAGCTTTTGAAACACAACACTTTTTATTTTATGACAGGTGCCTCACATTATGCTGATTCTCTTAATTAGATATCATTAGTAATTCTGCCTGCTTTTTACAATTTCTCTAGTGTGCAAAGATCTTTTTTTTTTTTTAGTTTGTTATTTTTTAGCAGATACCAGTCTATGTTGCCAGATTTGAATTTCAGATTTGCATTCCAGATAGAATTGCCACTCATTTTTCGTTAAATAATTTCCATTTCACTGCATCGGAACTCACATTGTTTTTATTTGATGGTTAGTTTCTAAGGGGATCACCTTGCACCAACTTGTGAAAAGTCCCAGCACAATAGAGCTACCAACAACTACATGGTGCAGGGAGCTCTATGATTGGACACATTTTAATTCACTGGTTTAGAATGGCCATATTACAAATCATGTTTATTGGACCAGGTCCAATATTATTTTTTGTTCCAAAAGAATTTTTAGCGCTTACTTTCATGGAATGCCTTGTTCTTCCATAAACCACAACTTACATTCATTCAAAATTTTTTAATATATTTTTTAAATATAGTCACAATTATCACATTGTTTAATATCATAATAACCCTGTAAAATCTGAATAACTGTCAGGTCCCTTGGCATTCCAGCTGTTTTGGGTCTAATGGGGTCTTTTGAGTGTGATTCTTTTGGGCATGTCTGCTTTCCTTTGTGAAGGGTCTATTTGTCCTCCTAAATCCAAAGCCAATTGATTGTACTTCTTTTACATATATAGCTTTTTTTCGGAACTGTAAAACATTTTTGGAGGGGTGGGCATCTTTTAGAGAGAAGATACATCATGTTAAAGAAAAGTGTGCTACAGTATTTACTGGGAGTAGAGGCACTGCTGGGAGCCCAGAGATTCATATGCCAAGCTGCCAGTACTGCCCCTCCTCAGCTGGGAACATGCTAATTACATATTCATTCAGAAGGAGGGGCAGGGCTGAGAGCCTGGAGTGATTCTTTCTTTGAGGCTTTTTTTTATGTCCATCCAAAAACTTTGGTATGTCTTATGGCCCAGTGTATGTTATTGTACATAAACTACAGTAATTGTTTGTGAAAGTTTGGGTAAAATTATTTTGCTCGAAGCCAGTATGTGCACAGTGTGTTCGTAAAACAAACTGTGGCGTACCTGGATCGGGCACACACACTGGTGTTTTGTGAGCCCGTACCGATTCTGCATCAATGTGGGCTCACTTATTGCTCCCAGCCCTGTGTCCTGTGAAGAGGGGGTGGCGCCATAGAAATCCATGTTAATGGAGCGGCTATTCCCAGTCTACATAGCCGGCGTCTTGATGACAACAGCGATGTATAGAGAGGCGGGGAAGGGCAGGGAATCACAGTGGAGTACAATGTACGGCTGCTTTTTGCACCAGAATAAATAGCGTGAAAAGCCCATAACACCCAGGAGGTTGAAATATCTTGTTTCCAGAAGAGCAACAGTGTTCTCTATAGTCCACTAGTCTCATTTCATTTGAAAACTAAAATATGTTACAGATATTGCAGACACCGAAACAGAACAGTTTTTTCTCCATAAACTGTATTTTCTTCACTCAACATACTCTTCCAACTTACATCTTAAGATAATATTGTTATCAATGTACCATCTTTACATTGGGAACATTTGAACTGCAAGAGAACAGAAGTACATATATACTTGAAGCATTTTTGCATTGTGCATCTTGATACTGTCAGGTTGGTGAAATAATAAACTTTATAAATATTAGATATTAGAGTATATTTATAAAACATAAAAAAACCTCAAAATGACACTTTAAAACATGTTCCCTGCTTTTTCCACCACATTTATTAAAGTGGAGTATCAAACAGAATTTTATAATAGGCTTCTTAAGTAGGGAATAGTACTACCATAATCCCTCTAAATATTGAATAGAAACTTTAACCCAACTTCAATAGAGTACCTTTTCTACACCTTTCCAAAGAGATTAAATAATTTCCAACAAGTTTGGAAGAAGTTTTAGAATTTTTCAAATAAGCACGAGAAAAAGCGAAATTTTAAAAAATAAAAATGCCTACAGAGTTTTCTATTTTTTAAATGGCAAACAAAAATTGGCAAACTATTTTGACACCTTTATTTTTTTGTGCAACAGCGTTTTCAATACTTGATGAATAAGAGGAAGGCAACTTGTACTGAAAAGTTTGACAAGAATAACTTTAAAAATGTCAGAAATTTCAGCTGCTTGACAAATACATGACAAATGGTAGTAACAAAAACTGGTAAAAAATAACGCCATTTGAACTGTCGAAGTGTTTTACTGCATTTGATTAATGGACATCTGTACTACCTGATGCCTTTACATGCTCTATATATAATGACTCTGTCTAATAATTAGCAGCTGGGATGTGGCTCATATGGACATGTACTGAATCCTCCCAATTTCTTTGACCAGCATACATCCCCCTGTTATATACATCTCTGTATAAAGTAGGCTTCATAGTAGGATAAAGAAGGATAAAGCCACCACTAGGTCTGTGTTAAGGGTAAAAAAAAGAAAAAGCCTAATGCATATTAAATTCAAAATATGTTAAGGCTATAGCAACCTTTTTTAATCATTTGTAAATAGGACTCTTGAGAGAACTGCATGAACACAATTATTCATATTATCAGCCTTTGGGGGCCCTAAGAAACCGGCCAAAAGTGTCTGAAAAGCATTTCAGTCTTAGGTGAGAGATTACTTCTTTACAGTTAGGCTAAGTTTATACTGTCGATTTCCGAGCTGCTAGCAGCTTGGAAACCGCCAGTGCACTCCCGCAGCAGCGGGATAAACGACGTCCTGTTGTCGCCTTCAAAACAGTGCAGGCGATTACAGGGCATCTAATTAAGGACCCCTATAGCGGTCCTATGTCACAGAAGCCGGAAAACCGACCGGCGGACGCCTAATGTGGCGTACGCTGGTCGGCCACGCTAAACGGTCATTTACCTGGCGGTAAAAAACCGCCAATGTAAACTTGACCTAACATATCATTTTAAGACATCTTCAAAGCAGATGAATCAAATCCCCAGGATGATTGCAACATTTGATACATAAGTCATCCTTCCTGTTACCTATTTTATGTAGCATGGGGTACTATGAAGTAAGAACAACTGTGTGAGTTTAGTGGATGGTAACAAGGAGGCTACCTGAGCAGCTTCTAATATAGCTGCCCATTGGTTCTCTGATATATTGGAAACATCTGTCTCTCAGGCTGACATAAGGTTTGTAAGGTGTTGGGGAAGGAACTGATCAATTAGATAGAAATCGGCAGTGGAGATCAAATGTTTGGTAGTAACGGACCATACTATGATATCTAGCAGCGGAGTGGGATGGAAAACCATGCAAACTACTATGGTCCCTGAGGCTCCTTGTCCATTTTGGTACCAGATAAATGGGTATTTTTTGTGCTTGTCCACTGTACTGGGTTAATAGTCAAAAGTTGCTGCTGTATTGAGTGTATCCAATCACCCATATTTCCAAAGCTTTAAGTGTATTATGTGTGTTTTTGTGCTACACTGTTTCTACTTGTTTTTCTTTAATTTCTGTTATTTTTTTTGTTACTTTGTTCTAATGGAAAAGTTCAAAAGAAAAAAAACCCCTTAAAATAAAGGAAAAGTAAACCGTTTTTATTCTTAAAGGCTCCCATACATGGGTAAATTTTTCACTCGATTTTTGACCGATCAATCACCGGGAGCTTTCACGAGATCGATCGGCTATCAATCGAGTTCTGCCCACCCTGACGATCCATCAAACAAAATCAGAATCGACTCAAAATTGAATCGGACATTGAACCGACATGTTGTTTTTTTTTTTTTGGTAGATCGTTTGGCAAACAAAATACGTTGGTGAACCCATAACTCCCTATGCAGCAGCCTTTCCGATCGATGGATTTTGTGGAATCGGCCATTTTGGAGATCGATTGTCCATATCGACCACAAACAGGATTCCCAAGATGGTGTTCCATTGATTCCAGATCTGATCAATCGCCGATTTCACGATTGCCTGGAATGATCGGATCGGAAACTAATCGTGACAAATCGGCCTGTGTAGGCTACCTTAATACATGTTAGGAAAGTGAACTCTTTCAAAGTGTAGAGTACCATATTTATTTAAGCTACATCCATGAGCTGGTTTTTGTATGATGTTATTAATAATAATCAGCAGCATGCCCTAAGCAACCTTAGTGTTATCAACTTTGAAAGGAAACCTTAATAGACTTTGGAGGAGTCTTGTCATGTATGAATATAGCTTATTAACCTTATTACAGACTTTAAGAAAAATAATATCTTTCTTGAAAAGTAAAAATCGTTTCAGAGGTGATATCAAAGGTCATCTGGATAACCGAAGGACATGCATGATAAAGTGTTGAACCCGTTGGTTACAGTATTTGAATATAGCATTAATAGTTGGACATTAGCAGGCTCCACTATATAAAGTGCATCCTTAGTATTCACAGCGCATAACTTTTTCCACATTTTGTTTTGTTACTGTCTTATTTCAAAATGGATTCAATAAATTTTTTCATCAGATTCCTACATGCAACCCCCCCTATAATAAAAAAGTGATGAAAAATTTTCTTGATTTTGGCAATTTTTCAAAAAATACAAAACTTGAGAAAGCACATGTACACCATGAAAATTGAGCTCAGGTGCATCCTGTTTTCCCTAATCATACTTAAGTTGTTTCTGCAGCTTAAGCCCCCCATACACGTTCCGATTTTTCGTACGAATTTTGCCCGACCGACCGACCGATCGGGTCGGGAGATTAATCGGATTCGGAATGATGTACCCGACCGATCCCGATTTCTCAAAATCGGTCGGGGCGGCTTCGGACCTGTCCGTAAATTTTTGGTCGATCTGCTGTTATTAAATAGGGTCGGGTTGATGGATCGATGATAATTTGAATTCCGATTTTTCGTGCCAGTCGACCGACCGACCATAACATTGGTGAAAATTGGGTGACCGGATCGGACGAAAAATCGGTCGGGAGAATAATCGGAACGTGTATGGGGGGCTTTATCTGGAGTCTACCTGTGATGAAATCAGTTGACAGGACATGATTTGGAAAGACACACACCTGTCCATATAAGGTCCTATAGTTGACAGTACATGTCAGAGCACAAGCCTAACATGAAGTCAAAAGTATTGTCTATATACCTCCCAAACAGGATTGTCTTGAGGCACACATTTTTGGAAGGTTACAGAAAAATGTCTGCTGCTTTGAAGGTCCCAATGAGCACAATGGCCTCCATCATCTGTAAGTGGAGAAAGTTCAAAACCACCAGGAATCCTACTAGAGCAGGCCAGCCATCTAAACTGAGCAATCAGAGGAGAAGGGAATCAGTAAGGGAGCTTGCCCTTTGGAAAGAGGACAACCTTTCAGAAGGACAACCATCTCTACCATACAGGCCTGATTTGGTGGATTGCTGCAAAGTGGCCAGACGGAAGTCGCTCCTTAGTAAAAGTCACATAGCAGCCCACCTGGAGTTTGGAGAAATAAAATTTATTGGTCTGATGTGACAAAGATTGAACTCTTGGTGTGAATGCCAGAAGTCACATTTGGGAAAAATTGAGGCATGAATGTCATGGATGAAAACCTGCTCCAGAGCTCTTGAACGGTTCATCTTTCAGCAGGACAACAACCCTAAGCACACAGACAAGTTATCAAAGGAGTGCTTCAGGACAGCTCTGCGAATGTCCTAGAGTTGCCTATTCCGATTGAACATCTGGAGAGATCCTGAAATTGCTGTGCACCAACGCTTCCTATCCAACCTGAGGGAGCTTGAGAGGAATGGGCAAAACTAGTCAAGGATAGGTGTGCCAAGTTTGTGGCATCAGTTTCAGCAAGACTTGAGGCTGCAATTGCTGCCACAGGTGCATTAACAAAGCAACAAGCATAGGCTGTAAACACTTATATACATGACACATCTGATTTTTTTTTTTTTTTTTAATACATATTCTTAAACCTTAAGTAATTTTTTTTCAAGTCATTATGGGGTGTTGTGTAGTAGAATTCTGAATAACAAAATGAATTATATTTTTGGAAAAAGGTTTTAACATAACAAAATGTGGAAAGTGATGTGCTGTGTATACTTTCTGAAAGCACTGTATACACAGTATATATGTATATATGATCCCACTATAGAGCATTACACTACATATTCAGCCTACACGAGACTGCTCTAAATTCTGGAGCAGTGCAGCATCTTTGATTCAAGACTGAGATATGGTGCAAGAAGACAGATATGATGCATGTATAAATGCAGCAGAATATATTTTTTACATTAAAGGCTGGACAGTTACCACTGTTTTACAATCTGCTTAAACAACTGGTATAAAAACATGCCTATATTTTCCAGTTGTAATACTATTTATTTAATTTGGGTAAATGACTAAATGCAGTGTGTCCCCACCCCTCTCTCTCCTCCAGCCATTAGAAAATGTCAGCATACAAAGACAAGATTGTATCCTTCTACTGTGCTTCCCTGCAACAAGGAGAATGTCAACTCTCATCTGAGAGCACTGACACTACTAGTACTGGCTGTCAATGTCAGCCAGAGATTGCAGACAGGGTGCCAGGAAGCATTTCATTAGGATCTTGGCACCAAGATCACAGCTAACAGTATACAACTTGATCATTGTATGTTTCTTCTTTGCCTGCAGAAATCTTCCAGTAGAGTACAGACCAAGGACAGCAGAAGATGGACCGGCAACAGGGCTTTTTTACTTTTACATCAGATGCTTACAAAATAATTGGTAGACACACAGAAAGATGCTTAGACCTCGTCTATCCTCCATGCACACTATAACCGTGGGTAAATTAATTAGTAGCTTAATCAATATGACAAGGACACTCAGCTATACATGTGAATGTTTACCCTTCCAGCACAATCTGCCTCTCTTCTCTTCTCATTAATGCTATCTCTTTGACTTAAAGCTGTATTGAACTCTAAGAACATGCAAAATAATATCATTCAGTTATTTACAAGGAAAAAGATAACATCATAATTGCATCCAGCTAAAATGCATGCCTAAATTTGAGAACATCCCCTTGAAAGTGGTACTCTGGGAGACTGGGGATAGTAACACATTGCTACTATTTATTGGTTTAGATGTGCTTACTGTAAATGGGTGGCACACAGTGGTGACCTCAATTGGTTGCCTCCCCCTTATTGTCCAGTTATGAAGGTAAGCGGTTTATGCTACTTGTAGTACAGATAAGAAAAGTCACCAACCTGCCTATGCCACTTAGCAGGGGTTTCAGGATAATATGGCTGAATATAATTCACAATCAGTTGGCAAGTAAAAAGTTCACATATTTTGTATTCCACAAATGTAGAGTTTTCTTCCACTATGGAATGATCATGGTACCTGACATGGTGATTAGTGTTGAGCTCCAATATTCAAATTGCGAATATATTCGACGAATATCGGCTATTCCAGAATTCGCAAATTGGGAGGCTTATGGCCATGCATTGCCATTTTATTTTCACAATCCGAAAATAAATACCACATGTCACATGTTGAAGGTAATCATTTTGAAGGTAATCACAATGTAATTGATATAATAACTGATATTATATTTTCACAATTCATGCCATACACTTAAATTGCAAATATTTGCAAATTTTGAATCGAATATTAGCAGAATTATTTGCAAAATATTGCGAATTTGAATGCCTATGCTGCTCATCAGTGGTGGTGATTGAAGCATATCATGAACTAGAATTTTTACATATCCCTGCCTCAGTATAATACATACATACAGTATCAAGCAAATGCCTTTCCTGTTGGCAAGAACACCCAAAGAAAGTTCAATGCACTAAATATATTTTATCTTTATAAGAAAAACAAAAATCAATACATTTGAAATATCTAAATAAAAAAATGTACAAAACCATTATACATGGCTTTTAAAATGATGTCCCAAGATCACTGAAGATTTCAACTCATGCTTTGATTTCAGATTTCTCTTGTAGTTCCACCCCAAGGTAAAACCCGTTATTACAGTTGGACTATATCATGTGTTCATTGTGAACATACTAGTAAAATATCCGACTTTTAACTATTGCTCCAAGACACATAGCTTGTTACTTCTCAGGAGGCTTTGATTAGGTAGACTCCATCCATGTTAGCAGAGGGGTCAAAAGCAATATGGAATTTAAATAATTTTTGTGTTGATGCGTTTGCTATGCACTTGATATATTGACAGCACAGTTCTGAAACAAAATGCCGCAGGAACACATTTTATGTATAAAAGTGAGAACTGTGCATTGATTCTATACATAGGAACATAGTCTAGCAATATATATGGAAGCAGGTTTATGTGACATCTGAATTGTAGATGTATTGAATATCTGATTAGCATAACAACATAGAGGGTTGATAGTAATGTTATATACAAAACAGATTATTTCCTTTAGCTTTGTGAATATAAACTTCAACGGAATCAGGCTTGCAAGAGCTCCCTAATATTAGTGTATAAAATGAATGTTTACCCAACATATCCTAATATTTGTTTGGTGGTAAAGTCATAGAACCAGTATTAAAGAAGGGATCTCATACATCCTGAAAGCTTCTCTAATGATGTCAGTTAGCCAATAAAGGGTATCACTTGAACTCCCAACTCGTTCTAGTAAAAAAAGTGAATAACTCCGCTTACATAGTAGTGTTTTCTCTGTATGCGTCTAACTAACAATTTAGCTTTTTCCTAATATTCACGTATAATGCCTTGGTCTACGGGCAACCACCTTGTTAGAGGTATGGAGTGTGGTGGCTTAATCATACCAGAGCCTCCAGCGAAAATATCTGTGTACCAAATCTTATTGGACCAGCGGTGACTTAAAGCGGACCTACCAACAGAAATCTATGTTTTCATGAATGGCACTAGAAGTGCCAATAATAGGGAGGAATGCAGTGAAAAAACCCCAAAACTTACCTGTTATGAGCAATTTAGGAATATAATCCAGCAGCTCTCCTCACTTCCTGGTTCATGGTCAGCAGAGCAATGCAGCACATCACAGGAAGCTTTGATTTTTCAGTGAACTGCTTTGAAAATTCCCATAGATCACTGAACGCCCCCAGTGGCCACCCGCGATATTGCACCCCCATGTGTTTCATGTGTTGGCTCCACGAACCAGGAAGTGATGGGAGCTGTGTGGTAATCTTGTTAAATTGCTCATTACAGGAAAGTTTTTTTACTGCATTCCTCCCTATTATTGGCACTTCTAGTGCCATTCATGAAAACATAGATTTCTGGTGGTAGGTCCACTTTAAATAGTACAAAGATACCAGAGTATGGTTATGGACTGTTTGCTTTCAGAAGGTAATATTTAGGGTTATCTATGTGCTTAATTTACATTTCCCACATATATTCAGTCTCTGAGTTCAGGTCAACTTATTACAGAACAGTTGTCAGATCATTGGGTGTGTTCTGAAGTCTGTTTTTAATAGCATCTTTTAACTCTTTTGCATCTCCATGATTGTTGTTATCACTAGAGGGTAATTTCTAAGATTCTATAAACAGAACCACAACTCAATGATTCAAAATGATTCAAATGATTCAGACCAGTGCTAATCAGCAAAGGTTTTCCTAAAAAGTCCCCAACACCGACTGCAGTAAAGTTCGTATTTATTTAAAAATTATAGGCCTGGATACCTTTTTACCACTTGGTCTTGGTACTGTATTTTTGGACTATAAGATGCACTAAGTTTTTAGAGCAGGAAAACCAGAAAAAAAATATTTGAAGTGTTCAAGTAAATTAGATCAATTCTATGAATCAAATCGATGCAATACCAACAGCAGTACCCCACTGCACACACGTCATCTTCTTCACTGATTGGGAAAAGGGAGGGGGCGCGGGGGGAAGGCTGCAAAGTCTCCTCTCCCTCTCTGGCTGTGTCAGTGGAAGCGAGAGAGATATAGGGAGAGAGATATAGATAGGAGTTTATCTATTTCTCTGCTGGCATAAGCAATAATACAGTTCACATGTGAGATCCAGCCATGGGCAGATCTCTCATCTGACAGGTCCTCCTGCTCCCAGCAAATCTCCTTGCTTGGAAAGCTGGTGGGGAGCCAAGGCGCAACCATCGGCAGCGAGTGGCCACGGGGGACTCGCATTCGGACCATAAGATGCAGGCACCTTTTCTGGGCAGACAAAGTGTGTCTTATAGTCCAAAAAATATGATAATTTTTCCCTGCTACAGTCTTTGATGAAGAAGGATAATAAAATATTATTACCGGGCAACATTTGGTCCATTACCACCGTTTAGGTAAATTAACCTACCGTATATGCCGGCGTATAAGATGACTTTTCAGTATCTTAAAATCCTCCCCAAAGTCTTATACGCTGGGTGCCGCAGGCTGGGGGGGGTGCAGGGGACCATCTCTGGGAGCCGTTACTGTATCTGTGCGAGCCGGTTACTGTATCGTGCTGCCTGGAGCAAGAGAACGAGCAGGGCAGTGTTACCATGGCTACAGGATGCTACTTACGGAGAACACACGCTCTGTAGCTCTGTTGTAACTTTGAACATTCATAGCAGGAAAACCATTTCTAGTATAATGATGTTCTAGTTTCATTCTCACCTACTACTACTTACACCCCGAGTTTCACCACTCTAGCTATAATACTTATAAGTTACATTTCATCTAAATTCCAGCCACCAGACAATGATTTTTCATGGCCAGTGATATACTCCTATATGCAACATTTAACTTGCCTACATAAATTTTTTCATTTGGTGATCGCTGGAAGAGGGGGTAGTCTTATACGGCGAGTATATAACAAACTCTATATTTTAACTGTGAAAGTTGGGGGGTCGTCTTATACGCCCAGTCGTCTTATACGCCGGCATATACGGTAAGTTAATGACAGCTTGTCTAAATAAATTATTCTATAGTAACTATATATATATACACCCACTGATATGAATTGCTTGTTTTCTGTTTCCTGATGGTGAATACAGTGACTATATATGTATGTCAGTATGGACAATTGCACTCTCCATTGGAGGAGCATGTGGATGGTAGACAATTGCAGTGCAACATTTAGGAGACCTCAGAGCACTTTTTATTTTTAAAATAAGACTGTAGACCGACCAATATTTCTAAATGCTATGAAATAACATTATCATGCTAATGCTTATATGAGATTTTAGTTATTGGATTTACATCTTCTTTAGAAAATCAAAGTTTAATTGTTGCAGAAGCCGCTCTGTATTCTGCACTGCTACACACAGCAACTCAAAGCTGTCAAATTTTTAATTTGTAGTGTGCAGATTTCTTTCCTAAAAGAGCATTATAAAAGGGTAGAGTTCTCCAGCACAGCCTTTATCTGACAGCACATTATCTGCTGTTGAACTAGGTTCTACTTTAAGGCAGAATTAAGCTCAGAAATAAGAATCACCCAAAGAGGCAATGTATGCTGCACATGTAGACAGCACAACTTTCATTATTTCCTTCCCTCTATCCTGGCTCAATTAGTGTCTCCTTTGTCAGTACGACAGTGACACCCACTGGTTAACACTGACAGTCATCATCGGCTATCCTCCCTGCAGAGTAACTGGCAATGACATATCGTTATGATGGAGTTCTTCGATCAGCAGCTTACATTGTTATACTACTGTACTTTTTGTCATGGCGTTAGACTCTAAAAAAAATATTGTTACGGGGACTTCAGTCTGTACGTGACTATGGCTTTCCTCACAAGAACAGTTTCCTATTTTCAAAGTAGACTTTGACAAATTATATTTATTAAGATAATCAAGCTCATTCAATAAGACAAATAGAAATCATAATGTGTGCAGTTTAGAAACCCACAGCGTCCAATCAAAGGCAATCATTTATTGATCTGACTATGGTGAACTGAAATTAGACACGTTCCCGTCCTAGAATCATCTGTATTGTATCGAGCTCTGCCTCACTTCATCTGAAAAGTGTCAGGGCTTTTTATATATTCATTGAATTTGCTTATCTTACACTTTCTTGTCTAATTTTTCCCATAACAATGACTGCATCATGTATAAATTCAGCAGGAATAATTATAATATGTGTTTGTTGGTGTTGTGCTTATCTTGTCAAAACCACATGTACAAACATATCAGCTTACAGAAGCCCAGAAAAAGGAAACTGCAAAAGACGAAGAAGAGGAAAGCGCTAGTCCAGACAATAGATATAATTAGCTTGAAGCGTGGGCCTAAGTCCAGAATCCAGTCTGCTGCTAGAAAAAGCTTTGAGCAATGAAATCATTAGAATTAGAACGTGCCAAGGGTAAGTGTGAATGTCAGGGTATGTTACAGACGACTCGAAATACAGAACAGCAACAGGTCAATGTGAATTTATGGCCATGCTGCAGGCAAGTCTGACCATCAAGACATATGATTTATATGTGCTGCTTCAAATTCTAAATAACATGATATGCCTCAGGTAGGTCTTGACCAACAAACATGCTGGCGAGTCTCATTATCAGAGCAGGTCAAAAGTAATCATATAGAGAAGGCCATGTTATGGCAAAGTGGAACCAACTGTTCAAAATTTTCATAATGGTGAAAAGAGGGGCCATGTTGCCCAAGTATCAGGTCTTAAATAGTGATTTTATTTACCGTACATGTCAATTTCACATGCAATGGTAAATACCAAACCGACACTTATTTCCCTTCCAAACTGACACTCATTCTTTAAGGGAAATCCTAAGCCCCCATTATAACTATTCAATGAGAAGCTAGTGACAGAAGGGCATGCCAATGATCCACAGCGCATGGTAACACACTACTATGCATCATGATATGGAGCACCAGTGTCAAGTAGCTGATTTAAAAGAATTGTCTAGCTTAGCACAGCAGAGTATGTAAAGCAAAATAGCCACAAGTGTAAATTGGACTTAAAATTATAATTTAAGCCCTAAGGGCCAACAAATGTATATGATAAACATCATTCTATCAAAAACTATACCTATGCCAAACTACACCTATGCCCACATGAATAATTTAGGCAAGATCAACTCATCATGTCTCAACATAAACACGTTCCCAATAACTTGACAGCTTATTCAAGAATAAACTTCATCACTCATAAATAATCCTGCTGCTTTAATATATGGTGTCCTATGACACAATTAAATTCGGAGATAGTTTAGGAAATTGCATTGCAACACACCCACAAGTGTTGGGCAGTGGATGCCAAACTGGGGGGCAGGTCCCGCTGGGGGGGCACGAAGGTATTCCGGGGGGGGGGTCACGGGCTCTCATTCTGAACCTGAATGGGGAGGGGGGCTCCATAATGTTCCTAAATAGAAAAGGGGGGCCCTGCAAGGAATTTTTGGGAACCACTGGTGTTGGGTATGTGTTGTAGAAGTAAACCCTCTAGTATTACAATATTTTAAGTCCTATATTAAGTCCCCATTGACCTCTTTAGCTGCAGTCACTGAGAGAAATTAAATCTTAAAGCTCACAACTTTAGACTGACATTACTTTCTGTCACTTTCTAACAGCACCTATCCTTTGCTTACATGAGAAGGCTTCCCAGTCCATACTATAAAACATTTTAAAGCATTTTTTTCTGCTGGTTAAGAATATTAAGCAAAATGTCCCTCATCTAGAAACAAGCTCATTTGATATGAAATTGTGGATTTCACAAGTGTATTTATACTGAGAATTGAGCGGGTTGTGAGAATGCTTGTAGAAACATTTCATAAACATTTGTTTTTACCATATTCAATATTTATCAAGGTACATCGTTATTCTTCCAAACTGTTTAAAATAGCAGTTTGTCTAATAGCAGATTAGATAGTAATTATATTTATCATCGCCAGCACTCATCCATGTATTATAATACCATGAGCTGACGTAGGACTGTAAGGTGAACAAACCTCTAGTGGAAGGATAGCCCTCCACCAAATATTTCCCTAGCAGACATCTACCTGGATCTTCTAGGTAGCCAGAAGACTCAAAGTAGGTCCATATATGAGGAAAGCTAGCATAGCTTACCCCTGTAATAATTAAACCATTTTTTAAGCTTTAATTATTATTTCTCTATCATTATTATTATTATTTTCTTTATATTGTAGTGTTTCCTAAGTCAGTATTATAGCTAAGGTAGATCTTCCAAAATACCCTTAGCTTTTTGTCCTGTTCGCAAGATTAAAGTTTTTACAACTGTCAGGGTCCTTCAAAGTGCCACATAGGGCCTCCTGACCCACAAGAAGGTATGTACCCACCTGTTTGAGAAATTACAATGGTCAGAATTTAAATTGTGAAGTCCAACAATTAAGATCTGTGGATTCCATGTTATAGCCACCTGTAATACAACTGAAAAGTGAACGCATGCTTTCAGTCTGAAGCATTCTATAACGTTTAGGTCATGTTCACACCTACCTCTTGGGCTTCAAATATCTTTCTAAGATCTTAGTAGAAAGCTCCAATGCAGAGCAAACAACACTATTGCTAACCAGTACTGCTTCTGCTACAAAGAGAACTGCACTAATTCTAACATATTATTTGAAATGAAGAGTATATAAAACACAGTAGAGTTATTGACCATGAAAGGTTGATAGAGTGGGAATCTGAGGTGCAAAGTTGCATGCCTTTCCAAAATTTGGTTCATCTCATCTATTGATTGCTTTCAGAACAGAGCCCAACTCCAAGAGTAGGTGGTACACCTCTTCTTTTAGCCCCTTTGTATAGGAGACCCAGAGAAATGATGATACTGATATTGTGAAAGCGCTTGTTTCCTGGTTGACTTTGCCTCTTATAGCTTCTGAGTCACAATAGTGAAATCAGTACTTGCATAGCTATATAGAGGTGTGTATATATATATATATATATATATATATATATATATATATATATATAAGGGTCAGTGAATTCTTCATAAAAAAATCCTTTTAGCATTACACTTCTATCAACTATGCAATAACATTAATTCAGCAACAAGTGAATCAATGGATTGATCAATTAAAATTTGTAATAAAGACTATTCTGGTTAGATTGCAAATCAGCAACATTTATATTCTATTGCACTTTCTAGTATTAAGTTAATAAAATTTGTCTCATGAATAAACATCAGATCCTTAAACAGTGGCCAATGTTATTATGTAAATACAAAAACTGTACCAAGACCCAAGAACTAATTAGGTTCTTGTGTCACTCAATGACGTCTACAATACTTCAGAAAATCCATTCTGCTTTTTATATGTTTTGTGTTCTGCATAGGCAACTGAGTATGCAATAAATGCTGAGAGAGTCCCAGGCCAGGATAATTAAGAAGGTAAGGTTGTAATCTACAAATAACACACATAGTAGTCTAAAGTCTATGCACATGATGCATGGTGTGCCAGCTGGCCAGCGGCTCCCTATTGTTTCATGTGTAAATATAGAAGTGTTGCAAAATGCTTAAAATAGCTCTGTATACCTGTATAGTATTTGCTGGAGGAAAACTGAAATTAGAGGTATGACCTGAGCCCTCACAAACACATTACTGATGTCTATTACAATACTATATATCTACAAAGACTGAGTTCTTTAACACATTGCTCAGGGTTCTAAGACTGTACTAATAGACAGGATAAACTTAAATGAACATTAGGATCTGGACTCTTATGTTTGGGTGCATTAAATAAACGCAGGTGTAAGCGTTCTACTGCGTTCAGTTTGCTTTCGAAAGCCCCAGGAGGCCATGCAACACTCCGGGGTACTTAGAATAAATTAAATCCAGCAGTGAACCCCCCCCTCCGAATATCAGCATGAACATACATAATTACTGAGGGTTAACAGTTGAGAACTCCTGACACTTATGCTAATTGATGCTCATTTTAGCACAAGGTAATTAATTAAAAGGTAGACTGAGGTGGAAACAAAATCACCAGTTGCAACTGTATATTTGTGTAATGAAACAGCCACATTGGGAACAGAATAGATAAGAAACGTGAGAAAAAAAATGTCACTTCAACTCAAGGTAAAAGCCTGTTCTCTCCTGATAGCCAAAAGCAGCGTTTGGTTGGGTATCAGATTCATAAATAAATTAAATATGGAAATAAGAAAAAAAGTTTGACTGTCCTCCTGCTGTTACACCAATATTCTATTAGCTCTGCATAGGTTTTGCCTACGCTACTGTAACCTTTATGATGACACTGAAGGTTACTCGGCTTCCTAATATTCAGCAAAATACCAAAAATAGAACGTGTGCTTTGGTGACATCTGCATTCCGCCTGTAGAAAGCACCGCCGACTTATAAAGCATAACCGTACAGCCTATCATTAATAACATATAATATATTTTTTTATTTTTTTATTTCCACTTTATATCCTGCTGCTGAACTCTTCTATAGTGCAACAGTTGTATAACAATGTAAAAAGTAACATAAATACAACCACCAGGGTGCTAAAAACCTGACTTTAATGTACTGTACAAGGTCTGATGCTGGAATGTAAAGAATAAGCTTGTCATTATCAGACCTCTATTCTGAAATGTCACACACATGTAATTTACTGGCCTTTACTGTAAGTATCTAATTATTTCCTTCTCACTGGTGGCAGTGAGTCCTTGTTTCTCTTAATTTACTTTAGCTTTGAGAGACTGACTGTGGATGCATTATGCTTGGTAATGGCAGCATACACTTTCACCTCCTGCTTGAACAGTTTTTCCAGCTTAAACTAAACTCCTTATACTCCTTTAGGGACTGCAAGTACCACTAGGTACAAGTTAACTCAGGTGCTGGTATGCAGGGCTGATTCTCCTGCACTGAGTTATACTCCTTTAGGGACTGCAGGTACCACTAGGTACAAGTTAACTCAGGTGCTGGTATGCAGGGCTGATTCTCCTGCACTGAGTTATAAGGCTTTAGCACTGATCAAGGGTAATGCACAGCTTATTGATTTTTTTTTCTCAGTAACATTATGCTTTGATACATCATTTTTGACCTAACCAAAGTGTTATACTCGTAAGCATCTTCTGCGCTGACTCCTAATATAAGATGACATTGATAATAAATAGCCAGACTGATGAAACACAACACTTTAGGTATTACTCATGCAAATCAAAGCGAAAAAAAGTAGAAAGCAAACGTAAGTGACCTTTGTAATCTGCTAGAACAGGTAATTTGTATTCTTAACCAATTTGCTAACAAAGCACTCTGCAGTCTGCAGTTACATTTATTACCTAGATGTTCTATTGTGCAGAATGTCTGAGGACCACAGCAAGCAAAAGGATAGAGAAATAGTTAAATGCCACTAGCTCTTTTAGTAACTAGGTGCTCACTTCAGATACACACACATGCAGACAGAGTAGAGCCAGCAGCCAGCTCATAATTTTGCATTACAGAGAATAACCTGACACTGCCAAGGAAGTCATGCTTAACATAACCCTCAGTGACCCTAGCTAGTGCTTGAATTGCCAGGAACACTGTGATGAACTACCATGCTGCACACACTTAAAGTCTGAGCACTTAAAAGCACAGGTCATCAAGCTTTTAACCTAACCTGTGTTAGACAAGCTACTCAGCAGATGATTAAGATAAGCCTTTTAGTACACCAGCAGCCTTTTAGAATGACAGTTATCAGAAGCATCCACTAGTGACAAAATAACAGAAACCCACCTGATTTTATAAAGTAAAGGACACAGCAGGTATGAAAAGCAAAGTTCAATGCATCAATGAATATTTACCTTACTCCTGATTTCAGATTCCAGCAAGTCCTTTCTAAATTGGCTGTTCTGCCTGAAAGGCATTCTCCTGATATCTTCCTATTCCCGTCTATCCCTCCTTCCCTTCTGCGCTTTCTCATTTGAAGCATGCTTCTTTTTTTTTTTTTTTTTTTTGCAGACTTGCCTTTTTATATGCTTACTGGCAGCAGGTCTTTTTTTTATCTCTTTTCAAAGCCACCTCTGATTAAAATGGAAGTAACTTCTAAATGTCATTGATGCTGCATGCAAATGATGGAATGGAACGGAGTCCCAGGCTACTATTTGCCTAGAATAAACTGTTCTCTCAATAGATCCATTGCACATAAGAGTCCAGAAAGATGCTGCCTGGTCTTACCTTGTGTGTTGTAGTGGAGCCCGATGAAGAATAGTGTAAATCCCCTGCTCCTTGTGTGTGTGAAGCTGGTACCTGCTCCCGGAGACATGTGCCTGATGCTGTCACCATGAGAACTTAGTGATGCTCTGGCTTTGGGCAGCTCAATGCTATCAGGATCTCTGGGGCTCTGAACTGCTGGGTGAACATGCTCTGTGGTCACAACAGGGATAGGCAAATGACTTTGTCTCTGTTCCGTTTCTCCTGGATACAGCAAACTGCTTCAGTTAAAGGGAATCCAATGCAAGAGCATCCTTATTGACAGCAGGTACAGATGGAGCCCTCTGTATAAAATCAGAAGAGGAGGTGGGGCTGTGTACTATCTCATGTGCACTATTTGCATTTGAAAGAGCTTCAGGAAGGAGTTTAAGACATTATTTTTTTTTTGGAAGCTTGTCATTAGGAACCGTGATCAATTGAGCTCCTGAGGCAGCAAGCCAAAGCCAGAAAAACGAACTAACAACTTCGAGGTTTCTTGCTTTATAGTTTTGCCCTTTCCATCTCTCCAGCGTGCCCTAGTTCCACTCTCTTTACTTCTGTATATTTTCCACCCTGCTGTGTTATCTGCTGTAAAATCCCAGTGTATGATTTAGTCTCAGTATGAAGCTCATCTTCAAGAGAGAGTCCTGTGTCTAAACACTTCTGAACAATAGAATCAGGTTAGGTATACAGTGATGCTGGAAGCACGGTGCCCATCGCTTTATTGTGAGTGCCGGGGAGATACAGGGGAGGCAGTGCAGGGTAATTCACATCTGCTTTATATTTGGAGGATGACATTGTTTCATTGCCATTTTTGGGGGGATAATAAAACTTTTTTTTTCTCTGCCTATAGTCCATATAGTACATGTTAAAATCAATATATATATAAACATATATATTTTTTGTTATGTGCAATTTCTACCAATTAAAAGTCACATTTGCAGCATGATGTCTGTTATTTGACTGCAGGTAGGTCATCTCCCATTCTGATGAGGATGCTTTCAGTAAAACAATTATCCCAATCATTGCTTTACTTTAATATTATATCAAGTATTTGCAAATATGGGGGACATCATGTCTGATAAGTGTGCCAATCTGTGCACCTTGTCGGTCCCCTCTTTCAAGCATCCGTTTTTTTAACTGTACTTCTATTTTAATTCTAGTAGCTGCTGTAAACTCTTCCTCTTGTCAAAGCCTTTCCTTTGCTGTCATTGCCCACTCTGAAATTGCATGTTCGCGTCCGCCCATGTTCGCAAACATATGGCGAGTTCGGTTCGCCCCCTAT
>CM070036.1:51945613-51973309 GCA_036250615.1 Ptychadena robeensis | reverse complement strand
CAAATTCCGGGTTCGCGCCATCACTATCCCCTACCTGACCTGCTCTTTTACCAACCACTTTAGGTGGCGGCACACAGCTACAGCAGGTATCCATGATGATCAAATCAAAGCCAGCCTTTGTGCATTGCAATGTGACTCACTGTAGAATTTTTTTTTATTTCATTTTTATTTTCCACTGTGACACCTGACTGCTTGAAAGCACGTATAGGCTTCAACTGAATGGTGTAAGCCGCAAAGTTATGTGCTGAAATGAGACAGTTATTCATCCAACCATGCAGCTGCGTATTGAAAATTGAGCGGCAAACTGGTGCCCCTGTTACTATTCCTCCCTCTCAGATGATCCAACCCTAACTCTAATGGTCACACTGATCATGGTGCACTTGTACTTTCTGCACATGGTCACAAAAGCTGGGAAAATCTGATTTTGAAGGACTATGGTGGCAAATGCAGTAGATGGAGAGGGGGCATATGTAATGACAGGGAAGATAACTGGTTGTTCTGTGTCTGATAATAGGAAGACGCAGAAGGCAGGTTAACCTTGCCCATGAGGTCTGGTGGTTACTCTGTGTTTATAGCATAGTTTTTTCTTTGGAGGTTGGGGGTTAAGCTTTGCCTACTCTTTGATTATACCTTCAGTAATGATGGAAACAAAAGCATTGTGTTTGGGTGCAGCAGGCAAACAGTAAACACTACCCAACCATCCCACAAACAAAAAAACAAGAAAAACCCACCATAGCAGTGTGGCAGTTAGTGATGAGCGGCATAGGCAATATTCTAATTTGTGAATAATCTACTAAATATTTAATTCAATATTCGTGAATATTCACAATTCAAGAGTATGGCCATACATTGCGAAAATATATATATGGTCACATGTGGTATTTATTTTCGCATTGCAAATAGAAATTCTCAATATATGGCCATAAGCTTCCCAATGCACAATATCTCGAATTGTCAAATAGACGATATTCAGCAAATATATTCGCAATTTGAATATTTGAGCTCAACACTAGTGGCAGTGTGGTACTGGAAGGCTCGGATAAGTAGCCTGGGATATAATCATATATATTGCAATGTTCTTATGTGATACATTTTCCCTGTCCTAATTTTCTATGTAACTGTGACCAGTCTTTATGAAGTTGTTTATGACCCCAAATTTATATAAGGCTAGGCAGAGGAATTCCAAGTTGTTTATTGCCTAGGGTAAAGAGATTAGAGCATACCTACCCCAGGACAGTCTGGTGGAACACGGCAGGCATGCCTGCCGGACTTTTCACCTATGTGAGCAAAGGAGAGACTCCCCTTCCCAGATAAGGTGAGGTATTATACCAGTGTAGTGTAACCACACAAACAGTTGCTGCACCCTTTAACTCTACTTCCCATGAGACTCTGGAAATAGAAGATGATAAAGCTGAGGCTCAGGTAGGGAAGTCACAGTCCAGAGGAGCTGGTTCTGATGAGACAACATCAACTGGGCTAGAAAGTCTTCAGGCTTGCCTTCCTCCACCGTATATACCGGTGTGTTTGCAGCCGTTGGACTCAATAGCACACATTCCCTGGATAAGATCCAGTTGCTGGAGGACAATCGGCATTCTCAACTCCATTCTCAATATCCAGTGGCCTGCAAGTACCAGTTACCCCTGCTACTAAAGAGGACCTGAAATGTTCCAGTTTACTATTGAACTGCATACCCCTTTACTAAACTGTCCCCCTAAGTTTAGGCTACGTTATTAGCCTCCTGTCATTGGTTGGTCCTTTAACCTGTACACTGGCCCCTAATTACTTACCATCTTGTTGGAGGGGCTAGTGAGAGGACTATTTGGGCAACTGTATTCCAAAAGGGCTGGCACAGGAGTAGGACTTTAAACTTATTCGTTTTCTGCAAATTATCCCCAAATGATTACAACATGCAGCCTGGGGTCAAGTGTAGTGGAACATGCAAATAATACCTTTCTTTTGGATTTTTAATAAAACCCCATTATGTTTGCATGTTACTCCTGTTGTGGACATTGGCTTCACTTGCCTGCATGGGGAAATACTGGAACCTGAACACGGTGGAATGGTGTGGAGCAGACAGCTGCTAAAATAAACCGGACCAGAGATATCCGTCATTTCCGTTAAATGAATCCAGAGATATCCATCATTTCCGTTAAATGAATGGGATCGCAAAAATCGCAATAAATTGCAAAAAATTTCGATCGTGTTTGATATCCGATGATATATTCGCGAAATGGCAATATTCGAGCTAAATATTTGAAAATCGAATATCCGAGCTCAACCCAACTCAACACTAATCTCTAAAATGAGTGCAAATAATGGGTGCTCACCCTGAGGAGGGTTACCAAGAATTAGTAGCCCACCACACAGTAGAAGGACTTTGTACAAGGCACAGCTCTCCCCATATCCATCGAAAGCTATGATGAATTCCAGCACACACACCAACAAATAGCTTCTGGAGACATTTGCTTTTACACATTTATATAAAATGTACAGATAATAAAATATATTTGTTTGCTTCTGTTAGGTGAAGTTACCATTTACTTTCTAACTGCATCTTTCTTAGAAAAGCGTACACACCAATGTCCTCCCCGCAGTCATATAAGCGGCTTCAACTGCTATTATTGTTGTTACGCACATTATTGTTGAATTCTAACTAACCCAATCCTACACTTGGAAGCAACAATACAGGGACAGAATCTGTGGGAAGCTTGCATGGAGTAATTGTATTACTTCTTCACAAATCAGAAGCTACAATTTTTCAGCCGTATTCTTGTCTCTAGCTGTTCTCAGCCTTACTTCTACTTGTTAACACAAGTACGGCTGCAGACAACGCGGTACATGACATAAAAATCACAACTTTCTTGTATCATTGGCAAATCTCTGAATAACCTTTCTAATCTTTACTTGTCTACCCTTACAGCCAATTTCTGGTAGAAAGGTATTTGAGGGGGAAAAAGAAATTTAACAGTTAAACATTTCATTATTCATTTAACTAAGTGAGAATAAAAATCTAGGTATGTCTTTTTTATCTAAGCTTTTCATGGACCGTTTTTTAATATAAGTATAATAATGGTGAATCTTTTATTGTCAGTGATCAACTTTACATAACTACTGCCAAGTTGATTTCTATAGCTACACTTAAATATATCTCCTTAAATAACTGGTCCCTTTGTCTATATATATATATATATATATAATTTATTTTTCTTTTTACTTCTTTAAAAAAAAGACTCTATGTTCAGCAAGGAGCTGGTTAGGAATTGTATGTGTTAAGATAGGCAAACACGCCTCGATTCTCCCTCGATTCTGGAGGGACAGACTGCATTGTGATGATGTCATCACACTGCTGCCAACCCCATTAGAGGATTGGCAGGCATCCTTTGTGTGCCATGCATTAAAGTAATGGGATCGGGTGCAGGTGGGTGCGCCAAATTTTTGTCCGAGTGTCCGCCGGCCGATTGGTAGGGACGCACATGTTGGTCAATCGGTAAAAAAATCGGGCAGGAATCGCCCATGTATAACTAGCTTAATAACACATACCATTCAAATCTTAGTTCTGTGAATGAGAAAATAAATGCACAACTGGGTGCATTGGGTTAGGCTAAATTTACACTGTTCTCGAGCTGCTTTCAGCTTGGTAACCGACAGTGCACTCCCACAGCGGCTGGAGAAACAACTGCCTGCAAGCGGCTGCAAAATAGGACCCCATATAGGTCCTATGGGGCAGGAGCCCCCGAAAACCTTAAAGGGTCGTTTACCTGGCGATTGAAACCACCAGTGTAAATGGACCCTTAGTCAGTAGTTTGCAAATGCCAATAATGTAAATTGGTGACCCCTGCTGCAGAGTTTTTTACTCTTTTAATGCCCATCGTACCAGAACTGTAGTTGTAGTAAGTACCATATATGGCATACTCTACAACCTCAACATAGTGATTTATCCAGCCAGTGACCATTTAAACGTCATACAGTATCAGAAAAAGAAGGAGCAAAAGGTTAAAGTGATGGGTGGCAGGGGTCATGCCACATGTCACACCAAGGGTTTTATTAAGTTAAAGCACACCTAAACTCACCTGATGTGCATTGTGCCCCTTGTGCCCCTTGTGTCCCGCTATTATTTGGACAATGTAAATAAATGATAAAGTCTTATCTGTGAAAAGATGTTCCTAAAAGTCCCTCATAGCCTCTCCTCTTCTCTCTGCAAAAACACCACAATGTCATCCCAATGTCCATTGGAAATATCATGCCATCACGTCGCTATTTTCCCTCCTCCCACCTTTACATCACTGGCATCATTGAACCGTCACCGCCTCCTTTAAATGGAGGTTAAAACGTCGACCCTCCTGGCTCTCCAGCATCATCAATGAGGTTGGAGTGGCAGACACAGAAGGATCGACGGGTTCGCTGATACAGAGGGATGCCGAGGGCTCCCTTTGGATGCGTGATCATGCCCTGGGTTAGTTTAGGGTTGTTAGTGAAAAAAGGGATAGAGGATTGTTAGTGAAAAACACACCTTAAAATAACTGCCACCCCCACGGTGATGGTACACATTACTGGAGCTATTAACCCCTGGAAGACTTAATGCTATACAACAGAGCAGGTAACCATCTTTTTTTCTTTTTTAGGTTTCTGAGCTTAGGTGTTCTTTAAGATCTGTAGAGGTGCTTGGCATTTCAAACACCTCCATTGTCTTGTAAAGTAATTCTCTCCAGCTGCCGCAGATATTTTTGGGTGTTTGAAAAGCAATTGATCGTTTTTTAACTGTACAGGGTGTCATGTCATGTCTCACGAAAAAACCTGTGTTCCAAGAGAGGAAAAAAAGTACAATTGTTAACATGTATGTCCAAAGGGGAATGTTAAAAGCAGTGTGCCTCAAATGGACACAGATGAAAACGTGTCAGTATATTTCAATGAGTAATGAGCTGGCTGTGTCTCCTACCACTAAAAAGCTTTTTTTTCTTGCTTTTAAAGCACACCTAAGCTTACCTGATGAACTTTGTGTATGCTTAAGATGGCTCATTCTTAAAATGCATGTCTCTTTCTGTTAACTGTGTTACTTCCTATTGAAATCCATTGTATCTGGCACCCCCAATGGCCTTATTCATTTTTACAGCATTAACCCCTGGAAGACTGTAGGCTACTCAGAAATCAACATGGCAATTTCCACAGACGAGAGCAGAAAAGATAATTTAATTTTTTAAGTTTTTTGTGTGACTTTGAGCGTTGGGGCAGCTCAGAGCTAAATAAAAACTTAGGGTTCTTTTTACATAAAAATGTAACATGTGTAGCCCCTCCCCATGTTGTATCTTCCTTCCTGATGTAGTGATTCTTCGTCCAGTTCCATCATTCCTTCCGAAAGTCCTCACTCCTTTCCATCTAAACTGGCGGACGGTCTTCACCTCGAGCCTAAAACCAAAGTATCTTTTTACATTACCATGCATGTGTTTTTTTGGTACTACATTTTACTTCTTATCCTCTTCTGCATGCATTTTCAGGTGTGCTGCAGTAATATATACAGTATATTAATATTTTGCATTTGTTTTTCATCTATAAATAATAAAAAAAATATACACAAAGTGTTACAGTCAGTAATAAAACGCATCCACTAAACGGTTGCCCAAAAAGTGCTGCATCATCACCCATTCCCCAAACTATTATTGGGCAGTTGCCCATTAGGATTTTATGGTATAAGCACCTACACCCTGTGTGCATACACTTTGATAATGCACTGATTATTATAAACGTTTTGATCATTTTCATTTTTAATATTGTTTTCATCTTTATATAAATATGTCGTTTCCACCGGCCGGTTGCCCACAAATTGCCACTGCTCTGCAACATAACTTGTTCCTCAGCTGTGTTTTACACGGTTGTCCATTAGAATTACACAGGGTGGTTGTCATTATGTGACAACCACCGCCCAAGTGCACACATACTGTGCACTTATGCTGCACACAGTGGAGGGGCTGCATGCATTCTCTGATATGATGAATCTGATTTTCATTGACTGATCGCAGATGATTTGTGCTAGCAATCCTCCCCCAATAGAGCTCCTCTTTTTTTTGTGTTCATTGCACACATATATATATGAGACACATCCAGCCAAACTATTTCAAGAAGAAAAGGCAATAGAAAGGCAACAGACCACATAAAAAAATAAACAAACTCCCGGCTATAATCATTTGAATTATCCAAAAACACTTCCATGTGCAACAAAAGGTGCGAAAAGTTTAACAAGACAATTAATGTTATTAACTTTACCATTAAGTGGTTTTATTGTTTTGGCCAAATGCTGAATCTGAACAGCAAAACACAAACATATTTGTATCCTCAATCTGAAAAACAAGAGAAAATTATCATAAACAATGTGTACAATGTTGCTTTCTTAATGTCCTAAAAAAACAACATTTAAACTATAAATACTTAAAAAAGCACAGAAAGCTATAAGTAAAAAAAAAATGTAAGTGTACAAAACCATGTTAAGGTTATACATCTTTTAATGTGTAAGTAATTGTTTGTTATTTGTGTGGAAGCAGTGTCATCACCCTGTTGATGCATGCTGAGTCAGAGATTAGAATGAAGATACTTTGATGGCAGAATCCTCTTTCAGTGGGATAATACAAAACATTACTATCTATGAAGGCCTTCACACAAAAGGCTTTGACTTCACTATGCATTAAAACCCTGTGTTTGACGTAAGTACCTTCATGGGAAAAAAACAAACCCAAAAAAATTGACAAACGCATCCCTAAGCATGTCCCTGATGCATCCCTAAAGACCCCTATACACCTTATAACCTTACCATAAATTTCTGTACAATGTAACATTGGGACCTTTCTAAAGCTGGACATACACCTTTAGATTTCTCTGTCAGATATCATTTAGATTTACCAACAACGATGTAGTATAGTTTCCTCTGCGATTGAACACAGGCAGACTTGATGGATTAGAAAGTCCCTCATATTGCATGGTTTTGGTAAAACAAAGGCGATCTAAAGGCAATCTTACAGAGAAATCTAAAGGTGCATGGGGGCCCTTAACCTTCCACTAAACTACACAGTTGTTGGTAGATCTAATGGAGAATGTACAAAGTGATCTAAAGATGTATGGGAGCTTTAAGTCTAGTACTCCACTATCCCTATCTGCTGGTCCCCGCCTACATCGCATTGACAACACAGCCCATCTGCATCTGCAAGAAATTACTGGAGATCATCAGCAGATGCCAGCGTATAATGGAGCCCTAGCCTAGCGCATGGGTTGGGTTTATTGGATCCTTAATGCATAGTGGAGTTAAAGCCTAAGGGTGTGATCAAATGTAGTACACTTCACCTTACCTGCACTCAGGTAAGTCATTGGAAATGCAAGTACAGGCAAAATGCTTAGCAATTGTAATGGGGCTCAAACACAAGCATATTGCATTGTAGTTTGTTGTTACATATAGTGCATTCTAAAATCTCAAAATGCACCACATTAAAGTTCACCTGAACTCACCTTATGTGCTTGTCTCCCTCCATTACTGTATTAGATTTGTAAAAAAAAAAAAAAGATTTTACCTGTAATGGGATAATCCCAAATGACCTCCTCTTTCTTCAAAGAATGCCACTAAAGTCTCCCATAGAAAGTCGGTACATATAAAGCAGCCATGTTATCACATCTGTAAACAGTTATGTTTCGAAGTCTGTATACTAGTCTACAGAGCTGTGCTTCCCCGATTGTGAACTTAATACATGGTGGCCTCCAGTGTCTGTACATATTACTGCAGCTAACCTAAACAGAGGCTTTTGATAGTGAACATAAACATTCTATTGCAGAAAGACTATGGCCATTAGGAGACAAGAACAATCATCCTCTAGGCATTATCTCAATTTATTCCAGGGAATGAGCGGAGGGGAGCTAGAGCACCTTTACCCCTGGGGAGTTTGGCCCCCGGGCCTTAGTTTGCCCATGGCTGCCTTAGAGGGGAGGGGAGCTAGAGGGGAGCTAAAGCATCTTTTTACACTGAAAGAGGGAGCCCCGCCAAGCACTTGTCTCTGTGTGCACCGCATGTACCGGGGTAAATCAGGTGGCGACAATGATCTCACCCTTTATGTTGCAACGGACACTCTCCAGGCCTAAACACACACATACCTCCCTGTTCCCAACACAGGGGCAGCCAGGCCTCATGGTCCTCACCTGCAACAGCGGGCTCTCTTCCGGTTGGCAGGGTCTTGTGCACATCCCCCAATAAAGATTCAAGACACATCCAATTGTTGTAAATGCGGTGCCCCTTTATTGTAGCTTCATCATGGTGCTATTTACACTCTACATCAGTCCTGGGACCCATCTGGGAGCAGCATCTGCCGGTACAGTCTCTCTGGCCTAGCCTTCTCCACCCAAGTGTCTCCTCCTAGGCTAGGAATTTACCCTTGTCCCCAGCATGGGGTACAAGGGTGAGGCCTTAGTCACATATCAGTACAGGCCTGGTCTTCAGATACACAAGGCCTGAGGCCTGTTCCCCACGGGATCTAATACATCTCTGCTCTCTGCTACTCTGCTCCTAAGAAGACCTCTATTTCTTGTAAGTCCCTAACTCATATAAACTCCCATTCTTCTCATGTTGACAAAGGGCTAATTTAAAAGAAAAAAGGGCCGGTTTTGCCCTCGGGCCTAAGTTTGCCCATGGCTGCCTTAGACAGTTATCCCTTAGTGCCATCATGGTATAAATTGGTAAATTACATCTCTAACATTTTGTTGTACCTCTACTTTTTATTCACATTTTCATTCACCATCTCATGTTTAACTGTCATTCTCTGTCTCTTGATAATCAGAAAATAGTGAATCTCTCCACAAACACAGCAAAATAAACAAATAATGCCTTTTTAACCCCTCAGTGTGCTATAAAACCAATTTGCAATAACTGCATTTAGCAATACTTTAAATTATGGAGAAGTATGTGGTGCATCATTGCTGTCAGTTAATTACCTAACGCAATGGGCTGTGAAAACCAGCACTGTTCAATGCCAAATATTTTTCTGTCTGAGCTCTGCTGCACATGTCAGCAGTGGCATGCAACTGTTGTGAGAAGTCCAAGGAGGTGATCACATTACCAGTGAAATCCCTGAAATGTGCTGTTTTCCTAACCTTGCTGCTAAATGTTTGTGATTTCTAGAAAATAAAGGAGAGGGAAATAACCCCCATCATGCTATTTTTATTCCTTTTAACAATTCTTGTTTTATTGAAGGGCTTTTGTATATGACACATGCTTATTATTGGGAGAATTAAACAGCCACATATTCCGTGATTTGCTATGTGCGTAAATGTGCCTAGTAATACTCCTGATTGCCGTTCTTCTATAAATGTTTATGAACTTGAAGGGTGATATTTTATAAAGGTAGAACATTGCATATGAACATGAAGATGGGAAGGTTCTGTGTTAGCAATATGTTGAAAAGAAAAGTTGTGTTATTCCTTTCTAACAGATTGCGGAATATGTTTTAGTACACAAAACCAAAAATATGATACTGCTTCAGCATATTTGGAGAAAGGTTTATGATTATAATCAACAACCCCAAGTTTATCTGCTCCAGGAGATCCCACACCGGCTCTACTGTTAAGTTTGTAGAGAAGCCAGTATACATGCTGTATTGCTTCCAAGACTAATCCGATTTTCTTGCGTGAACCGTATGTATCCAGTAGTGATGGCCCAACTTTGGCCATGTCCGTCCGCGAACAGGTGGATCAGACTTTAAAAAAAGTCCACCATCCGGCCGTTCATGGGCAGATTCAAATTCCCCACCTCTAGGCGGGGACTTTGAATCTGAAAAAACGTATGTTACGTCACTGGTTGTGCTAGCCGCATGTGACGTGACTTCCCTGTTTACGAGCCGGCTTTTCACTGCAATACCGGGTTTTGTACCCGGTCTTTAGTGAAAAGATTCTTCCTCTGGCGGGATCTCGCTTCTCTTGATCCCACCGGAGGAAGAATAGAGAGCTCCTTCTGGCCCTACTGCTCGCCGGCAAGAAGGAGGGCGAACATGCATTGCGGGCAGTTCAGCCATTCAGCCATCACTAATGTCCAGTTTAAGGTGACAGCTTTCTATAGTATTTTGGGATGTCAGCATCATGAGCTTACTAGGGGAGGGGACTTTAATTTACACTGTACAAATGTATATTAGGTAAGTGAATCTGCCTCAGCTTTTAAGAGTCATTAAACATATATGCAACTGATTGGAGACAGGTAAGTGTTACCCAACAGGTTTTGAAAAGCCTAAGTCCGGTCAAGACATTTAAGGCTATGTTCCCACTTAGGCGATTAATCGCCTGCAGAATCATCAGCAGGCAATCGATCAGGCAATTGACCAGGCAATTTTCACAGGCGATTTTGTTTTAAAAACGCCATTATAAAAAAAAATTGGCTTCATGACTTGTGAACATAGCCTTACAAGCCAGAAGCCTGAGTGTTGTTGGTATCTTTGTGCCGTTATTGTTTGCGATCCTGATAAAGCATGCAAGCCTGCAAGTATTTCTGGTGATTAAAAATATGGAAAGGAGCCCTTCACCATAGTTTTCTGATTGGGATAGGCTCCTGGTAATTTATCCTTTTGGATCATAATTTCACATTCCTTTAAGGAGTCTTATAAATGGGGATCCTTTCGATTGTCAGAGGGAATGCTCTGTAGATCTTTCATGTACTGCATTAGCACCCTTTCTGCACATGTTAGGTTTGTCATTGCATTGGTATGGCTCTTCTGTTTATTCCCCCAACAGTCCTAACCAGTAGTATCTTGCAGGGTGATTGATAGCAAATCCTTCAGAAAGCCTTTCTGTCAGCTTGTAAAGTATTGCAATAGAGCAACATGACGTCTGCAGGACATGTCACATGCTGCTTCTTTTAGCCTTTAATAGTCTTTTTAATACATTTTTTAAGGCCAAATCAAAGAAATGAGGTCCTAGTTAAAAAAATGTTTTAGAGGTAGGAAAAAACATTAATTAAATGGAAGTGTTTTCTTTTCAATACAGATTAGAAAAACTGGACATGTCCAGTTTGGGAGGAAGACATTTTAAGGGTTTATTTAGGCCAATATATGGTAGTTGTATTCTTCACACATTTAGCTCTTTTCCCCTAACTTACCCTCCCATCCACAAATGGATACTTACATGGGTCTATCTTTGGTGATTGTCCTAGTTGTATCTAAGCATAAGTACCCCAAAGGAGAGCCATATAGTCTTAAATGATGGAGACGTATTAATTAAAGAAATAAAAAAATGGCCGTAGCTATATTTATATACATACTATACTATGTTCTATAAACCAAGATTCATAGTGCATCAATATTTCTTGCTAATTTCTTTATTTTTATAATCATAAACCTTTCTCCAAATATGCTGAAGCAGTATCATATTTTTGGTACTAAAACATATTCCGCAATCTGTTAGAAAGGAATAACACAACTTTTCTTTTTCTCCAAAATAAAATTAAAAGCAATGCAGTTATACCAAATATGCAAGTCAAATATGGAGTAACTAATGAGAAGTCATTCATTTGCATAGGAAATGGTGCTGAGGTAGCTACGGATGTTTATCTTCAATATATCTAACTATCCCAGGTGAAGATGTTTCTCTAATAGTGCTTTATTGATAGTTGCCAGGAATTTCCATAATTTGAGTAAAAAAATACGAAGTAACTGACTGTATCCCATAATGGCGTGCAAATTATGCTGTATGTGTTGTGGAAAAACAAGATTCCTGCTGAAATGCTGACATTATATTAATTGGGGAAATTGGAACAATTGTCTCCTAAAGTAGCAATTTTCCCTTCTGCAAATGCAGAATAAAGGTGTTTTCATTAAGAACTAGTTTTAGTTTTGTTTTTTCACTAAAAATTCAAGCTGATTGTAGGTTCACTTTGAGCGTTTCTTGACAAACTGGTTTCCAATTCGAATAAATTTACTTTACGCCCAGACAACTACCTGTGCTTTAAAAGGTGATAAAATGCCTTGCAGAGCAATTACTATGGGGATGCAAATCTTCCATTGTAGGTCTGCTCATACAGTATTTATCATACTTTGGTTGGTGTGATTGAGGTATAATCCTATTAAAGTTATAGCTTAGTTATACAGCATACATATAGGAATAAACCCTTTGCTTTGTATTCAATTAAAGTGTTGGGAATGGATTTTTTACAGCTAAGTAGGGGGCCTGTGTTTTCTATGATTGGTACCTGGAGAGAAAATACAGCTCCATCGAACTAATCCTAGGAAAGCAGCTGGAGCACAGGAATAATTTAGATGACATCTATAAGCTGGTGTTTTGGGGCGTGCGTGCGTGCAGAGGTGAGAGGTGACATTGAAATGGGGTTGCAGAAGTGAGTTGTGAATGTGAGTGCAAAGGTGATCTTCCTCATGCTGCTTTCACTTTATATCCCACTGAAATCTTAGATACAGATCATCAGACCCAAAACAAATGAATCCAAACAATTGATCACACACCAATAAAAAAAAAAGTAGCAATCATTTATTGGGTCATCCAAACAGCAATACAGAGCAAGTGCAAAAACATCACCGCCAGAAACCTCCAACACAATTCATCTGTAAGGTGCAAAGAAGCAGGGAGATGCAGAAACTCCATCAAAATCTCAAGAAATACCAACAGATACCTGTATGATTGATCAAAACTTACAGAAATGACTGATCAAGGTTTTTAATAACAAAAAATCTATCTATAAAAAGAAAAGTTCTGTTTATTTATTTCAATTATTAACCGCCCTAGCGGTCACGACGGCAGCATCTCGTCCAGCGCTGCTACTATGGAGAGATGGTGCCGTCCAGTACAAATCAGGGCTCAGGCAGCACATACTTACGGGTTTGCGGTGTCCACGATGTCACAGGTGGGCTGGATCTTCGTCTCTTCCTCCCCCCCCCCCTCCGAGTGACGTGATGACGTCACTTTGGGGAGGCGGCAGGAAATTTGAACAGTAAATTGCAGAAAAGCAGTTTTCTATGTAGAAAACTGCTTTCAATGTGCACCTATGTAATAAACATCACCCAAATAATGTCACTGATGCCCCAGATGTGCCCATTTGCAGTAACCCTCTCTTCCCTGGTGTGGTTTCATCACACCAGGTTAGAGAGAGTTAACTTCAAATGGGAACATCTGGGGCACCAGAGACTTTTTATTTTGGCGATATTAAGTACATAGCAGCATCGCTTTGTGCTCTGATTTTTGTGTTTTCTCATCAAATTTATTTAAAAAAATTTAATTTTTATAAAATGTATTTTAATTTTACATAATTGTTTGTTTCAAACATTATTATATTCAGGATGTCTATTTGACCCTTGTACGGACAGATTTTGGGAAGATACAGACCTACAACATAAAGAAAAAATTACCATTAAAGTCTATGGTGCACTTTGTGCGCTAGGGAGGTTAATGTAATTGAATGCAAGCTTAAGTTTTTGGTCGTAGCCATACATGCATTAACTTTTCAACTTCAATTTCTAACTTCGTCTATCCAACATCAATCGGTCCTGCTACCACACAGTGTAATCAATGCAAAACTGATCAGATACAAACCAACAAAAAAAACATGCACAATCAACTGAACTCTTTCCATCATACCGATTGTGTCCCTTTCCATTTTATCCTTGGCAATAAAATTATTTCTAACAGTTTCCGGACACTGGAGAACAATAAACAACATGGTTATAAACAACATTATGTATTCAACCTTATCAATGCAGTTAGCATCTGATATTAGTTCTGCAACAGAGATTGGTACCTTGGCTGTCAAAGTGACAGTGGGTCACCTATTTCCTACCATATGCTTTCAACCACTGTGGATGAGCTGGAGTATATAAAGTTCTCTAAAGTACCAAACCTGTGACTGACTTATAAAGTCAAAGGCTGGGTATACACTCAATCATGAGTAGCGTTGTGAACACATATTCGGGAGCTGTTTCTGTCAGTTTAAGATGCGTATGTTGGCAATACTACTCCCTATACATTCCATAAGCAAACCACGCCTGAAAACTAATTGGGCTCATATTGGTCACGCCACAAAATGCACCCATTGTTTATTGTCTGCGACTGCATGATGCCAATGGATTCACAATGCCCTGCTGGTCAATTTGGACTAGCACGTAATTTTGCTTAGAGGAATGCAGGGGGTGTCTGCACTGCACAGTGTAGACCCATTCTTACCGCTTGTATTCAGGTAAAATGTTTTATTTTCTGGTGTCATCAACCTAATCACAGATCTTTCGACAATATTTAAAATGTATGATGAACCCTCACTAAGTTTCTAACCTGAATTTAGTCTCTGGAAGTACAACTTGAGAGCTTATAGAACCCTAGCATACAACAAGGGATCAGCTTAGTATATTTTGACAAAATATATTTTTAGATTTAAGATTTTAGAGTTGACAAGGTAAGTAAATAATACATGTGAGAGATAGAGACAAGTTGGAATATGAATACAATCTATTGTTTCCAGCGTGCATGAATCTACCACCAAGTATAATGAGTGCAATGACTTCAACATCAAAACAGTATGATATTCTGTAAACATTCTGATAGTTACATGTTGCCCCTTTGTTATGTCTAGTGAAAACAAAAGCCAGTACACAGTGTGATAACTCAAAGAAAAAGTTTTATTTTATTTTAATTTGTACATCTCAATGTGGATGAAAATGTATAACAGTAATATAGATCAAAGGCCTTTCTGAAGGACATGACTGCCATTTATATTACAATTTCTCTGCAAAAACTGTAAATAAAGCCTGAATAATGCAAAAATAAAGTCAACCCCTCTACCTTGGCTGTGAGATTTTTATCATGTGACCACTGCTTCTTAACTGTGGCTCTTCCTCTGTGTGTCTCTGTATTACTACATAGTGTCAGTTTACCAGGAGCTTTGTCTGTGAATTCATTTTTACTCATGGACCATCTTGCTTTCTGGGGTTCCCTGTAGGGTTTCACCAGTCTCCCAGTCTCAGTTAGGATCGTTTGTGTGCATATGTCCTGCGGGTACTGAAGTTGGATATGCGCATAGGTAGCTTGGCATAAGGTAAAGACTGCAATGGAGATTGGGGTTTTCATCCAGAGACCCTTAAGCCCAGGCTCCACTATGCACTGGCATCTGATTATGTCCCTGCAAGCCTCCATCACATTACTGTGGACACAAATGGCCTACCTAGACATTAGCCTGATGGAGGCGGGGACCAGTGGATCCAGGGCTCTGACTGACTGTGGAGACAGCCCTGTCAAAGCCCCATTGCTGTCAATAGGTGGCTTGTGCACTCCATTATACTCTCTGCGTTCAATGCAGGGGTTTTAATGGGTGGCATATGTGCTCCATTAAAATCTCTGCGTTTAGTGCAGGGGTTTTATAGTGGAGCCTAGCGCTTACAGAGAAATTATCCATTTTTTATTTTTGTATACTACATCATTATGCACTACAAAAAATACCCATTACTCTCTGTGCCGATGCTTGTTTTGAGGGTTGTGGCCAAGCTGCCTTTAAAAATTCAAAGAATTTCTAAACCAAAATCAAAGACAAATCATAACATGTGGGTGTACAAAAATATAAGTGATTAAAAAGTTCGAGACATGTTCACAATCCAACTGAAAAAACATTTGCGAACATGGCACTTAAACTGTCCAACCACATAGCTTTCCACTGACCTCGTTTACATTTCTATTATTATTTTAAATGCAGATTAATCAGAGAAAAGAAAAAGCCACAATGAGTGAGCTACATGATTTTTCTTTTCCTTTTGAACATGTAATTTGTGCACTTAGAATAAGTATCAAGTAAACAAGAGATGTTCTTGAAAGAGAAATAGGTTATAGGAAAAAGGACATACCAGTCTCCGGGGGTTCCAAAGCTGGCATTTGTGTGTTTATTTCCAGGACACTTTGACATGATAATGTCACCTCTCAATTGACAGCTATGAAATGTTTTCCAGCCTTTATGACTATTTTGGTGATGTTTCTTGTGATCTTATGTAGCTGTTCATTACTGGAGTTGTCGACTGGTGTATATATATTCCTCAAAAAGCACTATACAGTAAATACCATATTATATTTTTATTTTGTAAATGTCAAAACACATTACACTGAAACGCTTGAGAATGAAGACAAAGCTATGAATTCATTGAAGGGCACACTTAACAGCTATGCTTTTCTCGGGCATTTCCTTCTTGGTGGGATTTAACATCCAGTTCAAAAGTGCATTGTTTTTTCATCGTTCACGAAATGCATAGATATGCCAGATATCCGCAAACCCACTGAACATTTATGTGTAAATACTGTTCACTAAGGTACATTATAATACAGCTTTATGCATTATTATGTTTGTTCTTTTCTTTCTCAGGACGGCACATTTCCTATACCACACTCATTATAATACACTTGCAGACACTGTGAAATATGAGTTGTTTTGCACTAATGCATATGAAAAAAACCCACAGAATATAAAAATATAAAGTTTTAGTTTAGAAACTAATAAAACTGGATTTATGATGCATTACAATGTTAAAATATATTTTTAATGGTAATAGTGTGTATACTTTATTCTTATATTTAAACGTGTTTGTTAAAGTGTCAGTAAACCCAAGTGACTCCTTCTTGCCACTAGAAATGGTCGAATTATTTTTGAAAAATTCGACCATTTAGACGGTTTCGAGTTAATTGCAAAGCCCCTGAACATGGTATCATCACCAAACTGTAGAGAAGGAGATGTAGAGAAGGGTTGGGGGCATACTCCAAAAATGTTCCTCCAACCCTTTTCTACATCTCCTGCAATTGGTGATTAAACCATTTTCAGGGGCTTTGCAATCAGCTCAGAAAGTTAGCAAGTTGAAAAATTCGACCATCTCTACTTGCCACACAGGTTATGGTGCCTTGCACAAAATAATCCATCACCAAATCACTGTATTATGGTTGCAGTTAAAAGTTTTTTTTAAGCTGCCGTATGCTGGTCATGTGACTGATACTTTAGTTAACTGCAAGGCCCTAACCTTTGGGAAGATAAAATTTTTACATGTGATTTTACCTGTGTGTTTACTTGTGTGTATTCTCTTCAGCTGACTGAACCATTGGCATTGATGGAGCATTTGAAGATTTGGAAGACACTGGGAATAAAGGAGATAAAGCTACTTTGGGAGCACTAGCTAAAATAATTACAGGAAAGAAGTTACATTAAAAGTACTGTATAGGCAGCTGTATCCGATCTCGGCTTCAAGATTGGATAAAAAAACTCTCAAGCAGCGAGATTAAATTAGAAAGAGAATTTTTTTTTAGGATAAGGAGCGTGTTAAATGGGCGCCTCCATTTTTAAGCCCTACATGGGTACCATTCACTACCGCATTAAAAGTACTGATCATGGTAATTGCCAATGTTATTTGGAAGTCTATAATGCAAGAGTATTGTTTTAACGTTAAAAAAAATCTTTCACAAGATAGTATCATCACCAAAATTGCTGTTTGCAGTAAAAAGAAAGTATTGCTCAAACACATGTAGTTTTTGCATAAAATAAGTCTGTGTTGCACTTTTTACTTAACTTTAAACTAAACCTAAACTACATATGTTAAAACAATACTTTTTGTTATGTTTCCACAACACTTCTCTACATCTTCAGCAAATTTTGTGATTGTACCGCTTTCAGTGGCTTTGCAATAAACTCACAAAGTCAGCTAGATGACAAAATTGGCCATCACTATTCCAGATTTGCGAATTCAATGGGACACAACAATAGTGTGCTTCTTAAATAGAATCACGGCTCTGAAATTATGTATTCACCACATTACCCACTGCAGTAGGAGTCTGTCAACATCACCTTCCCTTACATCCGAATGTGTCCTTTGTAACGCAACAAAAGAAACAGTATTTGGCTGATAACTATGTAATTTAGCTCCATGATGACCAATCAGGGTTGTCACATTGCCAATATCAATAGAGTAAATGTGATCATAGATTCTTATCCAAAAGGGATGTTTAGTTATAAGTAAATAACAAGCATATAATTTTTTCCAATTTACAATCAACCTAATGACAGTTTATATATTTTTTAGGTAAAATACCACATACAATATTTGCCAGAAAGTCACTATGTTTGTAGGGCTGACCCTTTAATGTCTTTTACCAGATGATCACTCAAAGATTTTGCTTCCTTAACCTTCTGAGCGTTCTCCCCGAATCAACTCGGGCTGAGTTTCATGCATCATGAAACTCAACCCCAGTTAGCCGGAGGAACGCCCGAGGTCTCGCCGTCTTCTGACGGCAGTCGGGAGCATCGGCATGTATGCCGATGCTTCCGAGTCCGCCCCCGATCGCGTCACCGGTGACGCGAAGGGGGCAGGGGTAGGCGGCACCATAGACCTCCATGTAAATGGAGGGGCGTCGCGTTTCTCCAGCATAAGTCCAGCGTCTCCAGTGACGCCGGGCTTATGTAAACAACCTTCAGCTGAGCAGGCAATCGCGGCGGAGCACACTGTGCTCTGCCGCGATTGCCCGTGGCATGGTTTTGAAAAAACCCTCAAAACCACATTTCAGACTTAAAATTAGTGATGAGCGGCATAGGCAATATTTGAATTTGCGATATTTTGTGAATAATTTTATTAATATTTGATTCTTTATTCGAGAATATTCGCAATTGCGTACCTTCAAAATGAATGGTCAAAATGAGTGGTGCTATATATATTCGCAATCCATGCCCATAAGCATCCCAATGGCGAATATCGCAAATATTCAAAATTGCCGCCAGATTTGCAAATTCTCGAATAGCCGATATTCGCCGAATATATTCGCAATTCGAATATTCGAGCTCAACAGTACTTATAATTAAGAGTTTTAACTTTACTATTGGTATAGTACTGCACAATGTTCCTCTATCAGCCAAAACAAGGCTCCTCATTTTATTATACTTGTTATCTTGCCTCTTGTTTCAATGCCTTAGGGCTTGCACGGCCAGGCGCGGGCAGTGTGGTTTTAAACCATGTAAGTAGCCGTGTCCCCACTCCGGTGGATGGCTGCGGGCGGCTGCGGCCAATCGCGCCCATAGACATGAATGAACACCGTCAAAAATCGCATGTGGACGTGGATTTTTTACCACGTCCATTCATTCTCTATGGATGTGATCCGGGGGCAGTTGCACACTGTCCAGGTGTTTTCACACTTTTGACACTTTTTTGAATGTTATTGTGGCTACAAATATGAAGAAAAATAAATGGAGTTTGCTGCAAACATACAAATGTTGGTATTTGCAGAAGTTCTTGCCAACGGTCCTCAAACACCAGCCAAGACACAATACAACTTTTACCTTTTTCCGCCCCTGGATCTCTCATCTGCTTTTGACACTGTTGATCACCCTCTTCTTTTCCAGTGTCACAGATACCAGCAGGATTAGAGGATCTGTGTCTGCTGTAGCTGCTTCCAGCTCTAAAGGTAGCCATACACAGGTTGATCTTTCAGCAATCAAATGCCGATCGATTGCTGATCCAATCTTTCCAAGCGATCAAAAATCGGCAATTGATCAGATCGGGAATAGATGCAACATCACCTTGGGAATCCGATTTGTGGCTGATTTGGACATGAGCTGATCTCCAAAATGGCCGATTCCACAAAATCCATCGATCGGAAAGCCTGCTGCATAGGGCTATTTGGGTCCATTAATGTACTGAGATTGCCAAACGATCGACCAAAAAACCAACATGTCAGTTCATTGTCCGATGCGATTTTCCGATTTTTTTTATGTCGATCGTTCAGGATGATCAAACCCCGATTGACTGCTGATCGCTTGCCGATCGAACTTGTGAACGCGCACAGTGATCGATAGTGGAAAATCGACCTGTGTATGGCTACCTTAAGAACTGTCCTTGACACCAGGGGTTTCCAGCCCTGGAGCTTCCTCTGCTGGATGCTCTGGTTCTGCATTACCTCCACCCTTCTGGCCTTCATAAAGGAGCCTCAGGTGACAGGAAGTCACCTGATCTTTGGGTCTTATGTGTTTGCTTCCAGCCTCCCTTGTTATCTGCCTGACTTCCCAGTTCCTGACCCCCTGCTTGTTTATCAGACTACTCTTACTTCTTGATTCTCGGCACTTCATCCTGGTACCTCTCCTGACTCTTGGCTTGTTCATCGGACTTCTCTCACTCCTAAACGCTTGGCACTACGTATTGGTTTAGCATCCATCTTGCACAGGTGCTTTCTGGGGACCGCAACCTGGGGATTACCTGCAGCCAATTCCAACTCTTTTTGCGGGGTGCTCTGGTTTATACCAGGTGTCACTTAGACTCTGCGCCCCAGATTACACACTTACCATCCATGCAAGTTGGTCCAGTGGGTCCACACCCGTGAATCACCGGTGTCACCCCTGCTCTGGTGTCACCCCCCATGATATCCAGACCCTACACATTCTTGATTCTTCTCCTTGTTGACTTGCTTGTTCTAATAGCAACTCTTCCTCTGCCACCTCCATGGCTTATACTCCCATGCCTTGCATTCATCTATCTGGGAAATACCCAACCTGAATAAAATTGAACTAATTACATTCCCCCTATCAGCCCTTTTAGCCTCCCCAACATCATACTCACAGAAAAAATAACACTGTACTTTCCCCTCTTCCCAAGCACACTTGGTGTCGGCTTTGACTCTCCACTCATTCCCCACATCCAGAACATTGCTAGATCCTGACACTGACATTTATGAAACATCTCCAAAATATGCCCATTCCTATACCCTGAAACCACCTCAAACAGTCCTGGTATACACTCTCATAATTTCTTGCCTTGACTACTGCAACACCATCCTATCTGGTCTTTCTCTAATTAGATTCTCACCTCTCCAGTCTACCATGAATGTTGCTGCAAGACTCATTTACTCCTCTAACCTATTTTCTCCTCAGTGCAAATAATAGTATTGTTTTAATATCAACCTCAAATCTGAGAAGCAGGCTTGGTGGTTTTTATGGTTTATCTCAGTGGATGGTTTATCCCAAGGTGTTGGCTGGTGGCAAAACTATATGGGAAGTAAGCGTACCAGGTAAAATGTCAAAAGTTAATGTGCGTCCTTATGCCCATAAGTATATCATAAACATAAATGGAAAACCGTGGATCAACTGTGGGGGGTGGGGGGGGGGGTGTATAGGGGGGTGGGTGTATAACCCTGGGCTAACCCCTCAGACTTTGAGAAGGCCTGTTTTTTCATATCTGCTTTTTGAGGCTTTTAACCATCTAAAAAAAATTTTTTTTTTGGACACAATACTTAATTTTGTGTTATTTGCCAGGCCTACTCAGTCAGGGGTTAGCCCCAGTTTTTGTTTATGTCAAAACAATTTATGACTAAAATACAGTTACATACAACATCCCCAAAACTAATAAAATGAAACAATGAAGCTGTATATCTTCTCTTCAATATTGTTATATAAATTTTAGTTAAAATCACTCTGTTACTTAGTGGCATGACATTTACTGTGTACAAAATACATATTATACACCATTGAAACTATTATCTGCTTATGAGAAATTGAGCAATGAACCTTACTAAGACTTCTGAAAACAAAATGTGTTGCAATAACAATTTAAATATAAAAGTGCTTTGGGTTTCTTATGAGGTAGGGGAATTCATCGAAAACTAATGATGGAGGGGATTGTGATGGGAACACTACAATAGTCTGGAAGCAAAGTCTTACACGACAGAATCACTAACAAAGCCTTATTAGTATGTACGTACTTTACTTGTGGGAACTCTCCTTAAGATCTGCTATCACATTTACATCCACATATGAAATTTGCTCATGTTAAAGAACAAAGTTAAAACATTGTTCAATCTACTGTATAAATACATTCAGATATCAGTCACATGGCTATAGTTTCAGATTTCTTTTCATTTGTTTTGTAATACACATTTTACATTCAAGTGATGGTGTCTATGGTGATGGTCTGTATGATTTTGTAAAGCTAATGCTATGCAAACATATGGTATCTTTTTTCTTTAATGGACTCATTGAAAATAACCCATTTAAGCTTTTCTTAACCTGCGCATGTTTTAAGAGCAAAACTGTAGTCAAGTATGTCTTAGAGCGAAACATTAGTAAAGTATAATTTTCATGTACAATAAAAATGTAGCCATTTACCATAACATTTCAGTAATGTTTGCATAGATATCCTATAAAATAAAGAGCCAGCATTTGATAACTGAATTACATAGTCATTTTATTCTAAAATTGTATCTATGTCTGTGAAAATAGAGTCCCTTTCAATGTTCAGTCTTTCCTATGATTGGCATTTCTTTGGGTGCTCTTTAAATTTTAATGACTTTTCCTCTTCTAGGATGGCTCCCAGCTACATGTTGAAGAAGAGTTAATCCCATCCATATCTAATATAGATGGTTGGATATATTGCATTACACTAATGTGAGTTTGTCAGAGTAGTCAGACTGTATGACAAGATCACCACTGGAAACCTAGGAGAAGGATTTCTAGGTGACATGTTGCAGCACATTATATACAACTAGCCTTGAGCAAAAATAGGCATAAGGCTTTAAGGTAACCTGTCACAATAAAAATATGGAGGTTGCCCTTCCACTGATTACTTTTTTAAAGGTGCAGCTTTTAGGGCTGTCATTCTCATCTCTACTTCAATTCTCACGAGCAAAGAAAACGTAAGTAGCTAGTGAAACTGGGAATGATGATCAGTTATGCTTTAAATATATTCTTATCATATTTCAAGTGCTTATACAAGACCTTTCTTTAAAAGTTTATATTAAACTTTCTTTTTTACAGCAACCACTATAATTTGTCAAAACATATCCTTTGACATTTTGACATCTCCTGCAACTACCCAAGGACTTAAAGTGTAAGTAAACCCATCTACCTATTTTCCGTTATAGGTTGAGAAACATAACACAGAATGATCTATGGTCTCACTTCCTCCACTGATCTACAGTCAGTGATGCTCTGGCCCTTCAGTGTCACCGCAGTGGACTGCCAGGCAATAGGACTCCCCTTGCACCAGCTGGTGTGTGATGTCTCTGGAGGGGGGGACTTGGTCGAATTTTGATTGTTTTCACCCAGGCAGTGTTCATGGTGCCTGTCTGCAGTTTGCTCGCTATTCAGGCGCTACTTTTGGAGCTTTTAGGGCTCGTTTTCACAATGTTGGCAATACAGTGCCTTATTATTTTTCATGGGCAAACTGCAGCCAAAAAAACATCAAAAGCATTTTGCTCACGTCACATACCGCCAATGGGCGCATTATGTGATTCTGGCTCATCTGCATGATGCTGACAGATCCACAAGGCCCGGCTGGTCGCGTCCGCTGTGACCCCACCTGATGTGGGTCATGAGGAGCCATTATTCACTGCCATTGCCCATAGGGGAATTCTGGGGGCATACACACTGTGCAGTCTTCAGTGACCCAGCCTAAGTTATGAACTTTGAGCAAGAGATTTAATAATAACCATATTGCAAAAATACCTTTGATCCATAAAATTCTATGCAGCTACATTCAACATGTTAATAATATATTATAGGGCACAATAGTTGGGTCCATGTTTTCTGGGATGCTTTAACCCTTTACACCTAGCCACCATATGGATTTTTGTTCATCCTTATGTCTGTGTATGTTTCTCTCTACCCTGAAGAAGGGATCTGTGACATCCTGAAAGCTTGCTTCTCTAATGACTTCAGTTAGCCAATATTGGGGATCACTTAAACTCCAAACTCTCTAAATCCCTAGTCATGAAAGGGATATTGACTACTGTTTATGATTATTGTTAACTTAAATTAAACGCTAATATATTATGCAGCACTTGAACTACATGATCTAGGGGCTGAAAGACAAAACCTGTATACAAGTACAAACTATGAGGAAGAGAAGATGACCCTGTCCAATAAGCTTACAATCTAAGAGTTATTAAATATGTATCTGCAGTATGCTCATAAACAGGAGGTGGATGCAGTAAATTCAACATGCAAACTGCTAATTACTCTTGCTCCCCATCAGTTTATTCTAAAATGGACAAACACTAGGATACATCAACATGAGAAACCTTGATGTATTTCACACCGAGTACTTGACTGTAAATATAACCTCTCCTCAGCTTCTAGTACATGAAATGAACTGATCAAAGTCAGACTAAGAGGAGCTACACCTCGCTGCAGCATGAACTCCATAAATCAAAATGTGAAAACATAACATAAAATGCAGCATGCACAATATAATGTGGCTAAATGCAAAATACTTTGTTCAAAAATTAATTATGAATGTTGTATATAGTAACATAATATTATTATATGCAGCAGATTACCTGAGGGAGACCTCTAGTGACCAAACCAATTTCCTACTTTAAATCCCTAAAATAATCTGAATCTATTAATAAAAGATGTATTGATGAATGCCCAACACCCCTGTGATTTTGCATATTCAATAATGGTCCTGTAAAATATCATAATAATATGATACAGGTGATTCGAGAAAAATTTGAATATCCTACAAAAATTCCTGTTTTTTACTAATTTACTTAAAAGGTGAAACTAATATATGAAATAGACTGATAACATGCATAGCGAGATATTTCAAGCCTTTATTTGTTCTCATTTTGATGATTATGAAAACCCCAAAAACAAAATCTCAAAAATTTTTAATATTATATGAAATCAATAAAACAAAGATTTTAATATGTAACTTGTCGGACCTGTGAAAATATAATCATGCATATGTACTAGGTACATGGTTTGGGACCCTTTTGCATCAATTACTGCCTCAGTGTGGCATGGCATGGATTTCATTATTATTATTATCATCTATATTTATTTATATAGCGCCAACATATTATGCAGCGATGTACGATACATAAGAGTGGAGATACGACACAGGATAGTACATACTTTTTACAGGTTGTGACACAGGAGAAGTAGTGGACCCTGCCCGAGGCTTACAATCTAATAGGTTGGGGAACAGAGTATACAATAGGTCGGGGGATGGGCAGGGGAGGGCTGCAAAGGGGCAGGAAGGCAGTTGCCCCCCAGGCTGCCCCAGGCCCCCCTAAACCAGCGCTGGACAAGCAGCTGTTACTGGCACCGGCTGTTGGCACGGCTCAGATACCTCCAAGGAGGCCTGCTGCAACTGTCATCCATCACCACCGCACACCGGCCCCACAGAGCTTCCTCAAGTCAGGAACTGGAAACAGAAGGAGTAAAAGGACTAACTGTACACGCCCCTCTTCATCCCACTCCCAGCGCCAGCTTCTGATCATCTTCACTATGCATATAAGATGAGAATGAATGACTGGCTGGGGGCTGCTGGGGGTGATGGAGAGAGGCTGAGGCTGCTGGAGGCAGAAGGAGAGAGGCTGCTGGGGTTGATGGATAGAGGCTGAGGCTGCTGGGGGCAGAAGAAGAGAGGCTCCTGGGGGCTGATGGTATCATATTTGTCTTGCTTCATAACATCAATATCCAGTATAAAACAAGGAAAAGGTGGGAATGGATGGTGAGCTGATTCCGGTGCAATGGGCCACTTGACTGGATTTGCCCCCCAGGATTAAGGCTGCCAGCCCTCCCCTGGGGATGGGACTAGCATAGTGGTGATGTTAGGAATGAGAAGATGGGTAGGAGAGACTGAAGAGGTGGGTTTTTAGGGTTTTTTTTTTTAAAGTGCCAAAGGTATGAGCAAGTCTAATGGTGCAAGGAAGAGAGTTCCAGAGAGCAGCGCATGTGATGATGTCATGAGCGGTGATGTCATTAATAAGTCACTGGAGGAGCGGAGGGGTTGGATAGGGGTGTATTTGTGTACCAGGTTGGAAATGTAAGCGGGGCAGGAGGTATGGAGTGACAGTCTAGTTGGAGGAAGACCAGATAGGATGATGTTGCAGTAGTTAAGGGGAGAAATTATGAGAGTGTGTACTAGGAGTTTGGTGGTCTCTGGGGAAAGGAAGTGGCGTGTCTTGTAGATGTTGTGGAGAGAGAAATGGCAGGATCTATCAATGTTCTGTATGTGTGGAGTAGAGTAGAGCGCAGAGTCGAAGGTGACACCAAGGCAATGTGCTTGAGAAATAGGAGAGATGACGGTGTTATTTACTGTAAGTGAGATGTTGGGGGGAGGCTTGGAAGGTGATTGGGGAAAGATTATGAGTTCGGTTTTGCTAAGGTTGAGTTTAAGGAATCTGTCAGTCATCCACGAAGAGACGGCCGATAGGCATTGAGAGATGTCCAGGACAGAGGGAGTAAAGGCCGGGAAGGATAGGTAAATTTGGGTGTCATCAGCATATAAATTATATTTCAGACCAAAGGATGAGATGAGTTTGCCAAGGGAGGAGGTGTACAGGGAGAATAGGACTGGGCCAAGAACTGAACCTTGTGGGACAGCAACAGGGTGGGTGGTTTGAGAAGAAGATAGTCATATAGTGATTGAATGTTTTATAGACAAGAGGTTGAAGCAGTTTAGAAGCAAAAGCAAGAAGATATAGTGGTCTGTAACTAAAGGTGTGCTCTAAAAAAGTGAAGCCTCCTCCATTATATGAAGGTCAATGACCCTGCCTACCCCCACCCCTTCTGCTTAATATATGACATCATCAGGACGGACCTGTAAGAATTGGTGTCGCCAAATCGCCGATACAGGGAATCGCCGGGGGATTTCGGAGGAGGTGAGGTGAGTTTGTCCCCAGTTATCTCGAGTGAACAAAGAAACTCACCCCAAGTTAACTCGGGCTAAACACACAGGAGGTTAAAGCCAGCTGTAAAAAGTAATTATTAAAGATCCTCTATGACCACAACAATAGATTGCAACTTTAAAAAAACTACGTACCATCCACAAGGATGTTGTAAAGGGATTTTAAGGCAAACTAGCGTGGTGAATGTATTTCTTACTTTTGAACAAGCAACATTACTGATAAAGCAACAAATTATTGTGAAACACTTTAACTCATACATGTTTAGAAGTTCTGTCGATCTTCTGGCAGATGTCATCACGCACGACTAGTTGTGAGCCCTTTCATGTGCCGGCATCTCCATCCAAAGTAAGGCAATACATTTTAATGGCAGATCAACCGTCATAAGCAGGCACAGCGTTGATCGGGTGCAAATTGAGGCGTGTATAGGGGGCTTTTCGCATGTTTGTGACTGTATATCTATATCTATATATATATATGCTGTTAACATGTAGTGATGGCCCGAACGGTTCACCGGCGAACTATCCGCGGCGAACATCGCATGTTCGCGTTCGCGCATTTTCGCGAACATATGGCGAGTTCGACCCGCCCCCTATCTTTTAACATTGGTGAAACTTTGACCCCTGTGAGTCACAGTCAGCAGACATAATCCAGCCAATCAGCACCCCCCACCTCACGGACCATCCCACCCCCTATAGCATAGCAAGTAGAGGACGCCATTTCACATGCTGATGGAGAAGGAGACAGTTAGATCAGAGAGCTGCTGCTGCATAGCGAACTATTAGCTAGGCAGTGTTCTTCTACAGTGTACTCTTCCTCATTGCTCTTACTCTGCTGTCAGGACAGAATCCTGAAAAGACCCCAAAAGCCCCTTTTTAGGGCTATTTTTTGCTACCCTGTTGCCTGCTGGCTGACATGCCAGGCTGCTGCAAGTGAATCAGTGATCCTGCAATCCACATATTGCACAGTGCCTACTGCCAGTGCTCATATCATATCATATATTTTTTCACCCTATTTTAGGGTACAAATATATATTGCACGGCTTTCCGTCCCTTACAG
>CM070036.1:51926465-51937289 GCA_036250615.1 Ptychadena robeensis | reverse complement strand
TTTTTAAAAGTCAGCTCCGCCCGTCCGCGGACGAACATGCCCGAGGTTCGGCCATCACTAGTAGTCACAAACGGTCCAGGGGTCAGTAACCAGTCCTGCTCCTCTGAGGCTTGGGAATTGACACAGCAGAACTGGTAGAGGAAACATCAGCAGTTACAGATCACTGGGTAACAGATCTGTGACAGATCCGCTTTACTTTTGGGTTGATGTTGATCTACCAATCGATCATGCAATCACCAGGAATAGATTGGGCAGCTCATTCTGGAGCACTTAAGTTTATATTAAAATATTAACAGTGAACACTGAAGCAAATGATGCATGTATGAAAAAGCCTATATTAGCTGTAGGGACCATTTTTTTTAGTTTATATGGTTTAACTGAAAGGTCATTTTACTGTTGGTAGATCATGTTGGGCATTTAATTTTAAAGTAGCTTGGAAGACGAGTGTGGGCACCCCTGTTTTATTATAACAATATTTCTACTTTATCTTTTTGTATCCCCTCAATTACTTATTATTTATTATTATTATTATCAGGGCTTTTTTTCACAGAGAAAAGGTGGTGTAACTCACCCCCCCTCCGCTGGCCACGCCCCTACCCACCCTTAAGATCTCTCCAGCGTGGATGGGGGAGGAGACACCCCGTCATAGGGCCACCACCCATAAACAATGGGAAGGCGCCACCCCTCCCTCGCTGCACATTGCGAGGAAGGGGAGGCACAAAATCGTCCGCCCGTGGCGCGCCCGTAACCTGTGCTGAATGGCCAACACTTCCCCCCACTAAACACATGGGGGCCCCCCGACGGGCCACCCACGACACACTGCAGCTAGTACCCTTATTTTGGGGCCAGGCTTAAAATAGGTGGCGGAACTCCAAAAAAAAATTATTCTATGGCATATAATCAAAATTTTTAGTGCTAGGGTTATGAGGTAGTTGAAACCTGTTACAATGGTCAGCTGCATGTTCCTCTTACAGAAAAATGCAAATTCAAGATACTAGTGGAACTAAGCGTCAAAAGAAAGGATAGTGGATCAAATAAAAGCTTCAGGCAAAAATTTATATTAATGAGTAAACTATTAATATTATTCAAGAAATATTAAGAATGTACTTAGATCAGAAAGGTCAGAAAGTCAATTCAAATTAGCTTCATGAGCTGAATTTCATATAATATATCCAAGCCTTCAAGAATATCTTTTTGAAATGTTCCTTTAGCTATAGTACCCTAATTTTCAAACCTTTGCTATGACACCTCCTTTGATAAAGGTTTGATTATCAGATTTTAGTAACAACAGGAGCTACATGCTTGTAGAGTAAAATGATGGAGGGATGAAATGATCGGGGAAGCCATCTGCACCATATGAATGCTGTGATAAAAGCCTTTAGCATTCATCCTGTGTTAAATTATATTTTTAGCACTTCTTAAACTTGATGAAATACTGTATTTTGAGAATGTAATGCATTCAATTATGAAATATGCCTATGTGTTTGCATACAACAAAAATATCTATTTATTAGTTAATTAATTAATTAATTAATTAATTAATTAATTAATTAATTAATATGTGTTCACCATATATATATGAATGGATGGTTTTGTAATCTAACAAAAAAAAAACATTAGTCTCCTGTACTTTAATTATACTCTTTTCACAATTTATCTTGTAACATTTAAAATTTTTTGGCTTGATAGGTTTCATCTTTAAAGTACATACACTATGTGTAAAAATGCACTGGTACACCTGCCAACTACATCATGAATTTTATGGGCTTAAATATGGTTTTGCTTACCTTTCAACTTTAAATGATCTTCTGGAAACACTTTCCATAACATTTTAGAGTGTATCTGAGGTAATGTATTGCCTGATCTAGATGAGCATTTGTAATGACCAGGTCTGGGGCGCACACTCCATTTTAGTCCCAAAAGGTAATTGATGGAGTTGATGGTGTGTGTAAAGTTTCTCAACACCACTAAGTCTACCTTAGTTATGGGACTTTCTTTGGGCACTGGGGCACAGTCATGCTTGAGCAAAAATGGATCTTCATCACAAAGAAGGAAGCATAGAATTTTCCAAAATCTCTTGGTATGCTAAAGCATTAAAAAAATTTTCTCTGGAAATAAATGGCCTTGCCAACCCCTGAAAAACATTTCCGTATCATGATTCTCCATTATATTTTATGGTTGGCCCAATGTAGCCAGACAGGTTATATTTATTTGGTATTTAAGTACACAGGACATGCGGCCCTTTGGGAGTTCTTCAGCAGCCCCCATCAGTCCTCCCTGTGCGCTCCCCGAAAACTGTTATTGCGCAAGGAAAAAAAACCTGTCGAATCCCTGCTGACACGTCCTCGTTAAGGATCTTCTTAAGTGGGAAGAGGAGTGAGGAGAGGCGTATGACTCGTTCAGGCTATGAGCAAGCCAATTGGCTTACGTGAATGACAATCAGAGACCCAGACAGCACTTGAGCAAGTTACTTGTCTATCCTCCTTTTTCCCGCTCTTAGAAGATCCTAGGCAAAGAAGTGTTTCAGGGGGTGAGACAGGTTAGTGTCTATGCTCTCACTATGTCTTTGAATCAAAGGTGATATGCCCCATAGATATCATCAAAGGCTTTGATGATATATATATGACACAAAATGTGCATTTCCATACTACAGTGTTCCCTAATGCTCAAAGTATATTTTAAATGTTTTGTTATGTAGAATGAAGAATAATGTCTTCTAGCTATGCCTGATGTCCTTTTTTCATTATAAAATGCTTATACAATTCAGTATAGATTGAAAATTTAATGTTAGGCCCTTTAGTGATGCATAGGTCCGCAGTGGCCCTCCATATCAACTCAGTTGCCCACCACTGATATACATAGTCATATCACTAATTGTCTCTCAGGGTTGCTCTTAATCTCAATATCCCTACTAGAGGCATGCATATGTAACTGGCACTGTCAAAGTCATGTGCAACCAACATAGGAGAATATTTTGGGGGGAAGCTAATTAACCCTATCAGTGGGTCTTTTCCCACACAGACACAGGGAGAACATACAAACTCCTTAGCCAACCATTTGCCAAACCCAGACTTGTCTATCAGACTGCCAGACAGGAAAATATTATTTGTCCCTCCTCAGAATATGTTTTCAACTTCTCCAAAATATAATGGTGGCTTTACACTATGCCACCTAATACTAGACTTTCATCCAGCTGTTTGAATATTGACACCCATTCCTTGACATTCCCAGATTTATTGTTAAGACTAAAACCAGGAGAAGTTTGGAGTATTAGATTCTAAATACAACAACAAAAGTCAACAGGTTTGCACAATGCAGCAGCATTTCTGCCTTTATGGTATATGTTACTTTGTGGAACACATTATATTGTCCCTACATCACTTTAGTTTTCAATAATACAAATTTCAAATAATAATCTAGCAGGAATGAAAAACTAATAACTGGATTAATCAAAAGATGGAATTTATGAACAATACCACTCTTGAGATATTTTGTAGCCACTCTACCCTACTTCCTCACCTCATATTTTGGATTTATGTTACAATGGACTGGATCATCTTCTAATGATGTTTGTCTGCTTGGAGATAATCCTATAAATCTTGCACAGAAAAAGGACACTGGGATGTTCAATTCATTCCTTTATCTATAAACAATATAGTATTGCACATACTAATACCACTATATATTAAATGCTGTCTTTTCATTTAAGTTCTATTATAGAATAAAGATAGCATCATAAGTAATATTGACTAAAATGTGTTAAGCAGAGGTTTTAATGTCTAGATTTTAAAATAGGAATGAAAATTCCAGAGTGTATTAAAGATTTTCTCATTAATACAACATAACCCTACGGAAACAGTCTTGTTAGCAATTGGATTAATTTAAAATTAATTTTCAACATCCTGTATTTTATTTGTGTCCCATAAGTAAGCTTGAATTTCCTTTTACATAACCTAACTGTAAACACATTTACAGAAGTTCGGTAGTGTGCACAGATAGTTTTCACTAAAGTTTCAGATCAAGTTTTGTTTTTTATATAATATATATATATATATATATATATATATATATATAGGCAACTTATTGCAGTGTTAGTTAGGTGAAAGGAAAACAAAACCCCATGGGTAGTTGTTTCCAATTAAAGATACTTCCTTACACTACAAAAGACAGTTGAATCAATGGTTTGGACCAAAAATTCTGTCACGTTATCATTTATTGGTTATAACTGTGGATAACTTATCCTGTCTGTCTATGTTCCAAATACAAGTTATGTTATGTTGTGTTCTTCATACAAACCTTGTAATTAAATGTAAGATGACAAATATTAAGTTTACTAAGTAAACAAATTAAAAAGAAAATAATACCCAGCATATACCTTTGCTTCCAGATTGTGATTTTTATTCTTGCAGGATTTGGGCGGTTACAGCTAACTTGATTAATGAGCCACATTCTACTATGTATTTGCTTCTAATTTAATGGCCAATAACTATTTCACTGTATTTACAAACTTCACAAGTAAAAGAATAAATAAATAAAACACCCACATAGCTTTTTTTCCATAAATCAAACTTAAGTTATCTGGGAAACTGCTTTTCCAAAGAAGCCACATCTGCACCTCCAGAGCTAGAGCGGTCTAATCACAACAATGGTACCAAAAATACAATTGATGATAGATGTGTTTGTCAAGTAGAGTACACCAATGCCCACAGACAGCATCAACAAACTGTATGACCTGATGGATACTATGCAAATTTGGGTTTTGTTGCAATCAGAAAAGCCATGGTTCTGGGATTCACATTACTATGCCAGTTTCATCATTACACTGGAAAAAAAAGAGAGGAGATGGTGTTACATTTTATGTAAATGGGTGTATGATTACAAGGATGTGTTTTCCAGGTTTAACCCGCTTCTACAGGGGGTATTACACTATTAGATGCACCTTACCTCTGTATACTTTAAATGATATATTTAAATGGAACCCCAAGTTCTCACAAATCCATACTCCTCTATCCCCGTTGGGAGGAAGTATAAAGGTCCTAGGCTGATAACAGTAGGAAACAGGGGACACATTGAGCCTAATTCTGTGCAAGGGATAATAATGTGATTAAGATTCTACATAGATCTAAACATATATTTGACAGCAGCTACAATTCATGTGGTTGAATGTTGCCTTTTTTAATTTATATCTTACTTGATTCACAAGTCAAACAGAAATGTAGATCCGACTATGAAGTTATTTAAAAGGTTATGGTTCGTCCATTTCTATTATACATAAAATCCTTACAGATGAGTACATAATAGGTAAGACAGTAAGTTCCGTGATAATACTATGCTCAGGGGCTTTTCATTTAACTCACAAAGGTAAACTAGTCTAATTTTCAAATATAATTGGACCATCTCTGTTAAATATACATTACACAGATGATGAACATTGACCATCTATTGGTCCCCCTTTCTTGACCTTCCAGGCTTGCCACAAGAGTTCTGGTATGCCAGCAGGGGGTCTGGCAAAGTTTGTGGTTCACCATTTACCATAACCTATGCTAAAAGGGGTCTGGTATGCTATGGGAGGCTACGCTTTTCTTTTTTTTTGTAACCTTTTTTTGCCACGGTCCAGTCCAGTTTGCACAATTTTGACCCTTTTTTTCAACCTCCCTAGCGCACTGCTGAGGTCTTGAATTCTGTACCAAAAGCGCACCACAGACCTATAACAGACTAATTCCCAATTATGTAAAATCACATAAATAAGTAAATAAATAAAATCTCTAAAATACTTATTTTGTATGAAAGCAGTATGTAATAATAATTATATTTTGTTTATAATAAATTTTTTATTTGATTGGAAATGTGATTTGTGTTTTTTTTTACTTTGCATTGTATTGGATGCAGTTATCACTCGATCCAGTACAATTTTCTCTTTGGTACCCCCTCTCCTCTCTGGAGAAAGGGTTAACTGCAAAGGGCACATCTGGGGAATCACACCGAGAACAGTTTTCTCCATAGAAAACTGTTTTTTGTACGATTTACTTTGAATCTCCCGCCTCCGAAGGGTAAATCTGCGCTGCTGGGCTTTGAACTTTGCCGGGCGGCTCCATCTCGTCCAGTGCAGAACTGACAGGACAGCGTGGATGAGATGGTGCCGTCAGGAAAGGCACGGGGGGGGGGGTGTTAATGGTATTATTATTATGGTTACTTAGTAAACAGCCTGATATTCTAACTAAAGTTAGTTTTTCATTACATATTTGCTACATTTGTGCCATAGATATGCATACATATATACATACATACATGATGCAAATACACTTTTTCTGGTATATTGATGTGTTGCTAGAAGAATTTTTTGGACTTTTTTTATTGCATTTTATAGTAAGTCTGCAAAATGTCTTTAATACTTGAATCTGTCCAAGTGGTTTTTATATACATTGAAATATGTTTTACAATAGATGGATATTTTTTATTGCAAAAACAAAGAAAGCATCTGTCAGTACTTGCAAATATAGTAGTATATAGGAATACCACTATCATCAATGACACAGCTGACTCTAATATGCTTTGGGCAAAACACAAATATGTGCCAGCAGTTTCAGTCTAACTGGCAGATGCTTTATCATGCAGGAAGATATATGAAACAAGTATAAAAGCTTCAGGGAGCAAAAAAATCCAAGTTTGAAGACTCTAACATAGCCTAGAGACAGCAAATTCTAAACCTACCACACAATATATCTCATTTTTAAAATAACAAAAACTCTGCACATTTGGGTATACCATGTCATTTGCAATGTATAGAAAACAAACACTGAGCATATTCATCAAGTGCCATGGCATCAGGAGACAATATTAAAATGTTGAATATAGCAAAAGTGAATATTTAGCTCTGTCTACCACAGGACCTGGCAGCTACTAGGCCACATGGCAGTTAGTCATACTAAACTGGCAGCCAGTGGGCCGCATGTGGCTTGGCTTGCTCTTGTGGTCCTCTTGGATTGCTATAACAAATTGGCAAACTGATTTTTTTCAGAATATATGGATGCAGATTTGTGCAATCTGCACAGAATCATGCAATTTATGAATCATGATAGCCTGGATTACAACATTGACATTACCTACTGATGAGGCAGATGCGCATAAAATATAAAGTTTCATCTGTAATTCTATTTTTGTTGTGCTGAAAATATTATTGAACAACACCTTAAGGAATATTAACCTCATAATCAGCATCCCTATTTCTGACTACTAATGGTTACAGCTAATGCTGTACCTAAATGTAATGGATATTACTCATATGTGACATGTAAACTAAGACTGGAACTTTTTTTTTTGTTGAATACCTACGTTTTGCTTGCTTTGCTTACCGCCAGTTTACTGCTTCCAAAAATAGACAGCCACATCATGATGCACAACACTACCAATGAAACACTATCATCCTGCAATCCTTGACAATAATACAATATGACACCTAAAAACATTTACCGAGAGCTGCATGGAAACCAGCCAGGTGCTCTGGAATCTGTGTCCAAGCAAAGTGGTCTAAAGTAAGGGTTATGATATAGTGTAATATTCTTTATTTGGATGTCCCAAAATAATTAAGGCATGGCATCTATTTTAACCGCCCTAGCGTTATGGACGGCAGCACTTCGTCCAGCGCTCCAACTGCTTCTATCGCACTGGACGAGGTGCTGCCGTCCAGTACAAGTTGGGGCTCTGGGAGAGCGCATACTCACGCTGTCCCTGTGTCCCCGTGTCCCCGATGCCTCTTCGGCTGCTCGTGTCTTCCTCCCCCCCGCTCCGAGTGACGTGATGACGTCACTCGGGGAGGCGGCGGGAGATTTGTACAGTAAATAGCATGAAAGCAGTTTTCTATGTAGAAAACTGCTTTCAAACTCCCCCTATGTACTAAATATCACCAGAATAAAGTCCCTGATGCCCCAGATGTGCCCATTTGCAGTAACCCTTTCTTCAGGTTAGAGAGGGTTAAGTGCAAATGGGAACATCTGGGGCACCATAGACTTTTTATTTTGGCGATATTTAGTACATAGCAGCATAGTTTTGTGTCCTAATTTTTGTGTTTTTTTTCATTATTTTTATTAAAAAAAAACATTTTTTATTTTATATAATTGTTTGTTTCAAACATTGTTATATTCAGGATGTCCATTAGACCCTTGTACGGACATATTTTGGGAATTTACAGGCCTACGACATAAAGAAAAATTTACCATTGAAGTCTATGGTGCACTTTTGGTACAGAAATCTGGACCTCAGCAGTGCGCTAGGGAGGTTAATAAAGACCTTCAATGACTTTATCTTGAGACTCCAACATCTCCAAAAATTACCTGTGCATTTGTTATGTGTTTGTGGCTGTCATTTATGGTGTGAGATATTGTTATTTACTTTTTAGACAATGTCTTTGATACTTCTGTTTTCATTAACTTTATTCTATTTGTGAAAACTTAAAAAAAAAATTTCAAAATAAATAAAAGTCCTAAAAAAGATACAATTATGTTTTGCCATTACTGTATTAATGGACACATACAAATATTACTTAAAAAAAGAAAATACAATGGAATACATATACCGTATATCAACAACTAGACTTTATGAGAGTGATAAAATATATGGATGATTACTATTCCCACTAGAGCCAAATGGGAGAAAGTAATTTGAACTGCCAAGATGAGTGGTAAATGGGACATAAGCCTCTTTATTACATACAGCAACCAATAAATAACCTAGTGTCCACAGCTCTGACTTGCATCTATTGATAGAAATGTTGACCAAAATAACTAAGGAGCAGCAATCAATCTTTAGTCAATTCTTCTATACAGAGCTCTGATTTTCAGCAGATTGTGTCTTAATTGGAAACATGCCATGGGTCAAAAAGGTGTTTTTTTAACAAATGTATTTATAAATCACATGAATCTATGAATTATAAAATTGTGAGTCACAATAAATAAATAAATGTATCTCAGTGCTATTTATTTAAACAATGGATTGGTGCTTCTATTGAAATGAACTTAAAAATAGTTTTTTTCAGGTAACTACAATACATGCAGATCACAGTTAGAATAAAGGCCCCCATACACGGGTCGGATTCCGGCCGAATTCCGGGCCGATCGATTCCGGGCGCGTGCACGCGAAACGATCGTGCCGGAATCGTGTGCAGCCCACCTTGTCCGATCGATCACGTCCGATCGTTCAGGGGCCCAGAATCGGATCCGACAGAGAACCAACATGTTGGTCTTTTTGATCCGATTCTGCACACATCAGGGGGAGTTGCCATTTGTGAGGTGGGCAATCGGACACGGAATCGTCCCGGAATCCGTTGGACAAGGTGGTATGCAGCGATCGGATTCTCTTAATTGGCCGATCGATCACACCTGCGATTCCCGCCAGAATCGCCGGAATCGATCGGATAGGTGATCGAGCGGCCATGGAATCCGACTGTGTATGGCTGGCTTAATATATCACAATAAAAGCATAGACAAAAGTACCAAATACAATATTTTGCTCGAAGAAAGTTTCCATGACTTCAAAGTAAATGCATTGATGGCCACATTTTTTGAAAATTAAAACCTTTTCATTTTAAAAGCCTTTTATTTTAGCTGTCAGATACTGAACACCCAATCATATAGTCAAATAATACTGGTGGAAATTTGTATTCATTGCAAGAAAGTTAAACACCCACTTTGCATAAATCAGTTTTAAGAAACTATTCGATGTAAAATAAATCTCAAAAAAATTCATGGTTAAAAGTTAATGTTTCAGTGTTCTACAAGAATAGAAGATATCGCGAAGGAAAGTGTTACAGTCTGTCAGAAAAGTTTTAATATACACATACTTATCTGTGACGTTATACATTTACCAACAGGCGTTTGTTACGTTTTTGTTTTCCAGACAGGTATACATAGAACAAGCATGTATTTCAATGTCCAAATTAAATTAAATATACAAAACATGTTTACAAAATATGTCTGCTTAGGCGTTAGTGTGGATCCCTATTATTCTTGTCAAAAATGTTTATTGCGAATATCGACACTTTGAGAAATTGTGAAAATCACAAATATAGTGCTATATTTATGTAATCATTAGTGATGGCCGAACTGTCCGCAAGGCAGACAGTTCGGCGGCGAACATGGGCGTTCGCCCATCTTCTCGCCGGCGAGCAGTGCGGATGTTCGACCCGCTCCGTTCGCCAGCGAGAAGATGATCTCTATTCTTCCTCCGGCAGGATCACAACCTGTGTGATCGTGCCGGAGGAAGAATCTTTTCACTAGAAGACCGGGCATAAAGCCGGTCTCCTAGTGAAAAAACCGAGTCGGAGCAGGAAGTGACGTCAGTGACGTCACATCCGGCTCCCGGAACCAGGAACTATGTGTTCCAGTATGCGTTCCAGGTTTTTCCGATTCAAATTCCCCGCCTAGAGGCGGGGAATTTGAATCTGTCCGCGAAGAGGCGGACGGCGGACGTCTTTAGAAGTACGACCCGCCCGTTCGCGGACAGTCCTGGCCGATGTTCGGCCATCACTAGTAATCATGAATCTTCAAGACTTTTTACATCAGTACCCAGAACAACCGTGCATTGTGTTCACAATATGCGCATGTACAAGTGCCAATTTGCACATCTAAGGTATTAATGACTGGAGATCCCAAATTTAAAATATTTTTTAAATACTAGGCAAAACAATTTGCAAATATGAACATTGCCTATGCTGCTCATCACTATTAAGCACTAGTGATGGCGCGAACCCGGAATTTGATGTTCGCGAATGGTGGACGCGAACATTCGCAAAAGTTCGCGAACCCGGCGAACCGCCATAGACTTCAATGG
>CM070036.1:51903771-51926365 GCA_036250615.1 Ptychadena robeensis | reverse complement strand
TGACTGTGACTCACAGGAGTCAAAGTTTCTGCAATGTTAAAAGATAGGGGGCGAACCGAATTCGCCATATGTTCGTGAACATGGGTGAACGCGAACATGCAATGTTCGCCGTGAATAGTTCTCCGGCAAACAGTTCGGGCCATCACTATTAAGCACCCAGAAAATGTAATGAAGCTCCAACACAGCAGCTACTATTGTACTCAAAACAACAGATTTACAATGAGGAACTTCCTCAGCATCCTGAAATTTCCCATTACCTAATGTATCATTCTAGTTGCTAGGTCTCAGGGCTTTCACTGACTCTCCCTGGGGAATATACAAACTCAAATACACACACACAGATAGAAAAGGGCAGAGGGTAGAAAAAGATTAGAAGAGGAAAAGAGGAGATAGAAATGTCAGATTAGTGATGTTTACGAGGGGAAGTTTTGTAGCCAACATTGGTGGTTGTTTTTAGTTTTTTTTTAAAATTATTGGATGTATCTGGGTCTATCCAAAGTAGTTAGTTTTTTTCAATGTGTTAAATGCAAGAGCATGCCAAATATGATGAGAAAGGACCCAGGGATGCTGTAAAATGTAAGATGTGGATGACTTGAGGAAGTCAATAGTAGAAGCGGAGAGGGACATATAGGTATAGATAGGGCTCTATTTATATTTGAGATTAGGAATACATGTGCAAAAGAAGTAGTGGAGTGCTAAAGGCAAGGCATATTATTTTTAATTTGATTCTATGGGAAAATGGAAGATTTGCAGAGAAGAATAGCACAAAAAGGAGTAAACACTTCTAGCTTCAGCATTCATGATATATTAAAGAGGTGAGAGTCTGTTTTGTAAAGGACATAATAAGACGGGGTGAGGTGATGGATAATATGAGTGCATACTATGACTTTTGTGTTTTTTGGGCAAAGAAGATATTGTAAGGGAGGATATTTGGAGATGATAAGTAGCAAGTCATACCAATCTGAATGTTGAAAGTGAAATAGGTGTCAAAAAAGAAACCAAGATGGAATACATGTGGTGCAGGAGAGACTTACTTTTAGTGTAGACAGGAAAATGTGTTCAAAAGTCGGGGGTCATCCTATACGCCAGGTGTCTCCATGGAGGGGGGGGGGGTGGTGACAGGGGGCTCTCCCGTCCCGGGCCGACCATCTAGGGGAGCCCGGAGGTCTGCTCCCCCGATCCATGCTCCCCGCACTGTGCGCTGGCCGACAGGAGCCAGAGGGAGAGACCTGCATAATCCCCCTTGGTCCCCTTCTTCTTCTTCCCGATGTGTGGGAAAGCAGCTGGCTCCTACTGACGGCAAGTGTGCCTGAACTTGGTATTGCAGAGATATTGAGATTAAAGCTAGAACACAATAAATAGCTGTATTATTGATGAGCGGCATAGGCAATATTCAAATTTGCGATATTTCGCGAATAATTCTACTAATTTTCAATTCTATTTATTTTTATTTTTGCATTGCGAATATATATTCACAATCCATGCCCATAAACATCCTAATGGCAAATATCGTGAATATTCGAAATTGTGAATATCCGCCGCCATATTCGTGAAATTTGCAAATTCTCGAATAGCTAAAATATTCGAATATTCGAGCTCAACACTAAACTGTATTACACTATATTACATTTTTAGATTTCTGGGGGTTGAAAGTCAGAGTAGACACAACATATTTTATTTTGTGTGTGTTTGAAGAGGGGTAGTCTTATACGGCAAGAATATCCCTAACTCTATATTTCAACTGGAAAAGGTGGGGGTCATTTTATATGCCCAGTCATCTTATACGCTGGAAAATACGCTAGGCTAGGTCCGCATATGGAAAAATGCACCCCAGCACAACCCAATTACAATGCACAAACTTTCTTATTGAAAAAGAATTGCGTGGCTCTACTAATGTGATCCTCACATTGTTAACTGTATTATTGGCAGACATGATAGCTGTAAAGAAAAATGGTCTCTAAAAGATGTATGTGATAAGTTCCTGTGCGTAGACAAAGACAATAGCACTGGAATCTAGAGATGGTCGAATTTTTGACTTGCTATCTTTGTGAGCTGATTGCAAAGCCTCTGAAAATGGTATTATCACCAAAATTGCTGGAGATGTAGAGAAGGGTTGTGGGAACATTTTTTTTTTTTTTTTTTTTTAAAGTATGGCTCTAGCACGTGTAGTTTTTGCATAAATTACGTTTAAAATTAAAGTTGAAATTCTGATTTTCGAAATTCTGACTTGATTTTGAACTTAATTTGTGAAAAAACTGTGGTGTGCCTCAGCTGCTGCAAGTAACCTCATTATTTTCTTTTTAGGTACAAGCAAAATCAGCCTCCATTTTTGAAGCCATTCAAAAGTGACAGAATTGCTAATTTGTAGCAATACAGTGTTAAAATTAAAATTTAATATAACAACGCTTATAGAAAACTACAGACTGATTTGTACCGTTTTCTGCAGTAATACAGCCCCAAATCTGCTAGCAGAATATGGATAATACAAGTGCCAACTATGCTGTATCATGTTTTACAATGTTCGTCAGGTTTTCAAAAAATAGTGGAAGCAGGTTTCTCAGTGATTGTCATCCATAACCTACTTGGCTAGCTTTCCTCCCAACATCAAATCAACACCTGCTGGTGATTGTTTATTTAGCTACTTAAAAACATTGAAACATAAACCCTGATGCAAATGGCACTGTTATCTTTTCACTCAAGAGATACAAGAGGGAACTATATATATATACTGCATAAGAATAGAGTTAAAAACTATTGTAAAGTTACTTTCAGAGGAAAACTGCAGATCACTGTTGAGAAGAATACAAATGAAGAGAGAGGTATAAAGATAAATTTCTGTGAATTAATATTCAATGTTATTAGAAAGTGTAGTGCTGCTATGGTTACAATAAGAAAAAAGAGATCTGTATCTTACTTCATAGACTCTTTCCTGATGTTGCAGACAGCCCCATCACTCCCACAAAATGCTGATTTTAACATTTAAATTGTGCCCCTGATATTGGATTATACAGAGCTGTCTTTGTTTAACAAAGTTTTTTGTCTTTGTGTAACAGATATAGTCTTTCCAATTTACTCCCATTGATTGGAAAAGTTAGTAGTAGTAGTAGTAGTAAGTAGACAATGTAAATTCAGAACTAAATATCTACTTTTAAATGATCTGAATCTTATTTGATATGTTTAATTTGTGAGATACAAGTACTCATGGTAATATAAAATTAACTAGATATAAAAGCACAAAGAAAAAAAAGAAATTAATAAAGTAAAAGAAAGAAACAAAGGGATTGATTAAGCTGGGTGCATAGCACCCAAAGATAATTTTTACACCCATTTCCCATGTCAAGTTTATTGTCCTACAATTCCATGAATCTAATCAATCAAACATTTCCAAAAGACCTAAACAGTGGGGCAAGATTGGAGTTCATCTATTTCTCTCTTTATTGCTTATACCAACAGGGCTCTGTTGGCATAAGCAATGATACAGTTCAGATGGAAGATCCAGCCGTGGGCGGATCTCAAATCTGACAGCTCCCTGGCTAATCTCCTTGCCGGCAGAGCTGGCGGGAAGCCAAAGCCACTCAGCCACGGGGGTCTCGCATTTGGACCACAAGACACAGGCAAAAAGTGCTTCTTATGGTCAGAAAAATACGGTATTTGGTCAATATCAAAAGATCATTATATTATTATATTATATTACCCTTATATTATATTATTATATACCCTTTGTTAGCAATGACAGAGGTCAAACGTTTTCTGTAAGTCTTCACAAGGCTTTCACACACTGGTGCTGGTATTTTGGCCCATACCTTCATGCAGATCTCCTCTAGAGCAGTGAAGTTTGGGGGCTGTCACTGGGAAACACAGACTTTCAACACCCTCAAAAGGATCTGGAGTCTGGCTAGGACAATCCAGGACCTTGAAATGCTTCTTACAAAGTCACACCCTCATTGCCCTGGTAGTGTGTTTGGGATCATTATCATGCTGAAAGACCCAGCCATGTTTAATGTTCAATGTCCTTACTAATGGAAGGAGGTTTTCACTCAAAATCTCACAATACATGGCCCCATTCATTTTTTCCTTTACACTGATCAGTATTCATGGTCTCTTTGCCGAAAACAGACCCCAAATCATAATGTTTCCAACCTCATGCTGCACAATAAGTGTGGAGTTTTTTGGATGCAACTTAGCATTCTTTCTCCTTACCATATGGAATTTTTCCAATCCTCTTCTGTATTATCCAAAAGCTTTCTAGCAAACTTCAGATGGGCCCAGACATGTACTGGCTTAAGCAGGGGGACACATCTGGATTTGAGTCCTTGGCGCTGCAGGATTTGAGTCCTTGGCGGTGTAGTGTGTTACTGATGGTAGTCTTTGTAACTTTGGTCCCAGCTCTCTGCAGGTCATTCACTAGGTCCCCCATGTGGTTCTAGTATTTTTGCTCACTGTTCTTGTGATCATTTTGACCCCACAAGGGGAGAACTTGTGTTGAGCCCCAGATAGAGGTAGATTATCAATGGTCTTGTATGTCTTCCATTTTCTAATTATTGCCCCCACAGTAGATTTTTTCACACCAAGCTGCTTGCCTATTGCAGATTCAGTCTTCCCAGCCTGGTGCATGTCTACAATCTTAAATCTGGTCTCCTTTGACAGCTCTTTGGTCTTGACCATAGTGGAGTTTGGAGTGTGACTGTTTGAGGTTGTGGACAGGTGTATTTTATACTGATAACACATTCAAACAGGTGCCATTAATACAGGTAAAGAGTGAAGGACAGATGAGCCACTTAAAGAAGAAGTTTCAGATCTGTGCGAGCCAGAAATCATGCATGTTTGTAGGCGACCAAATACTTATTTAACTGAGGAATTTACCAATTAATTCATTACAAATCTTACAATGTGTTTTCCTGGATTCTTTCCCCCATTCTGTCTCTCATAGTTGAGGTATACCTATGATGAAAATGATATCTTTTTTAAGTGGGAGAACTTGCACAATTAAAATAAGGGATCAAAATAAATGATTGAAATGACCTGTACAGCGTACTCATCACCTTTCTTGCGATGTCATGCCATGGCACTAATCTTCGCTGTCTGTTGGTCACAGAGAGAACTATAATTTTTTATGTGATTAAGTAAGTGATGTTACCTTTCGAAATGCTGACTGTGTCACAGGGGGGTCTTTTGTCAGCTCCTGGCGTGGTGTAGGGTGGTGAATGAAAAGACTGGGTATGTATCTTTTGTTTTATGACTGTCAAGGGTTTCTCCGAGAACAGGTAAGAAGATGTTTTTCTTTATTCAATACAGGTCCGCTTTAATATAATTATTGTATGATTGCTTGTATTAGATATATATTAAGCTACAAGCTCCCCAAGATTGCATTGACTAGAACCCAACATTAAAACATAAAATCTTTTATATAAATAGATATATTTTATTTTCTTAAATTCTAATTCTTTAACACATTATCATAATTTTAAAGTTACTAAAAAGTTTCATGGTCAGGCACTTTCTGTTATAAGATTGCAATATCTCCTATGTTATCATCCTGAACATGGCAACACGCATGACTTACCATGGTCATTATTACAACTTTGGTCCACAGGAATGAGGAACAGCAGATGCTAATGTGTAGGCATTTAAAAAGGGAAGAGTGTGAAAGAGGCTAGGGGAGATTAGAAGGACTGAATTTTGTAAAGTTGTGAAAATGGTATTTAACTAATAAATATGAAATGTGGATTGTTTTTTTTTTATATAGTTTAGAAGTGCTGCTGTTGCTAACAGCTTTAGCTGTCATTTTGTTCCTCATAGGAGACATTACTGAAGTCCAGTATGTGCAAACCATGGTGTTTTGACTTCCAAATTGAGGATTTTTATTTTGATACTCCGTTAGTGTGGCTGACAACCTTCTGCTATTTTTAAATATGGCTCGCAAGCTGACAAACATCTGGGACCCCTGGAGTAGAGTCCTATTGACTGCTGTATAATGAGCACAGGTGTTTAGTTTGAATTTTTACATTGAGGCACGTCTACACATCCTAAATAGCCACCCGTGAATCCAAGCCCCTGCTTCCTTGTTTACCATTAATGTTATTTTAAATACTTGATAACTTTGTAGAAAATTTACTGTAGTTCAAATAGGTTAATAGGTTAATATAAGATGAATACAAACTTTATGTTTCCTACCCTCGGACCAGTCTATGAGCAGCGTGGAGGAGGGGCATTGAAGATTTTGCTGGCCCCAGTACTTGAGGAATCTTTCTCAGTAACTTGAAGAGTAAACCTATGGCTGTGATCTAAGGTAGGTACTTGTCTTAAAGGCAACTCGTCACACATTATTTAAACTGTCATTACAAGCTCTTTAAAAAAAATGTTTCCTTTCTTGGAGTACACATAACATTTTTTATTTGATGTGCGTTTAAAGAGAGGTAGTCTTATATGGCGAGAATATCCCAAGTTCTATATTTTAACTGGAAAAGTTGGGGGTCGTCTTATACGCCGGAAAATACGGTACTTTCTTAATCACTGATCCAGAATGGGTAAGAAGCTGAAGAGGTTAGGATATTGCTATAGAACCTGTAGGGTGTTTGTTTCAGATGTACTGTATGAATGAAATTACCAAATCTAAAAGATCATCTTTACATTCAGGCAATCAGCATATTTAGAATAAGTTCTATAAAGAATTAGGTGCTCAATAAAATGAACAATATAATGAAATCCTCTAACTTGCATTACAATGCTATTGACTACACAATAATATGGACACTTTTTTTGACCCTCATTTTAGCACCAAAAAATAATAAATACGTGTGGTTACCTATTAAAAAGTTATAGAAGATCATAATAACTGAACCTTGTGTATTAAAGAGTAATGCATCGTAAATTTACATAATACTAATAATAGCAATCTGTAAATATTTATTAATATAAAATGTTGTAAAAGAAAATCAGAAAGAAAAAATATTCTATAAAAAAATGTCCACACTCTGATTGTATCATAGTATCATTGTAATAGTACCATTCACTGAATATAAGCAATAAAATATTCATGATAACCATCCGTACATGACTCAAGACTTCTGTAAAATAAAGGCATTTAGAAATTATATAATCATAGTTCCACAGAGCACAATAATCTTTGTCTGACAGAAGACTCAGTGCTCTCCCTCCCACCTTTTGCTCCTCCATAGTTGTTCCTAATTGCCACTATATATCATCTAGGCAAGGTTAGCACATTGGGCAGGATAACACCCTTTTTCCCCATTGACCTGCTGTTAAAATGGATTTTTGTGAATTCTATCAAGAGCTCATACTTACTTTTTTGTATTTGCCATATGCAATGAAATCATGTTCAATGAAAGCATGGTCATGAAAATTAATTTGTGCACTTTTAAAAGAAGCATGTAGGAAATGTCCATAGTACTCTTTGGTTGAGTGAAAGGGAAAAAAAAAGTTTCATACTCCTCTAAAGGGGTAGAGATGATACCATTGATATAGTACACTTTCAATGGAATAACGCCTTTTTTACATGAGGTAGGAAGGTAAACACAGAAAACCGTTGTTAAGAACAACAAATGAAGGAAAGAAGTACAAATCAAAGCACACAAAACATACTCTCCATTGACTTTTAAATTAGTTCCTTTAATAAGGTGGCAACATTTATCCATATTATTCGGACCATAGGATGCACTCCCCCCCCCCCACCCAAATGTGGGGAGAAAATTAGTGTGTGTCCTATTGTTCAAAGGTGTGATAAAAGGATATTTTGTGGTGGTCCCTGCTGTGCGGACAGAAGCCACAGCTTGTTCAATGGCTGTCATCAATAGGGGGGAGAGATCAGTACACAGCGCCCCCCTCCGCCCCGTCTTCCCTCTGTGTGAGAATGAAGCTGCTGATGTAATATGTAAACTGACAGGAGAGGTTCACTAGGGACAGCTTGTGGCTGAAATTGGTATTGCATTGGGGATTTTTCCCCTATTGATTTGAACACTTCAAATTTTTTTTTGTTTTGTTTTCCTGCTCTAAAACTGGGTGTGTCTTATGGTGGGGTGTGTCTTTTGGTCCTAAAAATATGGTAGTCATTTAGGGAACGTGTAATATAACAAAAAACAAACCAGGTAAAATTACCAATATAATTAAAGCATTTTAGTTTATATGGTTTATCAACTTTGTCAATATGATAGAATCAAAGCAAGAGGAAGTGAACAAATCTAAGAACACTGTTAGAAAAAAAGATAGAGGGTAGACAGAAAAGAGATAAAGACATAGAAATTCCAAGTTAAAACCTTCAGTAGGGATGATGGACCCATGGACCTAGCTATGGGAGTAAGTTCAAAAGTTTCCAACTCAGTTGGAACCTCAAAAGGGTATTCCTAATTCAGAAGAGGGGTGTGCACTTTTCCTTGACGTGCAGCAGCAATATATATGTCACAAATATTTCCATGGGGAAACCCAACAGAGGAAAGCATGCTTCATATAGAGATCCAAGGGGAGCTTCGTACCTGCTATCCTGGTTATTAGATTCTGTACTATTTTCCAGTAAGTACTGAGAGGGGATATGTACTATAAATGAAACAAGGAACCTACATGTACTCTTCATCACTATTGTATGCAAACTTTTTGGAGTATAAAATCAATGCTCTGAAACTTTTCTCAAAATTAAAGACAGTAGTCTTAAATCGAATGTGTATTTATATATATATATATATATATATATATATATATATATATATATATATATATACACACAGTCGAGACAATAATTATTCATACCCCAGGCAAATTTTGACTTAAAGTTACTTTTATTCAACCAGGAAGTTCTTTTCTGACGGTAAATGCCATAGGTGTCTCCCAAAAGATAATAAAATGATGTACAGGAAGCATTATTGTGGAAAAAATCATTCTCAGCTTTTATTTACATTTGAGCAAAAAGTGGCAAAATGTCCAAAATTATTCATACCCTTAACAAACTGTCACAGTCTCTGGGAAAATCCAATGTTCTTTTTTTTTTCTAAATAAGCTTTATTGAGAAAATATTCAAATTACAGCATTTTTGGTTCAAAGTGAAAATGTTATAACCGTTGGCAAAGGTATACATGAAATGATGCATTGTTTACAAAAACATACAATTAAATTCAGTCTTGAGCAGTATCATGAAATCAAGTCACATATAATAGTGCAAACCATCTAGTTAAACAGCATGTTTGTAACCTGAACTAACAAAAAATGTTAGTAACAAAGTGGCCTAGCCACATCCAATGTTCTATACCATTCCAAATAGTCCAAGCTGTTCTAAAGCATTATAATTACCCTGATTCATTGGGAACAGCTGTTTAAATGAACTCAACAGGTAAAAAAAAGCAACTCTGGACAGTCATGGCTAAGACAAAGGAGCTCAGTAAGGACCTGCAGCTGCGCATTGTGGCTGCTAACAAGTCAGGAAAGGGCTGCAAGCCCATATCTAAATGTTTTCAAGCTCCACTGGCTACAGTGCAAAGTATTAAAAATTTAAATTAAAAAATACAAGATCTTCCGTGCTATGGAAAATCTCAGAGGACGTGGTTGACCAAACGTGAAACCTGTGCCGGCTAGGAGGATAGTGAGAGAAGTGAAAAAGAATCCAAGGATCACCACCAAGGCCATCCTGGTAAACCTGGGCACTGCTGGTGGCAATGTCTCAAGGCAGAAAATACAACGGACACTGCACACTGCTGGGTTCCATGGATGCAGACCAAGGAGGACGCCACTTCTCCAGCTAAGGCACACAAAAGCTCACTGTCACGGCGGGTGACACTGGAGCAGAGGTGACACCGGTGGATCTAGGGTGTGGACCCACTGGGCCAATTTGCACGATTGGCAGGGGTGCAATCTGGGGTGCGGAGTCTAAGGGACTACCCGGAATTCACCAGAGCTCCCTGCGAAGGGAGTTGGATTTGGCTGCGGGTAATCCCCAGGTCGCAGTCCCCAGAAGAGCACCTGTGCAAGTTGGCTAGCTGAATAGGTAAGTGGTACAATACGCTTAAATGTAACGGAAGTCTATGTAAACTTGCCAAGGTCGGAAGCCGGGAAGTCAGACGAGATGCGGGTATGCAGTACAGAGGGTTGAGGCGAAAGCGTAGTCCAAGAAGCAGGCAAGGGGTCAGGAGCCGGGAAGTCAAGCAGGAATCAGAAGGAAAACTCATGGGAGCACAAAGTACAGGCGTCTTCCTGTCAGCTGATCCAGCCAGATAAACACCCGGAGGGAGGAGCGACGGAGGAGGAGTGCAGGACCACAATGTCCAGCAGGGGGAGCTCCAGAGAGGCGGAAGGTTAACCCTAGGTGTCATGGATTCCAGAGCTGGAAGCAGACACAGATCCACCAGTCCTGTTAGGATCTGTGACACTCACTTGGCCTTTGCAAATGCTCATCTGAACAAAGAAGAAGACTTCTGGTCTTCTGTGTTATGGTCAGATGAAACAAAAATGTAATTGTTTGGTCACAATGATGTTTCCTTCATTTTGCGTAAAAAAGGAGAAGCCTTCAACCCAAAGAACACCATCTCCACTGTCACATATTGTGGTGGGAACCTAATGCTTTGGGGTGTGTTTAAGCCAATGGACCAGGGAACCTAATCACAGTAAACGGCACCATGAAAAAAGAGCAATACATGGGGATTCTCAACGACAACATCAGGCAGTCTGCAGAAAAACTTGCAGAGCATAACAATGACCCAGAACACACAGCAAAAGTGGTGAAGAAATGGTTAGCAGACAACAAAATTAACGTTTTCGAGTCCTGACTTGAATCCAATTGAGAATCTGTGGAGGGAGCTTATGATCAGGGTGATGGCAAGAAGACCCTCTGAAAGATTTAGAGCTCATTGCTAAAGATGAATGGGCAAGAATACCTGTGGAGACATGCAAAAAGCTGGTTTGCAATTATAGGAAGCGCTTGATTGCTGTAATAGCCAATAAAGGCTTTTCTACTGATAGGGTATGAATAATTTTGGACATGACACTTTTTGCTCAAATAAATAAAAGTTGAGAGATTGTTTCCACAACAATGCCTTTTGTACATCATTTTATGATCTTTTGTGAGGCACCTATGTCATTTCCTGTCACAAATAACTTGCTGGTTGAATAAAACTACCTTTAAGTCAAAATTTGCCAGGGGTATGAATAGTTATGGGCTTGACTGTATATATATAAAATTAAACTTTGTCTTACCACTGAGCTGGCACAATACTTGCCTACTGCTGTTCACTTTAATCATAATATTCCATATTGTTTTGTCAGGCTTCCAGCAGGTAATTCAATATAACAAATGGCCACTGGGCCCTACTCTCAGTACACAGCCTGATTTCTCCTGTCTGTCACTGCTCTCAGAGATGTGAGAGGTTCTATGCACGCCATCTCAGAAAGGGTTACAAGAGGCTGTTATAGTTTACTCATCACAGGTAAGGTTTTTTTTTTTTTTTTGTAAAGCTGCATTCTGTCTTATTATTAGTACTCATGGGGTCAATCATAATTATTTAAAATGTTGGTGATAGATCCACTTTAAACAGACTAGAGACTTATCCTAAATGTATGTCCATTTAAATGACCTTTACCCAGACTGAACTAACAGATCACCGTGTAAGTTAATAAACAAAAAAAATAACTTGACATTTCATACACTATTATTGTAACAGTGGCAGTTGTTTACCGTACAACAAACTGCAACCTGTATTATTCTTATTTTTACAAGAATTGGTGTCCTTATTTATACCACAAAGTTATCTAAACTTACTCAAATGCAATGTAAAGGTAATGTAAGATAATATAACAAATATTATTGTAAACTTCATTAATATCACTTGTAGCTAAATTATTTTTATTTTCTTAACTTACTTCCGTTATTTTTGTAATAAAGACAATAGCAAAAAAAGCATGGGATGGTTCTAAAACCTTACGACAGAAGCAACATAGAAGCCTATCCTGCTGAGTTGACAATGATGATGTAACAGCTGCATCCTAGTAAGTTATAAAGCTGGCCATAGACGGTTCAATTTGTGGCCCATTTCTCCACAGATCGAACGCAAAGGTGGGCGCAAATCTGAATCCTGCATAAATCGATCTCCAGAATTGAATTGATTTAATTACTGCCGGCACACCTAAGGGTGCGTGGCCAAATCTCAGAACGACCGGCTGTGCATGATGACGTCATCACACAGGTCGATTTCCTGAGAAATCTGCTGAAGAATAGAGACATCTTATGCTAGCTTTAGGGATGGTTAGAAACATAGAAGAGGGGTGGCAGAAAAGTCTGCACTATTCTTCGTATGATTTTTTTAATTCACACATATAAATGTGTGAGAGAACAAACTGCGGTGCTGAGATGTTGTTCTCAAGAAGATTATCTTACAACAAAAGGATGTCTCTAACTAAATATTGTTTAAGGTTCGTCCCCCATAGATAGCAGATTAAGGATATGACACATATAGATTATAATGTAACAGCAAGCATTTTTACTGCAATAGCTAATATGGTGTTAACATCACATGCACACAAAAAACAGTCTTTCTTGGTTGTGACCACCGAAGTTACAGCAAGTTTCTTGCCAGTAAAAAAGAAAAGTGAAAAGTCTGGAATCTATTACATTATATTTATATATAGATACAGTATATATAAATATATATAGGGGTACACATTACTATATAGATCATTACTTCTACTCAGATGAGTGCCAGGAGGTGGTGTGTGGTACTCACCCCATATGTAAGTGGTCTTCCTTACTGTCTTCCTCACTGTCATCTGTGTCAGCTTCCGTTTATACCCCCAGATCTCTTACCTCAGTAGTGCAACCCAAAAATAAAGTGATTTTCACTTGTCTATATGTCTACCCATACCCATCTCAGGTACCCACACACGGCCAGGAGTGCTGATAATCGGCCGGGCAACCTTTGTGTGGCGGGCATTCATTTGAATGGAGACGCAGGTTGCGGATCGCAGCGTGTATGGGGACCTTCAGAAGTCTAAAAAATTTTTGGATTAGTAATTTACACTCCCAATTTAACACCCCTAACTGCAACCTGCATTCTGCAAATCTTTCCCCCTATGGGTATGTTTTCATTATACGTCAGGACCCCTCCACTAAGCATATTGCTTAGCGGGGATTCTGGTGTAGCACATAGACTTACCTGCTCGGTGGATGCTGTTTTTTCACTGGGCTGAGCTGTTCCGCCGATGCAAGACTCAACCTGGTTGGGCATGTTGAGACTCTGCCTCAGGGATGTGTAAACACAGCATCCGCTGAGCAGGCAATGTCTATGTGCTATGTCGGGATCCCTGCCAAGCAATACGCTTAGCGGAGAGGGACCCGAAGTATAGCAACACTCCTCTGGTGCACTTGTTAGCTGCAGCCGCACAAGACCCAGTATACCTCCAAATTGTTAGTATGCAGATGCGCAAAGTTATGCATAGCTATTTTTTTAAGCCTTTTGCGTGACTTCCTTGATAAATCCATGGCAATGCAAACTACAGTTGGATGTAAAACACACATGCAATTCATTTTCAGGTCGAAAAAAAATATGTTACAATCCACAGCAGGTAATCACAGAAAAAAATGCTATTTACCAAACAGACATCACATGGTTCCACACAATTTTTGTTACTACTTCCCAGTCTGCCAGGCTATGTACCTAAACCCAGGATAGCGTAATCTCTCTAATCAGGCTGGGAATTAATATTGAGCTTTTAGGGGCCTTTGCACTATAACGACTGCATTGTGATGCAGTGTATTTGCGTTTACCGATGGAAACCTGTGAACCTTTTCACACTGTGCTTTGTTGTTGTTTTGCCTTAGCATGCTAATGAAAATGCACTGCAGCATGTACTTTTTTTCTTGGTATGGGAGACCTTGCACAATGACATTGACAGTAATGCAGGGTTTAATTGCTCGCAACTTGTGTGGTTACCTTATGGGGAGAAGGCCTGTTGCCACTAAACTACCGCTCTGCAATCAAAGTAAGTGTATTTTGAAAGAACCCTGAAAGTGTAGTCTGAATGAACCCTGAAAGTGTAGTCTGAATGAACCCTGAAAATATAGTCTAAAAGAACCCTGAAAGTGTAGTCTGGAAGAGCCCTTAATAAGCACACAGATCACAGTTGTTCTCAGGCTTTGTTCCCACTAAGGCGATTAATCACCTGCACTGGCGATTTTCAATCGACAACGGAAACGCCCACCAATCGCCTACATTCGTTTTTAATGGGCTTGTCCCCATTAATAGGATTGCGCGCGGTTGCGATTGGGGCCACAATCAAAACACTGCTGCCCATGTCCTGACTGCCAGCGGCCACAATAGACATGAATGGAGGCGATTTGCGTTCGCGCATGGAGGTGACAAAATCAATATAAATACACATGAAGCATACAAGCCATTATTTCACTGTAGTAGAAATGTTAAACTTAATTAAAAGTAATATAGTAATTTAAAAAAATATATATCCGACTTCACATTCAAATTATCAATACAAATGTGTTCAATGCTCTCCCAAGCATATAAATATGCTACAGTATGTAGTCCTACAATGTTTAATTTGTATCCCTAAGCAATTTAATTCTGGTCATAAATTGGCTCACATAACTTAAAAATAATTTTTCTTCGTGAATTCTTTGGAAAAATGAATTTTGTAATTAGAAGCAAAGTTTTAACTTGAAGACATTGCAGCTTTTTCACAAATCACCTAGTTTACATGAAATTATACAACGAAAGAGACAAACACAATTTTTCTTTTCCCCCTAAAGACGAAATACACTTTGTATCTAAACCATTAGAGCACATAGTCATTCTAGCAGGTTCCATTAGCATGAATACCCATAAAAAACATTCATGTATGATTTGGCATACACATTTTTAGAAATGTATTATTCAGCTTTATAATGATGCTGTTGCTGATCAGATTTCTAGTCATAGCAGAATATAAAAAGTTTTGTATGTTAAAGAGCAAGTGTTCATGCTTAGCGACCAAGTTTAATTCACAAGTTTTGAAGAAAAACACTACAGGAGGTTAGTTACTATGGACGGTGTCTTAATCAAGGCCTATTATGTATAAGATTCAGATCCAGATACCTTTAGTAAGACTTTGCACCACCAACTGAGAATAAAACTAACTTTCACTAAATAGCAGTTGACTACTAATGGAATTATAAGTAGAAGGATGTGATGCCCAGTCTACATGGGGTACAGCCAACTTCTGCACAAGCAGAATTTTATATTGTATATATATCAAATCTATTCCTAAGCAGCGCAACCCCATTTAAATGGAAAGAGAATGGAAGGAGTGGTCACTGTCCCCATAAAATTCAACGAATTTTAATGAATTATTATAAATGGACTCCAAAAGCAATCATGGGAGTCTTGGGGTCGCCCTACACCCAAAGGTGGGGATTTGAATTCAAATCCCCACCTTTGGGTGTAGGGCAATCCCAAGACTCCCCTGATTGCTTTTGGAGTCTATTTGAAATAAATAATTAAACCTCCTTTTTTAATCCCAAATGCAAACATCCCAATCATTGTATACCAAAGAAAAACAAAGGAATTAATTAAAGTTGTATAAACAAATCCTCCAACTGAATTATGGTGAATTCTCCTCCCACACTAAACTACAGAATTACCCCACCTACCAACTGACATAACCAATTAGGTTCATAACACAATAAAAACGTAACTAAGCATTAAAAGATTTACTAACACTTGGTATGCCAGCTCCTTCTTCTTCCCCAGTCATGTAGCCCCTACGAAAAAGATTGACAAAAACTAACCATATATAAATGTCTATATTAAAGCCTGGCATAGACGTCTCGATGTTTGGCCGATTTCTCGTGAGATCAAATGCGTGTGATGACGTCATTGATCTGACATATCTAACTGTCTACTGTCTACTTATATAGGCACATATTTTTTGAAAAGTTCAGTTATGCTGAATAAATCTTCTGAAGAAGTCCAAGAGGGTCAAAGTCGTTAAGAAAGCATCAGCAATCAGAAAATTATTAGAACAAATTTATCATTACAAGCACTCCAGTATTTTGTAACTAACAGCATATGGCTTATCTGATTGAAAATGTTACTAAAAGGTTTTTTAAAGCTTTAAATGATGTTAATTGAGATCTTCACCTTAAAGACCCCTTGTTCCATACTACTTCAGGAGATGGGAAATATTGGATAGTCAGAAGTCTATTTGTTTTCTTATAGTGCATTTGTGAAACCTTTAGAATGTTCTATATTTGTATATATTCAGTCACACATTTGTACACAAAACACTAAAGTGGCATAACACATAAAATGCAACCGTTTTCTTCCTGATACATGTGTGGCATTAGCTGTTGTCAAACTTTAGGATCTATAGATAACAATCAGGACTCAGAAGTGTTGTCAGGGAACTGACATTTGGTTTACAGATAAGAAGTCCTGGCACACTACACATTTGAGCTAGTAAGAGTAAAAGAATTTTGAAAACGTCTACGTACCTTTGAATATGGGTCTGAAAGGGAACAGACTTTCTAGTCGGAGGTGATAATATCTGGTAACATTAGAGTGGCACGTAATATTTCTATTTCTGTCTCACTGCAGAGTTCTGAGGTTTTTTTTCTCAAGCTTCCATTTCTATTCCATCCTATTCTCTTTTTGTGATCTGAAATACTGTAACCTCGAGATCATGCATGGTTACTCCAGCCTTTCCTGCAAAAGTATGACACTACTAGTAATATTTCCAGATCTGAAATAACAAAGGTCATCAAATCAAAAAAGGTCAACTGTGATGTGTTCTCTAAATAGGTAAAACTATTTTGTTTTTTTCTTTTGAGACAAAAGCTTTAGCTATACAAATAAAAGTTTCAGTTCAGTCTGCTAAAGGAAGCTGAGAGAGAGAATGACTGTCTGGCTGAATTATTATATAATTCAACCATATAACAAGGGGCTTAAAGGAATAAAATCTGTGTTTTTATTTGACTATATTACATTTTTAGTTTGCTTTGTCTAATGGAGAAAGTTTAGCACTGTTGCTTCTCTGCTCTCCCTAGGCATGGTCGTCCTGTAAAGATGACTGCAAAAGCACAGCGCAGAATGCTTACTGAGGTTATGAAGAATCCTAGAGTGTCAGCTAAAGACTGACAGAAATCTCTGGCACATGCTAACATAAAAAAATATTGCAGCACATGTTAAGTTTGCAGAAGAGCAACTGGATGTTCCACAGCACTACTGGCAAAATATTCTGTAGACAGATGAAACCAAAATTTAGTTGTTTGAAAAATACACACTACACTATGTGTGGAGAAAAAAAAGGCACAGCACACCAACATCAAGACCTCATCCCCACTGTAAAACATGGTGGAGGGAGCATCATGGTTTGGGGCTGCTTTGCTGCCTCAGGGGTTGGACATATTGTTGTTATTGATGGAAACATTTATTCCAGAGTTTATCAAGACATTTTGTAGGAAAACGTAGGACTATCTGTCCACCAACTGAAGCTCCGCAGAGGATTTGTGATGCAACAGGACAATGACCCTAAGCATACAAGTCATTCAACGAAAGAATGGCTTCAACAGAACAAAATACGCTTCCTGGAGTGACCCAACCCGATTGAAATGTGGCTGTGGCACGACCTTAAGAGAGTTATTTGTACCAGACATCCCAAAAATATTGCTATACTGAAACAGTTTTGTGGTCCAAAATTACTCCAGACCGTTATGCAGATGTGATCTGCAACTACAGGAAACATTTGGCTGAGGTTATTGCTGCCAAAGAGGGTCAACCCGTTGTCAAGTTCAAAGGCTCACATACTTTTTCTACCCTGCACTGTGAAGGTATACATATTATGTAAAATTTTTTCATTTTTTAAATTTAATTCATGCAAAACTCTACGTAATATCAAACGGTTCGCATACTTTTTCTTGCAACTGTATTTCCAACCAAAACATAGAAATGATCCTAAAATCACAACCTAGTCATTGGGTCCATAGGAATCAATCCTATATCAACAGAGTCTGTGTCATTTCAAGGAGAATCGGATCGATCGGAGCGTCGATCAATCGCTCAGGAATCGACACGTGTATGGCTAGCTTGAGTATCCTGCTGGGACCAATATTTCACTGTTCATTAATTTTGTATTCCTAGTTTTGATTTGATTTGATTGCAAAATTTTATGTCCTCATGTGAATTTTCCAAGTATGTTACATTATATAATATTCACAATTTCGCAATCAACTCTATAAAAAATTTTGACCATCCCTTTTCACAACGTTTGATATACAGTATTTCTCAGTTTTGGGTGCTGAACCTTTTTCATGTGTTGCACTGAACTTAATCTGTACTGCATGTCTTGTTAATAACTTTTGTGTATTCCCTGATGCCTTTGTTCTCTTTTTGCTCTTTATATATCAAAATTGTGCTAATATTTCTTTACTATTTGAAAAAAAAAGTCAAGGACTTCTCAGTTCATTGGGTTAACTTAAAAGTAATGTACCATCTAACATTAAACAGATGAGCCCAAGAAATGGGGGGGGGGGGGTTGCAGAGTGGTGAAATGAGGGAATGGGTTAGAAAGTTTTATTGAATAATTGAATTCCAGGTTTAAATTACAACTAATAAATGTAGAATAATAAAAAAATATTTGTATCACTATTTAAATATATGTTAACCTAAAACATTTTATATTGAATAGATAAACTAAAGATCTGTTTCAGTTTTTGTTACCATCTATATCTCCTTTGAGGGACGAGGGGAAGTAATTTCCACATTACAATACTGAACCTCTATTAGTTTTAGTTTAGTTTTAACTATTTCTCACAATTTCCTAATCTAATAGAAATAGTTTACCTTTAATTGTGATTGCTAGAGGGTTGTTCCTTTTCTTCCACATATTGTGTGGCTCTACTGGTAAAAATGAAAGATTGTACATTCATTGCAATGCTGTTATGAGCTAACTAAATCCTGCCAGTTGTCTAATTGCAATAACCATTCCAGTGCCAACTGCCTCGTAGAAGCATAGTCATTTACACAATGACTGCATCTCATGAGAGAGATTATTGCAGCAAAATGCTTCATACACCTAGTAGTTTGCCAACGCCTAGGTTGCTGCCAGTTGCCTGGCAGCTTGCTCACATGTCCACTTGCTGTGTGTCTTTATGGACTAGATTTCACCAATTGTCTGGCAATAATAAAAAATCACATCCCATAATAAATGCATTCGATATTTCAAATATATTTTCTAAATTTTCTGCTCCTTTTAAAAAAGGTCAATCATTTGAATGTGATAATTGTTAAAAGAAATGTTTTCAAAGAAGCATTTATGTTGGGTTAGCCTTCTAGTGATTCTGATGATACAGTGGGCCTATTACCCTCTACCTCATTACAAATTAATAATATATAGAATGGACACATTATATAAACTGCCTTAGATTTTAAATACCGTATATACTTGCGTATAGGCTGAGTTTTTCAGCTTCAGTCTGGGTCCTACTTACTTGTCCAGGTGTTCGCTGGTCTCCCTGCGGATGCTAGCAGCCTCTGTGGGTGGTCGCATGACTGATCTTTTCCTCCAAGCTTGCAGTCTCCTTCTTCTGCTTCAGCTGCCAGTCTCCAATGTGGGCAATCAGTGTGCCCACTATGAGGTCCACAGCTAGAAGGGGGGCCGCTATTCCTGGCTTTCTGGTCCTTCTTCTATATTTGGTATTAGGTATACTATCTGCCGTATTCCCAGGCTGGATTCAGCCGGCTGTAATGTAAACATGGGTGCCAGTGCCCTATTGTGGTCATATTGTTAATTTCTACTGAAATTTCATTTTGAAAACTCCACTATCTGACTATGTAAAAATCTGCTGCATAGGTGTAGGCTTATACCTGAGTCAGTAATTTTTGTAATTTTTTTGGAACCTCTGCTTATACTCGGGTTGGTAGGGTCATCTAGAATTCAGGGTTGGTCACTCATCATTACATCACCAGTGATATGGAGTAATTACTCTGCTTACTGCCCTTGTGATTACCCAGACTTGGTATAATAGCATTAGCCTCAATCATCTTCTAACTGGTGGATGGATTCCAGTGTTAGCTAAAGAGTTGGTAATCAGAGCATATATTTGCAAGAGGTAGGGAGTATTGGGTGTCTTTGCATCATGTATCCTATATACTATCAAAATGTTTATGCATTTTTGGGGTTAAAGTTTACTCAGCTAAAAATTTCACTTGTATGTTGCTTTTTCCAGGCTTATCTTATCCAGGAACAGTAGGCTTTTGTAAAGTGAATCTATTCTATGCCTTTTGCAAAAATTGTGTATGAGTGGCAAATTATATATAAAAACACTTTCTGCTAATGTTATTGACAAACTTGAGTGATGAAAACTTTGCTTGGCTAGTGGCTACCCACAGCTCCATTTACAGAACAAATTCTATGCTATGATCCCTGCTTTGTAGAGAGTAAGCTTGCTTTAGAGTCCTCTTATGCTTCTGTGTGACAGGTTGTATCTGTCATATATGTGAGTTTGTTGTAAGCCTCTTTTTATTGCACAGAGTGCTTTGATGCTTTTAAATAAAATAAAATAATACCAATGAAGCGGCTTATTTGTCATGGGCTTGACCTCCTCAAATGTGTAAGTAAAACTAAGAAAGTTTATATTATTCCTCATATTGTGTATTCAAATGAATGGAAGTATCTCAACAATGCATCATGCTTCTATAAATTATTTTGAGGGGTTTAAACATTATTATATACGAACAAAAACAATATCTACTGTATAAATTCTTTAAAAACTCAACAATGTGAATGGATGGTTTAAAATAATGTATTTCACTAAACCTTGAAGACATTGTATGACTCCTTATCTCCATCCGACATAAGGTTTAAAAGCATTTATAACCCCACTAGTTTACAAAGACAACTATTGTCTGGTATAACCATAAGTTGCTCAACTATATGATAAAACATAAGGCAAAGATCACATTAGACTATCATTTTAAGTAGATAGATAGATAGATAGATAGATAGATAGATAGATAGATAGATAGATAGATAGATAGATAGATAGATAGATAGATAGATAGATAGATAGATAGATAGATAGATAGATAGATAGATAGATAGATAGATAGATAGATAGATAGATAGATAGATAGATAGATAGATAGATAGATAGATAGATAGATAGATAGATAGATAGATATTGTGTGTATGTGTTTTTCACTTATATAATACCCATCAGTTTTAAACTAAAATTAGTTTTCATTTTATATATAATAATAAATAAAATATCAAGAAAATCACCTTACACACAACTTTTTTTATTTCATATGAATCTGGCTTGAGACATGAAACCGTGACAACTGAAACATTAAAATTCTGCCATTTGGATTCCTAGGCTTCATAAAGTTGTGTGTGTGTTTTTTTTTTTTTGGAAACCCATTCATATGTATGAGGTTAGATGTCAGGAAGCATAATTAACATGTCCATTTAAAGTCTTTAACTTGGTGTATCACATTGTTTCCCCCCTCTGTTCTGTTAAAAAAATATTTTATGGCCCATTTAAAAAGACCTATACCACTTAATGTAAAAAATAAGATATTCATTTTATATTTATTACATTTTCAATGCATACAAATATTTCTAACATTCCAAGTTCATTGTTGTAGTAAGTAATATGTTTCTCAGATTGTGTAAACAGTATCCACCATATAACCTCTTTTCTGCATTGTTATTATTAATTAGAATGTTGAGCAGCCTTTAAACTAAATGGAAGAAGTCTATAACAGTAGAAGCTATGGCATTTATTAACTTAATATCTATTTAAAACATAAGAAACACAGATGCTGCATACACCACTGCATGGTACCTTCCAGCTTTAGACTACATGTACTGTAAAGCTAGGACTACACATATAGTTTTTTGTACAATCCATGATTCGATCAGGATGTTCGATATTTAGATCAAATATCAATTGTGCCTTTATCGAAAGTATACACTCTATTTTTGTTAGATTTTTTGAATAAGAAATAGCTTTATTAAAATGTATTAGATTGAACAGAAATGATTTCACATGTTCGATTTATATCCCATGTTTACCAATTCGATCACAATTTACCAACATGTCCGATCAGCTTTTGAACGATTTTGTTGTTTTGTTCACTTTTGTTCAATCTTGGTCAATTGAAACCTTTGTAGGGTGTTAGATTTTAGTTCAACCGATTAAGAAATCTTTCTTTTTGAATCTATCAAACGAAAATATCAACCTTAAGTCTAATACCTAATACAAATTCTCAAAAAAATACATGGGTTGCTTTTGTGCACTTTTTCTTTATTGCAAACTTGAGGGAACAGACATTAACCAGTAAAGGTTAGATGCATTATGCGCTAAGGTGTGCAGCTGTTTGTTGTGTTCAGTTTTTACATTTTATACTATTAGGCAACATATTTTAGATATTTTTTTTTTTAAATTCCAAGTTTTATTGAAGAATTTTTGATACAAAGATGGTATAACGAGATCACCAATAACATAGTAACAACAGCAAATCGGGTCAAACATAACTGATAACAGTAGGATGTGGGCAGACAAGAAACAGAGAAAAAGAGAGAGAAAGGGCGGGCGGGAGAGGGGGGGGGG
>CM070036.1:51891708-51903236 GCA_036250615.1 Ptychadena robeensis | reverse complement strand
TGATCATACTGAACAATAAGATGGCAGGTATAAATGCAAATGCAAAAAGGAAATACATTTATTTGGCTTTGATTGTTGTGGAACTGCTAACTGCATACTCAAACTGTAAATTTGAATCATCCAGGAGCTTGTCCCTTTGTGCAGCAAATATGCACATTATTGAACCCTGACTTGTCATTTTAAGGCAAGCATAAGGGCCCAGTGGTCTAATGTGTAAGGAATCAGCCTCCCGAACTGGGGATTGTGGGTTCAAGGCCCATTTGGGTTGTTTATGTTATGCTTTGATGTTCCAAAATATTATATGTTTAGAGCTCTTAGTCGCAACTCGATTAATCTGCAGGTAGCAAGGGTATGCAAAAAATTTTTTTACACAAATATAGGTCTGTCACTTGAAGACATTTTTGCTAGAAACTGCATATTTGAAACTTTCAGGAACTTGTCTCTTTGAGCAGCAAATCTGCATATTATGGAACCATGTCCTTCCTTACAAAGTACTTGGACAAACATAAAGACCCAGTTCCATCATCCTCCAGAGCTGGGGATTTTAGTTTCAAGTCCCATCTGGATCATTGATATTGTTTTTGGCATAAACATAGGTCTGTCCCCAGTAAACAAAATGTTGCAATGGGACTCAACTAATTTGACATTTCCAGAAGTATGCCAGTATGGCAGCAAATTATGCACATTATAGAACCTTACTATGTAGTTGACAAACCTTAAGGCCCAGTGAACTAATGGATAAGGAATTAGCACAGGACAAGAACATACATTTTCTGAAACAGCTTTTAAGTTATTGTCTGGGAAAGTAAGCTAATCTGTTTTTGATGGGGTATATACATTTCGATGCTTAAAAAACTAGGTGCATCTTATAATCAGGTGCGTCTTATGGTCCCAAAAATATGGCATTCACAGAGCATTAATTTTTCCACATTTGGTTTTGATTCAATTTTGTTTGATTCATTTGTTCCCATAGAATTCTAAACACAAGACCCCATAATGGCAATGTGAAAAATGTTTATTTGAGATTTTGGCAAAATTATTAAAAATAAAAAAATTGTGAAAGTACATGTACATAAGAATTCACAGCCTTTATCATGAAGCTCAAAATTGAGGTCAGGTGCATCCTGTTTCCCTTGATCATCCTTGTGGTGGACAGTAAAATGGAAGTAAAAGGCATATGGCAGCCTGCCTGGAGTTTACCCAAAGGCACCTCATGGACCCATGAGAAACTAAAAACTTACCTCTGATGAGCAAATACTGTCCCTACAGTGAAGCATGGTGGTGGCAGCAGCATCATGCTGTGGGGATGCTTTTCAGCGCCAGGAACAGAGAGACTAGTCAGGATAAAGGCAAAGATGACTGCAGCAATGTACAGAGACATCGTGGATAAAAACTTGCACCAATGAGCTCTTGAACCCAGACTTGGGCAACAGTTCATCTTTCAGCAGGGCAGGCACCCTAAGCACACAGCCAAGATATCAAAGGAATGGCGTCAGGAAATCATTGTGTGGCCTAGTCAGAGCCCAGATTTGAATCCTATAGAAACATCTCTAAAGAGATCTCAACTAGAGATGGTGGAATTTATTGGCAAGCTGACTTTGTGAGCTGATTGCAAAGCCTCTAAAAATGGTATCATCACCAAAATTTGTAGAGAAGGGTTGTGGGAACACTGGGAAAAAAGTTTTGCGCTAGCACATGTAGCTTTGCCATAAATTAAGTTGAAATGTCAACTTTCGAAATTTTTACTTAAATTTGAACTTAATTTATGCAAAAACTATTTGTGTTAGAGCATTACCCTGGACCCTTCTCTACATCTTCAGCAAGTTGGTGATGATACCATTCTCAGGGGCTTTGCAATTAACTTGAAATGGTCCATCTCTAATCTTAACATGGCTGTACACTGGCACTTCCCATCCAACCTGATGGAGTTTAGGAGGTGATGCAAAGAGGAATGGGCGAAACTGGTAAAGGATAGGTGTGCCAACTTAAGGCATCATATTCAGAAAGACTTGAGGCTGTAATTGCTGCCAAAGGTGTATCGACAAAGTTCTGAGCAAAGGCTGTGAACGTACATGTGATTTCTCTTCTTTTTTACTTGTAATAACTTTGCCAAAACCTCAAGTAAACTTTTTTTTTCATGTTGTCATTATGCAGTGTTGTGTAGAATTCTGAGGAAAAAATAAATTTATTTCATTTTGGAATTAGGCTGTAACATAACAAAATGTGGAAAAAGTGTTGCGCTGTGAGTAGTTTTTGAATGCACTGTATATTTCTTTTTGTTTGTGAGAAATAATATAGAATAGAATATAAAATAGAATATTCGCAAATATAGAATCGAATATTATTAGAATTATTTGCGAAATATCGTGAAATATTGCCTATGCCGCTCATCACTTATCGTCACATATATTTTTGTTTAGTGTGTTTGACCACCTGCCTCCATGTATTGTTTTTGTGTTAATTAATCTTAGGCATACACAATTGTTGGCTGTTTCTGTATATTGTATTTGCAGTGATGCTTTACTTTTGTTTCCACATACAGATGTACCATATAATAATTAATGTCTGTTTCCTTTTTCTGTTGTGCCACCTATCCTATCCACTCCCTGTATAAGTATTTGCCCAGCACTCCCTCTTTGTAGTTTCTCTTCTTGTTCTCTCAGCTTCAGCCCCCTCTCTCTTTCACTTGCAACTGTGGAGGCTCATCCTCCCAATGCTACCCATCATGCTGTCGGTCTGTTGAAGCACCTAGCACCCTATGTGAACACCTTCTTGGAAAATTTTGAAGCTTATGCAGAGATAATTTCTTTGTGAACATATTATTGATTGTGTTTTTACTGAGGGCTGAGTAAAGGGGAAGTGTATAAAGATAATTGCAAGGAAACTGTGTTGTGTTGCTTCCAGTTAGAAACTGTGTTGTTAAAAAAAAAAAATCTCCATGCCCCCCCTTCTTTGTTTTCGTGACACCAATGGAACCTCTCTCCATATGCCTCTCCTGGAGCGGTCCAACTTACCTTAGAAGGCCCAGATGCCTCATGACATCTACGGATGTCAACTTTCCCTATATACTTCAACAGGGGATCTCCCTCACGTTTCACACCTGGGCACCCATCGAGCCAACCAGACAAACTCCTTATGATCAAGGCCTCCATTGGTAAATCAGATTCACCACACAAGTGCCCCCCCCCTCTCCCCTTCCATCCCCCTCTCACCCTTCTCCTCTTTTCTACTCGCCTTTATATTGACCTTAAATGTTGATCAGTTTTTTAAGTGTTTAATGCAAATGTTTACTTTTCTGTTTATGGTAAAACGGGTTTAAGCCAAGTTTTTCAGCCCAAAAAATGGGCAGAAAATGCTCCCCTCGGCTTATACTCGACTCAACCAGGGTCCACTCACCTCAGGTAAAATTTCATGCTGAATTTCAGGCAGGCAGCGTCCCTCTTTAGCTGAATATCTTCTCTCTAAGCTCCTGAGAGCTCCGTGATTCTGACTCACAGCTGATCGATGTAAACAAACTCCACACTGCCACCTGGTGGCCGGTTACTAGTACAGATACAACACTCCATAGCCTATGATTAAAAAATAAGAATTGCCTTGCAAAACCCCGCTACAGGTAAGCCCACATACACTGGGGGAGGAGATGCAACGCCCGGGGGCCCCATTAACAACACAGGGGACCCCGAGGGCGCCGCAACCCCCCCAGGGAGACCAGAGGGCTGACAGGCACTAAGATTAATCCTGTTGATAAATTTCTAGGGGCAATGGTGCTTTCTCTATATTTTTCTCATTTAGAAAACTCCACTATCTGACACTGCATTTCCCACCCTCGGCTTATACTCGAGTCAATACGTTTTTCCAGTTTTTGTAGATAAAATTAGGTACCTCGACTTATACTCACGTATATACAGTAGTTGTAAATTGAAAAACTAATGCCCCAATTATCATGCAGATCCAGGGGCATGATACTTTCTGAAGGCAATGAATATGTTTTAAACTTGCTCTCGTAGCTCCTGTATTATTCTTCACACTACACATGAGTCATTTGAACTTAGTACTTAGGACTTTGCAATTGCAGCAATTTTGTCAATCATTCAAGGCACCACAGATTTTCCCTAATCTTGAAAGGCCATAAAGAACTTGAAATAAATCATACTCAGATGCAAATTATTCAAGATTGTTCTTCCAATATAGTACCAACCATGGACTAACAAGAGATTTAGAACCTACTAGACAAGGTAGTCAATCACAACTGAAATGATCTTGCTTTTGTCGACAGGCTGTTAGTGTACTTTTGGGTAATCACTCCACTACATAGTTGAATATCTTATGGAAGGTGACTGATTTATCTATTATTTGCTTTTCTCCCCCATGGAATAGAATGCTATATGTTTTCAAAAGCTGAGTTATCACATCAGCTTTGTACTGTACCTGTAAGTGACTTAAAACATTCCATGAAACAAAATTGAATCTGTCAAGCATAGTAGCATTTACAGCTCTTGAAAGCACTATCCATTAATTTGTATGGTTGAATGATGATGACATGGCACTGCTCATCACACGTTCCTCTGAGTGCTTTAATGTTTTGTGCTTCCATATAACCCTTAAAATAAAAGGGTTCAATTGCATTCTGTTGTTAGGAATTACCTATAAATAGGTCATTATTTTCAACTATTTAGCACACTACTAATAGAGTAATTACATTAATAGATGTAATTAAAACCCACTGCATTAGAAGTGCTTTGCTCTGTCTCCTGGAATAAGAAGAGTTCCCGAGTGCAGTGTAAAACATACACAAGACTCAGGTAGGAAAATATATATCCTGCTTTAACTTCAAAGTCACTGTACAGATTTCAAAGACAGATTCACTCTGCCAATTCCCAAGGCAAGCCTGTTTTAGCAAGAGAACAGAATCTATCTCTCAAGAGAAAAGCCAGACAAGGAAAAACTCATTGTTTAAGCCATACGGCATGGCTCAAAGCTTTAAAATCCAAAAATTGCCTTCTGCAAAAATAACGGGCTATGTTAAATCTCAAAAGAATGTTGTTTTTTTTCTGTCTACAGTTGTGAAATTGCATTTATGCCAGGTAGATTATTATATTTTGCTGCTGGAGGGAAAACTGAAAAATATCTATTACTTATTTTTTGTTTATACATTGGAAGTATATATAAAGACACCACATTTAATCATAAACTAATGTACATTATTAGCATTAGGAATATAGAGTGTAATGCACTAAAAGAATGCTTCAGTTGTTTTTTGTGGCAAGACATCCATTATTCCATATTAGATGCATTTAATCCAATCTAAAGAAGGACTTGTCTCTTAGTACAAATACATTATGCTGTCAGGTGCATTCGGTTTGTCTTTGACAATTTCAGCGTTCATTGCGTTTTATTGAGAAATCAATGTGACTTGCTGTTGACCTGCATTTGACTTGCTTCTAAGCTGCATTAAAAAGTAATCTACAGTAAGTAAAACAAAGGCCTTGCCTCAAGAAAAATGTTTGCTTTCATTTTCCAATCTTCATCCCTAGAGGAACATACTGGTCTTCAGCTGCTACTTTTCAAGCACTTCCGAGCTTGGAGGAGTGGGTGACTTGGTCATGTAACAGTTTTGGGCTAATCTGTCAAAAAAAAAGAGGAATCATCTTTGTCAACATTAGGCAAAAATGTTCCCATTATTCCTGGCTAAGCAGTGAAATAAAGAAAGTTAAGTATTAACATTCAACATACTTTTTTATTATCTGCAGTAGACCAGGAATTATTTATTAAAGAAGAAAAGGTACCTATTGAGAACTGGTATTACTGATTAGAATTACTTCTTTAACAGTCAGCCAGCCAGGCAAACTTTTCCTCTGTTTGATAAGCCTCCCATACTTAACATGGAGGCAAACTTTGACCGCTCAACCCATAGTCAGATGTTGCAGAACAGCCAAATATGTATTTTTCCCACCTGGGCCACCCATCCTCCCATTCAATAAAAAAGTGTTCAAAAAAACTAATTACATTTTTAAAAAAATGCATACCAAACTCTTTTTAGCATGAATTTTGGTATGCTTAATGGAAATCCAAACAGCATGGGGTCCCTCCCAGAGCAAACCAGACCCCTTTTGGCTAGCCTTAAAGGACAAGAAAGGGGGGCACCCCCATCCCAAAAGACCCCATGGCAGACCTCAAGGAGGGGAAGACCCTTTGTTAAGATAAGGGGGTCTCTTTCCCACAACATGGGCCAGGGGTGGGGATGGACAAGAGGACCCTTGGATCCTGTTCCACCCACCTGGTTTTGAAGTTTCATTCAGTTGGCAGACTTAATGGGATATATACACATATAGACTGATGGACAATGTTGGATAGACACTTTTATGTAACTATGTGGCAGAACTTTTAGAAAATACTTTTTTGTGGTCTCTACTTTTATTTCTAGATCCAAACTTTTCTAACTCCCTGTAAAAGGTTTAGAGGACCTCTGTGATCATTCAATAGGGTGGGAAGCACTCGGGGGTTAAAGGTGAACCCTCATAACTCAATGACCCCCACAACACCTAGCCCATGTTGTGGGGAAAAGACCCCTGTATCTTAACAATGGGTTTCCCTTTCATTGAGGTATGACATGAGACCTGGTTGGGCAGGTGGATGCCCCCTTTCCTGTCCTTCCAGGCTTACAACCCACACCCTTTGAGGTTCCCTTTATCCAGAGCTTATCAGACTATGTATTTTTTTTTTAAGTTTAACCATCTGGCATGACTGGGTTCACCCTTTTGACAGTTTTTTTATTTGTATTGTGGCTACAACTGTGACAGTGGAAATTTGAGAATTTTGCTCCTCCATTAAAGTCAATAGCAGTTTGCAATGAATATGCAAATGGAAGGTATTTGCAGAATTTCAATCCGCTGGTTTGCCAATGGCCATTGCTACTCTTTAAGTCCCATCTACAGAATATCAAGCTTGGGGAAGGAGTACTAAAGCTACTCTGTAGTGCTGTATTGTTTACATGATATACTGTATATGTCATCCTATTGATAAGTGCAGTAAAAATAGTCTTATCGGTAAGAGCATTGAACACTGACTGATGGTAAATTCTCTCCTTGACCATCCCCTCCATAATTGGGCAGTGAAGGAGATCCAAGAGATTATTGAGGTCTGTTTCTTTTACTTGCAAGGAAGGGTTTGGAATTCACATATTTATTCTTGCAGGAGTTAAAATGTATTTATTAATGCTAAAATAAATAAAGTGAATAAATAACAGTTGTCTTGGTGTTTTGTTTTTGTTTTTGGAGCTTTGTTTTTTTTTTTGTAACTGCTTAGGTAGAAATAATTATACTGTTTTGTAAGCAAAACAGAACTAACATGTTTATTTATAGTTGAACAACAGATTACACAGAGTTTTCTTATAATACTTCCCACTTTGACCAATTTTGGTCCCAATGAATGGTTTAATGCAGTGGTTACCAAACTTTCCTTGCAGGGCCCCCCTTTTCGATTTTCGAGCTTCCCTCCCCATTGAAACATGGGCTCAGAATGAGGGCCTGCGCCCCCCCAGAATACCTTCACGCCCCCCAGTTTGGGTACCACTGGTTTAATGAAAGCTGATGTAAACACCCAAACTACTTGATTTATATCTATCTACTTGATAATATATATATATATATATATATATATATATATATAGTGACAGATTGGACATCTGTCACTGTGATGAATGGACCGTTATATGGAGCCCAGGAATAATTTGCCCAGTACCGTTGGTTTGCTGAGTATTTTGTTTTCTAACAGCGCTCCCGGACTTTGGGATAGGGAGGAAGGAACTGGGCAGGCCTTCCTATTCCCCCAGGGTCCACTAAAGGGTTAACACCTGTTTGCAGGTGAGTGGAGGTAGGTGTGTCTCCACAAAAGAAGCAAAGACCAGTGTGACAGGAGTTCCTGATAGATGTTGGAGATACAGCTCCTGATGGAAGTTGGAGACACGGCTTCTGAGTATAGACAGGGGGCTCACAATGAGTGTGGGGCCCAGGCCTGTGGTACTGGAGCAGCTGGTACAGTGGGCTTGTTGTGAGGCTTGTTGCTGCTGGGAAGCCGAACCCAGGACAATCCTTTCTGTTGAATGATGCAAAGCTAGGAGGCTTGGTATTTTCAAGTGACTTTTTGTTATTTTTTTTGGATCACCATTAACCCCAGCGATATGTTTTATATGTTTATATGTTTTAGTGATGCAGCAATTCAATGCATAGACTAATCTAGATCATTTGGGCGTAGGTTTGAGTTCCTTTGTCTGCTTTGTCTTTCTTTTTATTCTTTATGTAAATTTTTCTGTGTGCCGAATGTAGTTTTATAACATGACTTCAATTACATTATAATTAAAACCAGTGCCTGACCTAAAAAGAAAATACCGTAGATTAAATTTGCTCATGGAAATGTCATTTCTGCGAGTAGTCAGATGTATTTGAAAAATACTTTCCTAGAAAATGAATCTGGGATTAAAAAGAAATTCAACCTTGTGAAGAATGTACCTAATCACCTGCACCGGCAATTAGGAGAAATTCAGTATTATGCTGAGGGATAGCATTTAGTGAGGGTTTGTTTGTTTTGAAGAAAGACTTTGAATAAAAGAGGAAATCATTTGGAGTTGTCACTTTATTCGTAATAATTCTATTTAAAAAAGCCCAGGGGAGCACAAAAGGTAACAGATTTTATTTCTCACAATGCAGCATGTAATGTTGACTTTCTGCAATATACCTGCTTTCTTTCTGTAGAAAAGTTTGCTTACCAAAGGAATAACAGCTGGATAGATAAAGCATTTCTGCAGCTGCCCAGATTACAGCCACCATAAACACATTCACATACTCGTATTTACAGTAATTTCATAAAGAATAAAACTACATTAAGCAAACTATAGAGAAGAAGGACTGTGGTTGAAAATCAACATTATAGAATTTAGAAAAAGCACAAAATCAACCATACATGTGTTATTTTCTTTGACTTTACTTTCTATAGGATACTATAGGATACTTTTTAAAGGAGCAAAAATGTTAGTAAATTAGAAAGCTAGACCTGTATAGCCCACTCTTAATGTGTAAAGAGTAAACTAATACATTTAGACTAAGGTAAAACGAATGTAGAAAGTGTTGGTACGCCAAAAATGTATTTTGTCATTGCAGGTTTTCAACTAATAATTGTGTGCATATTTTACATTTAAAGTCCTTTCTGGAAATAGGCAATATCAGGTGATCCTGACAGACACATGGCCTCCTGCATTCCTGATGTCCTCTGATGTGTTGATTTTTTTTTGATTCCTGAACAATCGTTCATGTGCACGTTTGCAGTGATCTATTGTTCACAACTCAAACGTGTGAAAACTGCTTGATTGAACACGGAACCAAAATGTGGTATGGGAACCAATCCACTCAAACAATGATATTCAATTATAAGCATTGGTCAAATATAGCCAAAGCACTCAAATATTCATTTTTGACCCAGTTTACAATGTGATGCTTGGAATTGAATATCATTATGTGAGTGAGCTTTACTTGAGTGGATATGACTCATATGACAAATATACAGTTTTATTGAAACTTATTTAACCTATACCTGAAATTGAAGCTATAATTGGTTCCCTCCTGTTAAGGCCTACCTTCCAAAAGGTGAAATTTACTGAGGGACACTTGAGGAGGGGCCTCCCTGTGGCCCACTCTCCAATGTTGGCAACCTACTGTATTGATTGTGTGTTATTATGGATGTCTACTGTAAGACTTTGTGACAGATTGTGTAAGACTGTTGTTCCCTAACCACCCTGTCTAGGTGGGATGAACATGTGGGCTTTGAATTTACAGATCTTTGGTTGTGTAGACCTTGCTTCTCATGGTGTGAGAGTCCTTCAGGTGCCTTTAGGCAAACTCCAGGTGGGCTGTCATGGTACATGGTCACCTTGCTGACTATGACCCTTCTTCTCTCAGTATAGATGGCTGACCAGCTCTAGAAAGAGTACTGGTGATTTTTAACTTCTTCCACTTTCAGATGATAGAGGCCACTGTGATGATTGGGATCTTCAAAGCAGCAGAATTTGTGCTTTCAAATAATCCTCTCGTAGGTCTATAGACAATTTCTTTGACTTCATCAATTGTTTGTGCCTTTCCAAATCATATCCAATCAACTAAATTTAGTGGGCTCCAATTAATCTTCAGAAGAGCTCAAGGATGATCAGGGGAAAACCTGAGCTCAATGTTGAGCTTCATTGCAAAGTCTGTGAATACTTTTTTTAAATAAATTTGCAAAAATCTCATGTAAACTTCTTTTATGTTGTCATTATTGGTTATTGGTTGTTGAATTCTGAGAAAAGAAATAAATTTTATCCATTTTGGAATAAGGCTGTAACATAACAAAATGTGGAAAAAGTGATGCGCTGTGAATACTTGCTGGATGCGCTGTAGATAAGGGGAGCCAAGCCATGAGGAGGAATGTACTACTTTTGTATAGGGGATGGGTAAAGTGTGCAACATGGGAGTACACATTGAAATCAACATTCCGATAGGATAGCCCTATTACTTTAAAATATGTGTAAAGTTGGGATGCATACTCAGCCCTGAAATCTTATGGAGCCTATCCATCCAGCCAAATACTGTGTTGAATGCTTTTAAAGACAATATCTATCCTAGATGAGAACCCATCCATAAGTCAAATGCAAATCCAGACCCGCTGGTAAACGGTTCAAATATAGCCTTATGGTACAGAGCCATTTAATCCGATCTAAATACAGCTGTTTCAGGCTCATTGACCATCATCAGTGTAGTGCATGGAAACCATGGCTCTATGGTGTGGGGCTTAGGAGCTGAACAGAAAAAAAAGCAGAGGGGAAAGGGAAGACCCCCTGTGTTGAGTACTCATGTTGAGTATTCATCGGTATAAATAACTACCAATGTCTTACCCTTTGATCTAGCATCTGTTGTGTATTATGTGAAAATCTATGTCTAGTGTATAAAGTTCATAGATATAAATAAAAATATAAAAACCCCATGTGCTGAGTACTCATGTCAAGGATACATAGGTATGAGTAACTACCCATATCTTCCCCTTAAGATCTAACATACGTTGTGAATTTGGTTATTTAACCTCCCTAGCATACTGCTGAGGTACAGATCTCTGTACCAAAAGCACACCAAAGACTTTAATGGAAAAAAGTTTTTTACATTGTTAGCCTGTAACTTCCCAAAGTATGTTCATACAGGAGTCTGGTAGACATCCTGAATATAATACCATGTTCAGATGCTTTGTGAATAACTCACAATATCAGATAATGAATATTTAAATAATTCACTTTATCAGGTAAATTAGTACTGCAACCACTAGATGGCAGTGCAGATAAGCCAGGTTACATAGGAGTGATCCATCCCCCTGCAGCTGCCTCTTAATTAGATTGAAGCCACGCGGATCAGTGAGTTTGCTCTCTGTGGCTCCGATCTCTGCCTGACAAACCCAGTGTCAGGTTCCTGCTCCAACGCCGTCACCTCCTCCCTCTGAGCCAGGTACTTCCTCCC
>CM070036.1:51854270-51864270 GCA_036250615.1 Ptychadena robeensis | reverse complement strand
TTTTGGAAGCTCATGTTTATACCTCATCATAACTTAGCTTATGATTTTTGGTAACATTGTTATTTTAACCGAATTACATAAATAAGCCATACATTCAAACACTAAGGATCTTGTTCCAAAAACTCCAGAAAAGAACATCTGAATAAATTGCTAGGTAGATGCATAGATAGATAGACTTAATTGGTAGCTCACAGGTCTGGCAAACATGCAATAAATTATCCCACTGCCATAGAACAAGGCAGCTATATAAATAAATTGCTCAGCAGTACTTTCAGGTAGCGTACATGTAGTTAACCAGATGTACAATTATCTCGTTAGCATAAGTTCATTTACAAAAATGCTACAGCAGTTACAGACTGATTCAGAGCAATATTGTTAATCATGTTGCAACTCAGAGCCTGATGATGCCATATATTTGAAGCTTCCTGAATACTGCCTGGCGTTATCAAAAAGTGCAGGCTGTGTGCTGCCAACCAAACAGCTGTCATAACAAACTCTACAAAAAAACTATAGCACCGTCCGTCCTCTCCAAAGCCAAAAAGCGAGTTGGTTTGCCATATTTTAGGATATTACTGAAAACATACCCCATGTTACATAAAATCCTGGCTCATTCTTTTCTGTCATATGGTACAGTAAAGGTAGCTACATCTGTTCCATTCATTAGCAATAGAAAGTTGTTAGAATTTAATTGAACCACTGTGATTATACAGCATATAATATCGAACCAGCACATTTTCAAACTGTTGGAAATTTACAATAAAAAGATTACCCAAATAAAAAAAATATTTTTATTTGACATTATTCACTGTGTTACCTGTATCATTGGTGCACAATGCATCTAATTGGCTCATGAATTCAGGCTATGAACCTTCTGCTCATGGACAGAGTTTTTTGGAGCTCTTTCAATATATTGGCAATTGATCACCATTACAACACACAATGAATACAGAAGATACTGCGGATCCCTTCTGCGGACCTATTTAAATGTAAATAGTTGGCTGTGTTCTCATGTTCTCTCCTTCATAAAATGAAACACAGAAGCAAGTAATACCAATATGAGCTGCATGTTTGGTGAAAAAAAAAATACAGGATTGCTTTCCTTATTTGTCTTTCTAATGTATCTCATGGGAATTATTCTAAGTGCACAAAACAGAATTGCTGGCAACACCTCAGGGTATAAATTCAATTATACCTTGTTCCATATGTCATACTCAGTTCTGTATTAACATGCATGCCTGCTGTACACTGAAATATTCTAAAATAGGCATTTGTCTAAATGCTGTTATATCCAAAAATCTAATATTAGGACAGTTAGCATTTTTAGATTTCCTTTTTAATGTTGCACCATATGTCTGTTGATATTCCTGAAAACGTTGATGCTTCAAATAAAAGAGAGAAAATCAGCTTTTTTTTTTCTAATGAGGCTCTGCTTTTCTTTCAAATGTAGAATGATAAATTCCATCAAAAGCAGCCCATAATAGCTTCCTTCCAAAACAACAGAAAACGTTTGTTGGAAAAAAAATACTTTCCTTGCAAACAGGCCTGTGAACTGGTAGTTACCACAAATCAGGAAGAAAAAATGTACTTCAGCAGCAAAAGATGTGATTGCATGGCATTTCTTGCAAAGTTTCAGCTCAAAGTCATTTAAAGTTTGTTATTTTAAAAGACTGTGCCAAGTAAACCATACTGTAACAGTGCTTCCTGTAAATATTTATATACACAACATGCACTGACTTTACAATGTCCTTTTGCTCTCTCTTCCCACACTCAGTGCCACCTTTATGGTCTATCTGCTCCAGAAAAAGTTTCATCTTTGACCACTTTTTTCAGCAAATGTGTTCATATCTGAAACACAATGTATGTAAACTTAAAGTGAATGTGAACCAAAAAAACGAAATTAAAAAATCGTGCAACTCAGTGACTCTCACATTCTTAAGCCTAACCTATCCCCTATTTTCACCTTATATCCTACAACTTCATGTTATAGGATAATACTAGAAATTACTTTTGGATTAATTGCAAATCCCTTAAGCTAGTAATGAGCAGCATAGGCAATATTCGAATTCACAGCCTTTCGCAAATTATTCTCCAACTTTTGTAAGTAAATTCGGAAATTCAAGATCTCCTGTCATTAACTTCTTGCGAATATTGGCACTTATACATGCAAATATTGTAAATGCAATATCATGGGGACATCTAGTGGCAGAATGTGAAATAGCAGCTGCAGTGTTCTCACCACATGAGACAACACATAGAATTCAGGTGAAAATCTGCACTTTTGTCAAAGTTTGAACTTTATTTATTAAAAACCAAATTTGCTAGAGCAAAAAATGTTTTTTAACAGCTCACACCTTTATTACATCTCCAGCAATTTTGATGATGATTGCTTTACAATCAAAACTGCTTTGTATATTGTGAACCCCGGTGTAGGATATCACGAGTAATATTGGTTTTATCCTGTTCAATATCTTCGAAATGTAATGATTATGATAATATTGGATGAAACAATGATGTATATGTTGTTCTCTGAATTGTCAAATTATTAATATTGCCTAATAAATTAATTAACATACGGATTATATACTATTACATTACTGGTGCCTTTAAAGTCCCCCTCAGTCCCTAGCCTTTAGTTGGGACAGTAAGGAGCTTATGCGCTCAGCATCTAGCCCTTTCTCCTCAACTCCTCTTTAAAAATGTTATATGGGATGTGGCACATGACACACACACAATAGATATGGGAAGCTAGATTTAATTGTATAAGGAATTTCCACTTTAATTTTGAACCTAATTTATGCAAAAACTGCATGTGCTAGAGCAAAACTTTTTTTTCAAATATTCCCACAACCCTTCTCTATATCTCCAGCAATTTTGGTGATGATACCATTTTTAGAGGCCTTGCAATTAGTTGACAAAATTAGCAAGTCGAAAAATTCGACCATCTCTTCTAGTGATGAGCGGCATAGGCAATATTCGAATTCATGATATTTCGCAAATAATTCTACTAATATTCGAATCTATATTCGCGAAGATTGCGAATCTAGATTCGCAATTATAATCGCCTCGCAATTACCTTTAAAATGAAATGTGCTATTTATTTTCACATTGCGAATATATATTCGCAATCCATGCGCATAAGCATCCCAATGCGAATATTCGAAATTGCGAATATCCGCCACCATATTCGCAAAATTTGCAAATTCTCGAATAGCCAATATTCGCCGAATATATTCAAAATTCGAATATTTGCGCTCAACACTAATCTCTACTCACAAAGTCAGCTAATCGAAAATGTTTTACTATCTCTAATGCTTCCCCAGCACCTTATAACGTGCCTAGTCGGCTGCCTACTAAATAAAGATTACAGGCTACAATTTAGATTTAATTTACAATTTAATGAGAAAAACATGAGGGACACTGATGTTGGGGGTCTGATGGGGTTGTTGTCAGCTCATTGTGGGTGACAGTCCTATTCTTACATGGCAGAATCACTCAACTATTTATTTATATAAAAATAAGAAGTACTAATCTTTCATTGGGTAGGTGAAGCCAGCATCGCAAAATAAGAATACCTTAGGTTAGTCCAAGAAAGTGAACAGCCCACCCTAGGAAACTAAGGGCAAGGGGACTTTAAGGGCTTCAAAAGGTTATAATATATCCCATGATAAAAACAATATCAGGTACACGGCCCAATAGGTGCATCCCAGCCTTTATTGCAAATTAAAAGAGAAAATGTGTGCACCAAGCCACTTTAGCCAGGAGCGTGTGGGAGACCAGTCTGCAGCTACACATCGACTACTCAGAGACATATTCTCACCTTAAATTAGCCTCCCACTTTACAGTTAACACAATACATTAAGGCAGATGATGTTTACTTGGCATCTGCCAAACCGGGGCTCATTCATCAAACTGCCATTCACTATACAGAATTACCCCATTACCCTAGATTCCAGTGGTGGTTTACTTACATAATTCTGATGCACTTGGTGATTTAAGGCTTGGATGTAGATGCTCATGCAGGCCTTACAAGTAAACCTATTCCATAAAGAATAGTTTTACACACTGTTTAAGCCCAAGAAAGTTCATCTAGCAGGGGTGAAATTTCACAAATTGACTTATGGTCAAGTTTGCATAAACTATGTTTCATTTCAGAGCATTTCAGAATGGTCTTTTTATACACAGTAGTTTGCAAATGCAAACCACATGGCACATTGCGAAAATATATTTGCAATTTGAATCTTATCATGATTACCTTCAAAATTAATATAAATTCACAATCCATGGCCATAAGCTTCCCAATGCAAAATCTCACGAATATTAGAATTTGTAAATATCCGCGGCCATATTCACTAAATTTGCGAATTCTCGAATAGCCGATATTCCTCAAACATATTTGCAATTCAAACATTCAAGCTCAACACTGTGTCACACAAGGATTCTAATGAAGATTACAAATGACCCTTTTTGTGCATATTACACAGGCGCCACCTTTCTATAAAATGCCACAGAGGTACAAAAGGGATGAAATGAGGGGAAAGGTACTTGTTTCAATAAATGGTACAGATGCAAATCACTGAAACAAATCATATATGACTCAGATACTAGTTTTTAATATTTATAATAGAGATAATTAAGGGTGGTTTTATATCTTAAAAGAAAGTATAAAACTTTCTTGGTGTTTTTGGTAATTAAGTGTGCATAGGTGATTTTTAAATTCCGGGTTTTGCTGGTATCTGTGATAATTAATTTCATTATTACAGATAGCAGAGTTTTACTGTATTTAGAAAGTGAGTGTGCTAAGCGCTTATTGATGCACAGGGGATAATGGCTTTGGAAGGAGTAAGGGGTCAATATGACCTATTATTCCTTCCATGTTATTACCGAAAAAAGCAACTGGACAGATCAATGTCCAATCCTTATTTATAAAAAAATGTAGTTTTTCAGGGTCGATCTTCAAGGTGGGCGGCATACAATTCCCGGACGACCTGTTCGTGCGATTCATGCTAGCGCACATGCTGATAGGAAGTTGTAGATAATGGCCAAATTTTTTACCTTTCTTTTACCATTAACATGCTATTTTTTTAAGCTAACTGCCCATTTTTACTGAAGTATGCTTTTAAAATCCTTGCCAGCTAAATAATCATTGCAGGTGGCACTAAGAATTTGAACATTGTTCAGCCATAATGACCTCTTTCTATTTCTTTGTGCTTAGGAAAAATTTAGTGTAGCACTCATCAGACATAAAGACCTTTGGAGTAGGTGCTGAATGTAAAAAATTTTTTACAAGCCAGTAAGTACTACATGATTTTAGAATTAATGTAAGTGACCCTCTATAGCATTAAGCACACTTGTGCAAATCTTGTACCTGTGTTGGTCTAATGTGTGGAAAACCTTTTAAAAAAAACATAGAAACCTAAATGATTAGAGCTTGAATAGTTGGTAAGGATTTATTTCTTGTCGGTCCAGTTTGATAGGATCATAAAACTTACAAACTGTAACTCCAACTGCTTAGGGTATGCTTCCCTCTGTGAATGTTCCCGTTTCTGTTTGTCACCTTGCAGCAGCATAATGCTCATGGCTGCAGATTTGAGCTAACAATTGCTATTCATACTACCCAAGAAAAAAATCTGTGCTGGTGGTTGTCAAGAAGATAGAAGGTAGGGGGTCTGCTGACAATACAGCTTTAGCAAGTGGCCTTTCCCATGGAATACATGACCAACCCATACATGCCTAAAGTAATAACTTAAAATTAATTAAAATTTGCCACATTAAAGCTAATAACAAAATGCTAAATATGAACAAGGGGTATATCAGAACAGTCTGCTGTGACATTTTATGCATTTAGGCATATGCTTGAGGAGAGCCGAAAAGAATGAAAAGGGGACAGATTTGAATGAATAAATTAAAATGATGAAGGGTGTGAATGACGTTTAGGAGAGCAGTGTTTTTTATTATGAAGCAATGATCAAGCACATGGGGATGGGACCAAAAACTAGCTGGGGAATTTCTTAAAACTTGCCTAAGGGCTTGTGTCCACTGCAAGCCCTGTTCCTGCAGCAGGGGAAAGACGTTGAAAATCAGTGCCTGAACAGCTTCGGGCGCTGTTTTCCTGTGTCTTGAAGACACCTCCACTGATCTTTAATGGAGGTGTCTCCGGTGGCACCCTGTGGTGCTGCTTTGAAGACTTCAAAACAGGACTGCGGGCGTGTAGCTAAGATTACGCAATGTATAAACTGTCCCATTCAGCAGAATGGGAAATGTCCTCTCTGTGCCTTTTTCACCAGGAAAAAGATGTAGTTGACACAAGCCCTTAGAAAAAAACATAGTTGAAACAAAGTCACTTTAAACAGAAAAAGTAGGCTTTTTGATCATTCACTGTGATAATTTTTTTAAGTTCTATATGTTGTTTCCTCCCAAGGTTACTCAAGGAGTTGAAATTGTTCACACAATATATTATGTAAAATTTTGCTTCAATTGTCTAGTCCTGTGCAAAAAAATAGATAAAGTCCATTTGGGCTTACACAAATGATACACAAATAATATAACTTAGCAACTATATCAACTCTTTATTAATTGTGTCAATGCAAACAACAACCTTAGAACTATTGACTTTTAGAATAGGCTTTCATTTGGCTGGAAGTTCGCATCACTGACTTTTCCTTTAAACATTAGAAGTCTTTCCACTTAGAAAAAATCACAAGTGCATAAAGTAAGGTGCATAAAGATATAAGATGAGACTAGTGTGGAAAAACCCAACCTCTTCATCTGCCCCCTAAGAATACCTTTTGGGCAAGCTAGAATGGAGTCAGTCAATCATCATTGCTTGACCTCACAAATGTTCTAGATTAATAGGCAATAATTCCTGAAAACTTACCATAATAGTAAAATGTTATAGGTGCATAGGGAGTGCAGACTCCCTATTGGTGCTATTGAAATTAAAATGGAATATAATAAAATGTTCTGTAGGTGTCTTGTTTATTAACCATAGATTTGTCTATAGAGTGTATATATAGTGGCTTCAGAAAGAATACACATTTATATATGTTTCTACACCTTAAGCAGCAGAACCAGTTTGCATTGAAGGAATTATGGTGACATAAAAGACCCAATTTCTGTTGGCCCCAGTACAATAGTAACTGGAACAACAAAAACGTTGCCATTCTGCCTACTCAGTTTCCTACCAACCTATATATGCAAGTCTACCAGCAAACTAAGAAAAATGGCAACTTCTCTAATAGGGATGGCCAAACATCGGCCTTGACCCTTCACGAACAGGCGGATTGGACTTTTAGAAAAGTCTGACGTTTGCCTTTTGGCAGGGAATTTTAATCGGCTGAAACCGGAAGTGACGCCTCTGACCGTGATGTCTCTTCCTGTACATGGAACGCACAGTCCCATGTTCCATATGTCAGAAGTCACTGACGTCACTTACGGTTCTTTGCCCGATTTTTTTTACTGGATTACTTCCTCTGGCCAGATCTTTTTGCGCCTGTTCCAGCTGGTGGAAGACCAATAAACTCTTATTGGCTAAGGTGGCGGGTAAAACACCCGTACTGCTCGCTGGCCAGAAGAACAGCAAACATGTGATGTTCGCCACAAACTGTCTGCCTTGCGGATTGTTCATCCATTTCTATTCTCCAATTATTTTATAAGATAAGCATCTCAAACTAGGGTTTCCTTGGGCAGGGCATTTTTCTGAAAATATTCAGTACACATATTTATATGTATCGCATATGGTCAAAAAATGCTTAAAGGCATGTGATATTGAACCAAAATGTCTCTCAAATAAAGATTTTAAATAATCACCAGCACAACCAACACAATAATGATGAAGTGTTTCCCATTTAAAAAAAGATATGCACCTGCTGTTCCCAGTCCTGGCAGTGGCCATCTTCAGTGCAGAAATACGAATGGCCATTAGCTGGCACTAGAAAATTGCATTCAATGATGAAATGTAACTCTATAGGTTTGTAGGGAGAAGATGATGAAATTACTGACGTGTCCCTTTCTTACTGATCCCCTGTATAATGGAGTTTTTGATTATAGGAGACATGGATTACATTAGGTGAGCTAAGGAACAATTTAAATAAATAATGGAAAGGATCCATCACAAACAATTTGCACCTGTACAAATCTTTAACCTTGCCAACACAAGTTTTAGAAAATATAGTGTATCTTAAAATGTACCACAGTTTATAAAATTTCAGATCTCATTAAGTATAATCTATGTTGTCTGTGGGTATTGACAAGGTATACTGCAAAATATAAAGTGAAGTGAATTGGCAGTGACTGCTCTGAGATGTCTGCACAAATTGCCACCTCTGGCATGAAAAGTAAGGTCCATAATAATAAAATTTTCCCTCTGGTTGTCCCAAACTGTAGTTTTGCCAATCCTAATATTGTAGCAATTTTATGAATTTGTTTTCTGTTTTTTTTTTAGCTTAAGGGTGGCTTGTTGACCAGCATTGAGAGTTCCTTTGACTGCATGCCCCCCCCCCCCCCTCCCCCGAGACAGTTTTGTTTGCTTTATTGAAAATACAAAAGAAGAGGGAGTACCCTTAAAACGCATCTGCCAGATTAAAAAGTTGGGGGTTTAAGGCACCAAATGTCAATAACTTATCATTTATTGATTATGACACAACAAAGGAACTTCCAACACCTGCCCATAAATAGACTTTGAATCCATTTTCCAATTACTTTTGTTCCCCAGAAAGTAATTGTGCTAAAAATGCTTTAGTACCCCATGTTTCTACATGACCTTTAAGTTGAACCCACTGAATTAAAGTTTAAAGTCTGCAGTTTAACTTAATCCAAGTTGTTTCACTTAAAATGAATTGTGGTTATGTACACGACCCAAACTAAAAATTAGAGCATAAAAGACTGGATGAGAGACATTAGACATTGAGACTTTCTGAAAAGGTTACAAACATTTAAAAATACTTGTGCCTTTCATTCTGAAAAATCTATTTAATGTCAAATTGCTTGTGTTTATTCCAAAAAACATAATTAAAAAGATGGATATTGATTCATAGGCTCTGTCAAATTGGTTTATTGATATGGTTAAAGTTATTTTGAAATTATGAAATAAAAACAGTATTTTGTAAAATGTAAAGCTGTGAAAATGAGGAAACCAATAGCAAACTGTAAAAGGATTAAGCTTGTTATTTGTCAACAGTATTATTATTTTCCCTGGCTAGAAAGATTAATGTTATCTGTACTGGCAAATGCTATGCTGTATGTTGTTAAAACATTTATATTTGGAAGCTTCCTGTATTATTTGAGTCATAAATGATGTGGTGAAATGGGAAAACCCAACGCTAAATAGCCTAGGGGGGTACACTAAATATTTTTTCATAACCACCTTTGTGTGACATTAAAACGAATATGTGGATCCATGAATCATTGACACAACGTGCAATGGTTTTCTTTTACAATAGGATTTTACTTTGGAGGCTAATATAAAATCCATAGTAATACACAGATAAGAAATTGAATCTCTTACTGTCTGTGAGAAAAGATGCATATTATGTTTTGGTGAAACATTGAATATTTTAGCAGAGCGTTGTTTTATCTCAGAATGGAATGTCTATAAATTTTGCTATCTAAGCAATACAAGTAGGAAAAGTACATTTGTTGTATGTACAAATATAAATAAGTCAATCAATACCATATCTTAGTCAGCACTATGCCACCTGTATGGCATTTACAGGGTCCATTATCAGATTATCTTACAATATTTTAGGAAAACCTAGCTACAAATATTACCACTAATGTTGAATTCAAACTTTTGGTTACAACATCCCTGTAACAGTAACTACACTGATAAGAGCAGCAGATGAGAATACAGCATGGGTGGAGGCTTTCAACCACCAACCACCCCCATGTTATTGCTAAGGACAACAGCTAGAGGTTTACTGGTGGCCAGCAGGCGATTCCAGACCGACTGTGTGAACTAACTCTTAGACACATATATACAGGGAGTGCAGAATTATTAGGCAAA
>CM070036.1:51802478-51816794 GCA_036250615.1 Ptychadena robeensis | reverse complement strand
TGGACAAACTTACAAAATCAGTGAGGGGTCAAATAATTATTTCCTCCACTGTATTTCATTGATATACATATAAGACTTTTAAAAATGAAATATTTAAGAATCCAAAATGGTTGAAATATGTACCCATATGTACCCATATGTTACTTATGTCATTAAATGTTTAACATTACCCCTTACACAGTCTGGTCTAATAGAAGTCACGGTTGTTTTGCCTCATGTAGGGCTTCTTTAGGAATTTGACAGTATGCAGGATCTACAAGGAAACATTGTACCTGAAACAAAAGTGCAATAATAGGTATGCGTCCCTAATGCATTTGTATTCTATAACCTTGGATGCTGGTGCAACAAGATAAATCGAATGTACCCAAGATAAAGTGGAGGTCTGCTTTTTTATGTCTTGTCATAGTGTTTCGATGCAACACATTGGCCTTTCCTTGGAGTGCTTTGCTCTTCTTATGTGAAAAGCCCTATATCTTGCTGCAGTGTATTTGGTCTGTAATAGTTCTGCCCATTCAGAGTTACTAAGTCATTCCCCAATTGGTATTCACAATCTATGTTGCTATCCATCAGTGCTAAATAAACGGTTAAAAACAGGGTGTTTGGTCTGAACACATGCTGATGTTTGTGTGTTCTACTGAGCACCCGAGTATAATGGAAGTCAATGGGAGACAACTAGGCACCCCCTGCTCAATAGAGGGGAGGGTGCCTGGTCCATTGGAAAAGTTCAGAAAGTGATATAAACACCACCACATGCATCATGGACTCCCAAGTCTATGCTGAAAACTAGTTTGTCTGACTTATGCACCACTTTTACAGACTGACAAAAATACGCCCAAAACCTCCCCCAACAAAACTATTTTACAAGAAAAATTTCACTCTAAAACATATGCCTGCAGGTGAGCTGATGCTCTAAAACAGGATATGGAAGTGCCTGCAGGTGAGCTGACACACTAAAGCATGATATGGGAGTGCCTGCAGGTGAGCTGACACTCTATAACATTTCATGCGAGTGCATGCAGGTGAGCAGACGCTTAAAAAGCATTATATGCCAGTGCTTGCAGGTGCACTGACGATCTAAACATTATATGCCATTGCCTGCAGGTGAGCTGATGTTCTAATACATTATATGCCAGTGCTTGCAGGTGAGCTGATGCTCTCAAACTATTTTTGACAGTGCCCACAGGTGAATCATGAAAGTGCCTGCAGTTAAACTGATGCTCTTAAACCCAGGTGCCCAACCTGCGTCCCTTTTTTTTTAGGCTTTCATTGGCAGCCCCACTAGATCCTCCCCTTGCGCCTGAAACCTAACTGTTAATGCATAGGACATAAGAACCCACCTGTTCACCGACCCCCTACTGACGCATTTTCTATCGGGATCTTCTTAGAGTGGGAAGAGGAGGAGAGGCGAGGGACTTGCACAGGCACCAGCTGGGTTACTGATTGGCTTTCACGGATGCCAATCAGCATGCTCAGCTGGAGCAGTTGGCAGACAGGTGAGTGCCTATGCTCCAACTATTATACAAATGCACAGAGGATGATTGTATAATACAAACTGTGGCACAAAACCTCAGAATAGGGGCACATAACCTTTGAATCAAAGGTTATGTGCTCCATAGATATAATCAAAGGCATTGATGATATCTATGAGGCACATAACCTTTGATTATATATATGACACAAAATGTGCATTACCATACTACAGTGTTCCCGAATGCTTGAAGTATTATTTAAAACAAGTTTTGTTATTTAAAATAATGTCTTCTAGCTATGCCTGCTGTCATTTCATAAAAAGAATGCATACACAAGTCAGTATAGATTGAAATTGTTATGTGGTCCTCCATATCAATTCAGTTGCCCACCACTGCTCAAAAACATTACATGCGAGTGACTGCAGTTGAGCTGATGCTCTAAAACATTACATGCAAGTGTCTGCAGTTGAGCTGACACCCTAAAACATTAGATGCAAGTGCCTGCAGTTGAGCAGATGCTCTAAAACATTAGATGCAAGTGCCTACAGGTGAGCAGATGATATAAAACATTGGCTGCGGGAGCACACTGTTCAGCACACCCTATAAAACATTTTGAGTTAAGGGCCTGCACTTGTGCTGACTAGTGTTGAGCTCGAATATTCGATTTTCGAATATTTAGCTTGAATATCGCTATTTCGCCATTTCGCGAATATTCGTGAATATATCATCGGATATCCGACGCGATCGCGATTTTTCGCGATTTATTGCGCTTTTATAATCGCGATCCATTGCAATGAATGGGATCGCAATTATATAATCGCAATACAATTTTTTAAAACGGAAATGACTTTGGTCGCATTGCGCTTTCTCGGATAATCGCAATTTCGGATTCCGCCATTCTCCATTGACTTCAATGTATTGCGCATATTTGGTCGCATTGCGCTTTCTCGGATAATCGCAATTTCGGATTTCGCCATTCTCCATTGACTTCAATGTATTGCGCATATGTGGTCGCATTGCGCTTTCTCGGATAATCGCAATTTCGGATTTCACCATTCTCCATTGACTTCAATGTATTGCGCATATTGGGTCGCAATTGCGATTGTTAGATCGCAATTCATGCCGTAAGTGCGGATATTCGAGATTACGAATATGGAATAGAATATTATGACGGATATTCGCGAAATTACGCGAATTCGAATATTGCCTAGTCGCTCATCACTAGTGCTGACCCCATTAAAAACATTTTAGTGCAAGAAATATATGCACTCTGAATGAGGTGGAGGAGAAAACAAGAGTCAACCACATACCTTGTGTGGTGCATTTTAAAGTCCATAAAAATTTTTTTATAAATTGCTAACTCCTCTGGTGGAGTTGAGAAACCAGGAGCAATCCAGGCCTTGTTAATTTTTATCTAAGTCAACTTGTCCAGTGGACAAGCAGATACGCTTATCTGTTATAATGCAGCACTAAATATACAGTATCAAATGTTGGCGGCTGGGCAGGCCAGCACCTCCAAGGTGTAGAGTGCAAGTCCGTGCTACGTGTCTGACGCTGATCCTTCACCATCTTCAAAAACATTTCTCTCCTTGTACCACTGGGCTTCAGGGTGAGTTTGCTGGCAGAGTGTCATGAAAGTGTCCCATGCCTTGAATAGTGTTGCCCTGCCTTTGTTGGAACTACTGTGTGTTCCCCTTGTCTCCCTTACTGTTGCCTAAGGAAGTACAGACTGTGCCAGCCGCCCTGTCAGATGGAAAACCTTGGAGCAATCTCTCCACAAGTACCCTCTGGTATTGCACCATTATACTCGTTTGTAGTGGTGGTCGAAAAGGGTGAACACCTATTAATTCTTGTTATCTAAAATAAGTACAACGCGAGGGTCTTGGGAAAGACAGCCTAACATGAAGTCATGCTTCAGTATTTGATTTTCAATATTTTTACCTGACTTTTGTTAACTGAACTTAATTTATTTTTGTGTTAGAGCAATAATTTTTTTTTGTTGTATACCCCCAACCCTTCTCTACTTCTCCAGCAAGTTTGGTGATACCATGCTCAGGGGCGTTGCAATTAACTCAAAATCGTTGAAATGGGTATGACTTACCTGGCCTCCACAACATTCATCCAGTGTGCAGTCAGGGAAATGTAGCGTCCCTGGGAACCAGCACTTGTCCATGTGTCCCTGGTGAGGTGGACCTTCCCAGTTATTGCGTATGTCAGGACATGGGTGATGTTCTGGGACACATGCTGGTGTAAAACAGGCACTGTACATTGGGAAAAATAGTGGCGCCTGGGGACTGCGTACCGAGGGATTGCCGCCGACATCAAGCTGTGGAAGGCTTGAAGGACATGAAGCTGGGTACAGTGTTTTGTTTTTTCCGTTGCACTGGCAGCAGGCACAGTTTCCTTGCACCAAAGGCCATGGCCTCTGCATGCACCATCAGCATCAAGCCCACTTTTCTGTCCCTTATTGCTCACTTGTCAGGACCAACATAACTACCTTTGTACTTCCTAGACTTAATTGTAGCCGTTAAAGTCACAGAGGGTATACAGACTTGGTGGTTTGAAGTGCCTTTCATGCCCTAACTCCTATTTTCTATATTCATTTATTATGGGATGGTGGCTACACCACTTGTAGAGCGAGACCTCTTTTTTGAATATACTATTCTACTTCTGTTAACTATCTGAAAGAACAATCTATGGAAAATATAACCTGATTAAATGTTTCAAATTGAACTTGCTGTAGTATGGAAGTAACAGCGTTTTTTAGTTAGTAACAAATGTCAATACAATACTTGAGTCTTTGCAGATGCGTTAACCATCTGCGACTAGAAATCTATTTTTGATAGACAGTCTGTGATCTGTTCAGTCTTTTAGTAATAAGCTAATTTGTAAGGTGCTGCTGGAAATACTATTTTAACGTATACCAATGAAGTGAAGGAAATTCTGCTCATGTCTGACCACTTAAACTTTTGAGAATCAATCTATCCTCAGTCAAAACTTTGTCAGGTTCCATTGAATGCCTTTGCTGAAGGTTACTGATTTTCCAATAAGGCTTAAGATGAAGCTTCAAAATATAAAACATTTTGTGCAAGATTTTTTTACAAAATAGTTAGTACAATATCAGAAAAAGGTGAAAAGTAGAATATAAAATGTGCAAAATAAACTATGTGAGGAAGTAAATATATTGTACTATAAATACATAGTATGTGGTTTTGAAAGGTCTAGAATTGTGTATTTGTGTCTTTTAAAGGTTAAAAGAATGCAAATTCCAGATATAAATTGAGTAGAGAGAAGGGGTCAATTCTGTTATGGTGTACAGTGACAAAATATTATTCATTCTAAAAAGGAACCTCACCATTTTTCTACTTTTTATAATTAGGAGTATTTACCTACAGTGGGAAATGAGAATGCATTGTGGATCATGGCAGCCCTGGTTAGTTTATGTATAAAAAGAAATTAACCTTAAAAACACCACTCTTTGAAGTTAGTATTTATAAGCAAACACAGATACAAGACAAAATTTTTTATCTACTTTGGATCGATCATCTGTTTCTAAAATAATCTTTAAGAAGCAATGAGCAAACTTTTAAAGTTTTGTTATTACTTTCTTAAAGAATGCTAAATGTACATCCCTTTATATTTTTTTAGAATGGTGGCTGGATAACCATAATATATAAAAGTATTTGATCCCCTGTTGATTCTGTAAGTTTCCCCTCTGACAAAGAAATTAACATTCTCTAAGTGTCATGGGAGGTTTATTGTAGCTGTGAGAGACAAATTAACAGAAAATCTTGCATACCCAGTGCACAGAATTCAGAGATTGATGTTCTTTGCAATGATGGAAATAATTATATGGTCCCCTATCAACCAGCAAGATTGTAGGCTCTCAGAAATCTTCACAATATGCTGGTAATGAGCTGAGATTAGGAGCAACCTCTGTAAGGGACAGGAGTGCTATTACTCACTCCTTGTTACAGTACCTGTATAAAAGTCACCTGTCCACAGAACTAGCCAAGATCAAAGACTGACCAAGAATGTCAGGGACATGACTTTAGACCTACACAAGGCTGGACCTGTGTGCAAGACTATCGCCAAGAAGCTGAGTGAGAAGGTGATAACAGTGCAATTATTTTCAAATGGAATTAAAAAACTGTCAAAGTCCCTCAGTCTGGGGCTCTATGGAAGATCTCACCTTGTGGAGTTCAATAAGAAACATGACAAAGCAGCATAGAACTATGTGTGATAGAGTTGGCAATGATCTTAGGTCAGAAGGGACCATAGTTACCCACAACACACTAGACTAAGAGTCGCCACACACATAACGAGCCATGGGCGATTTTGCAGCTGACCGATATGCTTGCATGCTTGCGGCCATCATTTGCCAACAAAATCGGCAGCAGAACGCGGGTGCCAACATGGCCCGTTCATGGCTAGAACGGATATGTCCATAAATCTCTGGCCAATGCCATTGGCTTGAATGGGGACCAGCGTCCCCGTCCAAACTAACGGCCAGCACACAAAGGATGCCAACCGATACTGTGAGCGATGGAGAGCAGTGTGATGATGTCATCACGTTGCTCTCCACAGCTCATCTGTCTAAAATTAATCTTACAGGTCTCCCCTGTTGTACACAGCACATGTACAGGCCCATCTTCAGTCTGCTGATTAAAATCTGAATGATACAGAGGAGTACTGGGGAAAAGTTTTGTGGTCAAATAAGACCAAAATGTTATTCTTTGGCATCAAATGAATTTGCCATGTTTAAAGGAGAAGGAATGTAGCCTAAGACCTCAAGAACAAAGTCTCCACCGTCTGTCTGAAGGTTGACACATTATGCTTAAGAAGTGTTTATTTGTGTTTATTTTTATTTATTTTTTTCAAACAAGCTTTATTGATATAAAGTAGATTTACAGAGAACATCAATAAAATTGCTTTGTTAGATAAAATTGTTACATTGTGAGATTAAATTCACACGTACAGTGAAAATTAAGACTTCAAAGTTCAAGTATGGCATTCAAAATCTTATTTAGATTATCACATCACTTTCAAAGCTTTGTCGAAGTAAACTATATGTGTTTAAAGTGTGCCAAATAACTTTAAGTACATTAACGTGCATACTAACTTAGGGGATACTCTTTCTTCTCCAGACCAATCAGCTATAAGATATTGGTCTAATGAAAGAGAAGTATCCGTAAAATGCACTTCCAAGGCAACATGTCCATAGGCCATCACACTACCACCACACTGTAGCTTCTGTATGCACTGCTGTCTTCCCTAAAAATTAAAGTCCTCTTCAGGAAGTGACATGTCAGAGACCAGAGACCTGTTTATCCATCCTGTGTATCACTATCAGCAACTCTAATTGAGCCTCTGCTCCAGTAAATATTTGTAAATACAATTGTATTATTCTTCGATGTAGAAATTTGTGCATACGTTTATGCACAAGTGCCCCTGTTTCTTTACCTTTAGAGACTTTGCATGGCACTACTGATCCCAGCAGTAGGAAGGATACAGATGACTTTTTTTGACATGCCTTCATTGCAGCATTCATTTAGACTCTACGTGACACTACTGATCCCAGAAGCATGGTTAATATGGATTGCTGTCTTAATGTGACTTCCAGTTCTTGCCAATGAAGGTTTTCAGATGTCACAAAAACCAATCACATAGCTACACACAATTTAAGGCAGGTGTCCAAGGACAAGTTCCCACTGCTGTGTAGTGATGGAAGAACATTGGCCTTGTAAGTTAACGAACAGGCGCATTGGACTTGTTGGAGAAATCTTTGCCACCTGTCTGTTCGTGAGGAAATTTAAATCTTCTACCTGTTTGCAGGGAACTTGAATCAGATAAACCAGAAGTGACCTCACTTCCAGTACATGAAGCACTTAGTGCCGTGTTCCATATACCGGAAGTGATGTCACTTTCGGTACATGGACCACACAGTTCCTTATTGCATATGCCAGATATTTTAAATTCAATGAATTCAAGTTGTCAGATGCATTACAAGTTGTCAGATGCATTTCAGAAATTCAGATGCACATTAACTTATTGTCCTTACTTTTTGGGTCAATTCGCTTTTAGTCTTAAACATTTCCATTAAAATTCACATTGCCTTATTTGCCAAGTTGGTGAATTTACCAATAAACCAAACTTCAATATTGAGTTTACCTATGCTTTTAGCTAAATTTGTGTGCATATAACTCTGAATCCCTAATGAATCCTCATTTAACATCCACACACATCTACACAAACATGAGGACACTTTGTTGAGTTCTTAGTAAATCAGAGTGAGGCATTTTATTTGAATGCCCAAGACTGAAAGCCTAAGAAATGGAAGTAGAGATATATTTTTGATGTTGCTTTCTGAAAGGCTCTGTGTGTACAGCAAACACACTACTCTTTCCTTTCTACTCTGATCCTTGCCTCTCTCATCTATCCCTCTTTTTATAATAAATATATGACAGGGAGTAATAGAGCAGAAGACAGCCATATGCACAAGCCATGATTGTATTTCCAACATCTGTCAAAAATGTGGCTCTGACAGACCTAAATTACAGTCCAGTACAAAAAGTTAAAAAGAGCAAAAACTAGATTAATTGTTATCTTTGTCACTGGTGACAATATTTGATTTGTCCATGGAACAACATATATTTTAGAAATCTACCAGTGGAATTGTTTTTCTAAAAGTTTTTAATTGTATATTACTTACTATAAAAATAATAACTGCACACATATATGTTAAATATCAAATTTATGAATATGCCTTATATTAACATGTATGCATTTGTTTCCATGCAACAGGTAATTCCTTCCTTAGCTTCATGTTAAAAAAATTATTTTTTGATGATGATTATTGGTAAAACGTAAAAGTTAAAGGCTGGATAGTCATAGGGGCTAAGATTTACCTCCCTAGTGATATGAGTACTCTGCCCTCCCTCCTCGTCATTGATGCCGGCAATGTGGGTAGGGAAACCAAAGCCGCCTCTATAAAAGGAAGGTCTATGGCACCACCCCCCGCCATAGATCAGAATTGCGGCGGGCTCACCAAGGATAGGTAAGTATGCCTGATCCCAGCTTGAGGTTTTGTAAACAAACTCTGCCTGAACTGGGTTCAGGCAAACTGCCAGGGAGGTTAACAGATGAAGTGGCCAGCTGTTTACTGACAAGCAACATGATGTCAATCAACAATGGCAATGTAGATAGCAATGCCTTGCACAGTGTCTCCTTACTTTATGCAGTGCTGCCTGGAACAGTTTTTATGAGGACAACAATGCTACTTTGAATTCAGGAGCAATGCATTAGCATTGCCATCATAAAACACTGATAAACAGTGATTTTGGGGCCAACAATATCTGAACTGTATATTTTGTATATGATGCTAAATATGAATATGGTTTTCCTTTTTTCACTATTGTTGGTGCTTTACATATGTTTTCCAAACCACATGCGTAGCCCAAGACTTATCCTGGTCTGCAAGCTGTACTCCAAAATAAGCTGGGTGTGTCTGTGATATTTCTTTCATTTTCCCATGAACTCTCCACAGATGTAGCAGAATACATCAGGATTGTTGTTGCTGTTCTTGATAAAGTCATAATTTTTGCTTCTACTTATATTTTTTACTTAAGACAAAACTCTATGGGTATAGACTGGGTTGACAAACATATGCCGTACCCAATTTCTTTCCTCTGCAAATTCACAGTTTAATCCTGGCTTTAAAAAAGGTGCCCGCAACAGTGGCTGATGTTTACCACTGCCCCCCCTACTTACAGCTGCGGTCCTGGGCGCCATATTTAGCAATGATTACTTTTGTGGTGGGATCTGCTCCACAATTCCCACTCAGCCTTGGTCACAGCATGTTGTAGCATTTTCTAAATGACTAGCGTGTGTCACTTCCTGGTATTTAAGGGATTGATCATGTGTCATGGCTAACCAATCATGGTCTTCCTACAGGTATAAAGCTAGCCATACATGGTTCATCGAATATAACAGACCCAACCAACAAACAACAGGTACCTTTCTCTGGTATCCCCTGGTCCCCCTGGACCAGCTGCCCCGTGTGCCTATCCTTCCTCAAGAGGTAGTGACAAGGCTTTCCCCTCAGGAAAGCCTTTACCCACTTTCAGGGGTATTGTGAAGAACGAGTTCACTTAGACATTGCCCTTAGAGAAGGTAGGACCCGTGGCACAGTGGGTTCACTGGTTTGTGAAAGATCCTTTATAACATTGTAGGCATAAAAATTGAAATATTAAATAATTATATTTCATTCCTGAAGACACTTGTAACGGCTGCTGCTGTCTGCAGCTATCATCCTACTTACCGCTGCGGCCCTGGGCGCCGTGTTAAACGATGATGTCAGTTGTGCTGGGACCTGGTCTACATGCTGTTTTGCAGTGCTTCTTAGGTAAGCAATGTGTGTCACTCCCTGGGATTTAATGGATTGGTCATGTGTCCTGGCTGGCCAATCAAGGTCCTCCTGCATGTATATATAGGGAACCACTCCCTTTTCACTATGCCTCAGTGTCCTTTGTGTTCCTGTGTTGCTGATTCCTGCCTGAGCTCTGAGGCTTTCATACGTTTAACCCTTGTCTGCGTGTATTAACTCTTCTGTTGCCAACCCGTACTGCCTGACCTGTAACTCTGCTGCCAGCCCTGATCCTTTTCCCGCCTGACGACGCTATTGCCTCATCCCTTGGTCCCGTGCTGTTGCCCCTGGTTATGACCTGGCCTGCTGATAACGCCATGGCCTCTGGCACCTCTCCATGGTGTCCCCTGAACCAGCTGCCTCGTGCCAATCCTCCCCCCAGAGGTAGCGACCTGGTGTTCCCCTCAGAAAAGTCTATCCCCACTATCAGGAGTATTGTGTGGAACGAGTGTGGAACAACAGCCTTAGAGGAGAGAGCACTCGTGGCACAGTGAGTGCACACCCGCTGGTTCATGACAAAACTGTTAAAGAGTCAAAAGACAAACCAAAGGTTATTACTTATAACATACACAAGTTGCATAATTTTTATGTCCATTATATCGAAAACCAATTCAGCAAAATGTGATTAATAATTTCAGCACTTGAAATATGTTTTTGTAGACCTGTGTTATAGTAAGTAGTATAGTGTATGAGGTGGACTTTACTGAAAGGTTTACAGCTATTTGTAAGAGTGTAAAGTGTTTTAATGGAAGAAGACCAGAGTTCAAGACAACAAAAATTAGGAAACAATTGTGCTTAGAAAAAAAATTGATTATTATGGTATATTTTATCTTTGAAATGAAATGCAAGTAAAATAATAACAAATGATGATGCAGTCACAAACACAGCCCCAGCATGCCTAGAAGAGCTAACACACCACCATTAAGTAGTACTGTCCTTCAGTGAATATTGTTAGCAGTTATATGCCACTCCCATCAGTGAACAATCTGACTAAACAATTATTTGTTGCTTAAAAGATTATTGACTGTGACTCAAAGGGAATTGAATCAATCAATACCACACAAGGAACTACATCAGGCAATCAGTTCTCTGAAGGTTGGCAAACTGCCAAGGCGTAGCAATTACACATCATCTAAGTTCCACTGTTCCATGTGTAATGTACTTGCTAAAGTTTTATAATCAGAGGCAGACACAAAACAAAAGGAACAAAGGACAAACAATGTCTTGAACTCAGGTCTATTATTTGTATGAACAAGAAAAGGATACAAATAAAAAGAAAGTTATTCTGTAATCTGCAATAACTATTTTTGCAAAACATTAGAGTCAAGTCACATTCATGCATAATTAGATTTTAAACACACATTAATGCAAATGGTTTCACATGTGTAACTGTATGTTAAAGTAAGAATAAAAGTAAACCAGTCAATCCCATCTCATCTACTACTAAGACCTGCCTTTCCCAATTATATTAAATCTTTAACTAGATAGCCCTGTATAAACCTTATATTACAGTTTGATACCCTTTCCCATCAAAGTAGGTGTAAATGCCAACATCTGAATATTCAATAAAGAGAAAAAGGGCGCTGTGGGGGTATCTTTCCAACATAAGTTGGCCGGAGACACACAGGACTTTTAATGGCAATAAATCTTTCACAGATCATACATCTGATACAGCAATAGAACATATGATATGAGATAGACAATCAACAATGATTTTGATATAGTCCATTTTGTTTATGTAGCATTTCAAAGGCTTGACTTGCTTCTTCAGGGGGTAATACAACATCCATACTATATTAAATGGCTCCAACAAGTTGCTAATTGACAATTAACACTCCTCTACCCATGTTGGGAGGAGGTGTAGGGGGTTCTAGGCCGGTAGCAGCAGGAAACAGGGGACACATTGAGCCTAATTTCATTTTAACAGCTCTATGTGCCTAAACATTACAGGTCTGGTCCAGGCGTTCTCCCCTCCCTCACCCCAATACTGACAGGACGTCCTGTATAAAATCAGGTAATGTACATGCAGACATATAGATTTTATTTATTTTTGTTTATATTAGGGTTATTGTTTGAGATGAATGGGTGCTTCAGCAGGTAGAGCTCCACACTTCATATGCATTCACTCACGATATGACTCACCTTTTGGAATTTTTGTTCAGTGGTACATTTTTCAGTCTTTGTATATATAGATGTGAGACAGCAAGGTATGCCTATATCTATGACTACGCTCATACATGAGTGAAACACATTAGAGGGGTGACTCATGTAAATTGAGGTGTCATGGAATGTGCTGTAAGATTTTACAATATTTAATAAAGAGTGCCATTTGGATTACTTCAATCTTCGGAGTGTGGATCCTTCTTCCTTGTGTCGTCCATGTAAGCCTTTACAGAGGTAGAAACTGTTAGGGGTACACCTGTTAAGGCCCCCATACACGTGTCGGATTCCCACCGGATTCCGGCATGATCGATTCCGGGCGCGTGCACGCCAAACGATCGTGCCGGAATCGCATGCAGCCCACCTTGTCCAATCGATCAGGTCCGATCGTTCAGGGGCCCAGAATCGGATCCGACAGAGAACCAACATGTTGGTCTTTCTCATCCGATTCTGCCCGGATCAGGGGAGTTGCCATTTGTGAGGTGGACAATCGGACACAGAATCGTCCCGGAATCCGTTGGACAAGGTGGTATGCAGCAATGGATACTCTTAATTGGCCAATTGATCACACCTGCGATTCCCGGCAGAATCGCCGGAATCGATCGGGTGAGTGATCAATTGGCCATGGAATCCGACACGTGTATGGCTTGCTTTAGTCCTTTAACCACTAGAGTAAACCCGATTGTAGAGCACATAAACTTACTGATTGGACATTGCTCACTATTGAAGGAATGGTGAAAGTTTAGGGACATGCAAAAATCTTCCTGGCAATAAAATCCGGTTAGGAAGTGTGCAGGTGGCTTCCAGGAACAACAGCGCACATTTATTTCTATGTACTCTGATCCTGACTATGCTGACACAGTGAGGTGATGCGAGATGTGACCTCTGGCATCTGAGGGCAATTGTGGAGAACTGGAAACTGGAGAAGCGTTTCTGGAATCAACTAATGGCTGCAAGAATCATTACCCTACAGCTGAGAGACTATACTTGATAGTGAGCTGCATCCTCCCTGGAGTAGTCCCTGGAGTAGTGAGGAACTTATTACTTTCTTCATTCATTTATTTCCTGTTCGCTGTTAGGACTGTTCCCTCTCTGTTTCTGTTATAAAGTTTGTTTATAAAAATATATTTTTTATATAATATATATATACCTCCTCCTCTAATACCTGCTCATTACAATGCTAAATGTCTAAGTCTAAGACTAATGTGGGGGTAAAGGCAGGTAAAAGTAAATGGGGGATCATACAGAGAGCATGTTACCTTTCCCCTAACCAAAATATAATTTTACAGACCATGACCTTTTATTATAACAAATCAGTTCTGAATATACTGTCCTTGTTTGTAAAATCGAATCCACTGCAGGCAGATGTAAGGCACCCTTAGCGATGAGAACATTTCATAATGTAACCCTGGATCTGACGAAGATCACCTGGGACATTTTTACTGTTGATATTTGGCAGACTCCCAATGTTAAAGGAGTAAGTGCGAGCATTTTTTATTCTTCAAGATAGCAAGAATAAACCACTTCAAGTGCATATAGCACATCTGCCCAGTCAGCCAGAAAAAGGTTCCCGGTTGTCGGGTGCCCGATCCCGGGGGAGTAACCCCTCCATTAATCCGGTCTACTCCAGGACGCAAGGGGTGGCTTCTCTGCTTCTGCCCCCACAGGTGCTGCAGGATCCGGAGCTGGAGGAAATGGAGTCGCAGGACTGGCCGGAGTCGCAGGCGTCCCGGGACGAGCTGCGGTCACAGCGGACGGACCGGTCGAGGGCTACTACATCCGGGCGGCGGTTGTCGAGGAATGGTGAGCGTCGCAGCGTTGCTGCTAGCTTTGCACCCACACTGCACCATAGAGCCTTGGCGTCTGCGCCGGGTTCCAGCCATATACACACTAAACCACCTGTAGGCTTTCAGCTGAGGGTTAATCAGAGAACGGGGTCAGTTTTTGACTCTCTTAGGAGTTTTGTTGATCAATTGGAACGGGGCTACATGGGTGGAGGGCCGGCGGCCATTTGGGGGACTGCGGCGCCGGTTGCTGGGCGTGGTGCGGCGGCCTTGGGTTCCCCGGACAGTGTCAGGGTTCAGCGGTCACCGGAGCCGGAGGAGGGCCCGGTGGAGGACATTGAGGTAGAGCAGGTTGAGGATGCCGGGGCGAGTGGTAAGGTAGCAGACAAACCTGAGGCTGACAAGGATCGCCCCCTATCTATCTCGGATGCGGCTAAGAGTAGCACTTATATTTGCTTTGAGGGCCCTTTGGGGGCGC
>CM070036.1:51779026-51802378 GCA_036250615.1 Ptychadena robeensis | reverse complement strand
GGTGCGCTTTTGGTACAGAAATCTGTACCTATGCAGTGCGCTAGGGAGGTTAATACAAAGGTATTATATGGTATATATTAATGAAAAGCAGTTTATGAAACAACAAGTCCAGAGTATATTTGAAGCTCCCGATTTGAAAGGAAAGAGGCAGGGATTCCTCTATTAGGACTCATGAGCTTTCATTACATATTAACTTTTATCATAAATTGGAAACCCCTTTTAAGTTGATCAAAGTTTAACATGATTCACAGTAGAACTATTTTCCAAGCATGCTCTAAGTGTGTATCAACGTGCCTTTTTCACCTGCTCAGGGGTAATGAAATATGTTTCAAATAAACATCAATTTAGAAATTGCTGTGATGTATCAGCCATGCTTTCTGCTAAAGCTCTGTAACAGAATGGAAATTATGCAAAAGAGCATTCTTAAAGTCATGTAAACAAATGTCACTAACCACTCATTCTTCTATTACTACTACCTCCTTCCCATCTGCGGTGAGCAATTTTCCAACATATTTTAGCCAAAAGGGCATGAAAGCAGCTGTCTGCACTGTGAAGGCCTGTAGGATGCCAGCAGGACATGCTTCTGCTTGAACTGACTTGTTTTTCCTTGCTTAGCTGATGGAATCAATGAAACGCGTATCACTGAATTTATAATTGTACAATATTTTCACATTAAACATGGTTTGCAGAGTAGGTTTGTTAGGGCACCGCTTCTACGGTCATAACCTCTAACTTTTACAGCAATGCTCCATGTTTTTTTAAGTTAAATAATTAAAATTGTTTATTGAAAAGTAATTTTTTTTAAATTTTATAAAATATCTAGAAAATACCCAAAATATAATTAATAATAAATTTTATACAACTGCCAGCAGAAATCACGCAGTGGGAATGATGCCAGTGGCCAGAAATACCATTGAGTGGTGTATAGGACTGAATCACACCATACCTGTCAACCCTCCCGTTTTGGACGGGAAAGTCAAGTTTGTTATGTGGCTTTCCCGGCCAAATACCAATTTCCCTGGATTTTGCAATCAGGCAGAGGTATAAGGGAGGGGGCGTATCTGACGAAAAAAAAGGTAAAAAAATAGATAATGGATTACCTGGGGAGGGTGGTTTGAAACCTAGTGGGTAATACAATGCCCAGAAGTACCTGAGCTGTGGGTAATACAATTTTGTGGTGTTGTGCAGCTCCCTAGGTGGAGGAGAAGTGTGGCTTACCTGTAAATGGCAGATAGGATGTTATGTGAATGGTAATAGAAAAAACTAGAGAAAGGCACTCACAATAATGAAGGTTCAAGGAGCAGGAGACGTGTCTCTCAAGAAATGTGGATACCAAGATGACGTCACTTCCTGTTACTAATGACATAACCTTCTGGTTGCAGGTCCTGCCACCCAAATTGTGTCCCATTTATCCAATTGATAACAGTGCTTTACTCTAGCCAAGGAGAGACCTCCCTACCAGTCTGTACAGCACCTACCTCCAGATAGTGATGTCATCCTGGTATCTAAATTGCTAAAAGACACACAGCAAGTTCTGCTCTGTATGACCATTATTGTGAGTACATTTCCCCACCTTTTTCTTTTACTGTTAGCACAACTTTGTTGCACTAGGGCATGTGCCCTGTTCACGTTGCTCCTGGTCATGTTCACTAAAGTATATACAACCAGCAAGTGTATCTAAGCTGTGAGACGTTGACTGAAATCAAGATCAAAATTATTTTGTGATTTTGGAGGATCATGGAGGAAGAATAACTTCCTAATAAAAGTCGATAAGCCTTATTTTACAGCTTATTTGGGAGTCTTTCCTGCATGAGTTTTTTTTTTAAAACAAGCAGATTTAAAATGTTCCCAAATCCCTAATATAGAAGAATTTACATTTTGTATTTCTTTGCAAATATGTTGCTTAAAACTATGGATAAGATATCAAAAGAATAAAAACAAGACTGCATTGAATAATTTAATATGAAATGAATTATGCTCAAAATTGTTCTGTACTGTACTATACTAACCCTTAAAAACAATAAAGCTTGTGAGTTTAGAGTTACCAGTTAATAATGGCCGTATGGTAATGCTGTTAATTCTATTGTGTATGGAAATTCATAATATTTGTTTTGTATGGGCAGCTGTCATTGTGAACAAAAATAAAAACTTTATGTCCAACTACAACTACTACTAGGTCAGATGCATCCCATCAAATCATATATTAACTGATATGATATGAAATATGTGATTTATATGTTAGGGTGCCCATGTGGCCTACAATACATTGGCCAAACCACCCAATATCTCAGAGTATGCATTAGCCAACATGGGCGTAACATCAGAATTTGTTTCATGAAACATGGAGTGTCCAGACAGTTCACAATCTCACATCAGCAAATGGATATCTATGTCTAACAGTCACACCTTTGGAACATATTCCTTACAAAGAGACCCATGATCTATCTCCACACAGTGCAAGTGCTTCATTATCTAGCGAGGGCGCACGCCCAACATGTTTAAACCCTACCCCCTACATCCCAAATCTATTCCATCACGCTTGTTTTAGTGCAAAATCAGGTCCAGCACATTCACTCCATAATGTTTTATGGTATTTAACTGCTTCTTTTCTGACATGGTTTTCTCTAAACATGCCTTATGCTTTGCATCGATTGCCCCCTCAGCTGAATCACTTATTTCTTCAGTTTTACTTAAAGCAGCAGCCTCACGCCTTAAATTTCGGTGTTGTCTAGAGACTACACCTATATCCATTGCTATGGTCATTAATCATGCTCCTAAAATAAGTGTTCACTATCATTTTCAAGTTTATATATCATGTATTATACATAAGATGTTATGTACTAATGCCCCATGGTACTGTTTGCTTATGGTTACAAATGAAATATTTGATATTAACAAAAAAAAGTCTGTAAGTCTATTGTTTACAAGATCTCTCTACCTCACCCAAATCATTGTTATTATGTGACTACAATTATATATCTGTTGTTTATTTATTTGATTGATAATACATTGTGTAATCAACAGTATAAGCAGAGTAAAGGCCCCCATACACGGGTCCGTTTCCCATCGGATTCCGGGACAATCGATTCCGGGCACGTGCACGCGAAACAATCGTCCCGGAATCGCGTGAAGCCCACCTTGTCCGTCCGATCACGTCCGATCGTTCGGGGGCCCAGAATCGGATCGGACAGAGAACCAACATGTTGGTCTTTCTGATCCGATTCTGCACACATCAGGGGGAGTTGCCATTTGTGGAGTAAGCGATCGGACACGGAATCGTCCAGGAATCCGTGGGACAAGGTGGTATATAGCGATCGGACACACTTAATTGGGCGTTCGATCGGACCTCCGATTCCCGCTGAGATCGCCGGAATCGATCGGATAGGTGATCGATCGGCCATGGAATCCGACTGTGTATGGCTAGCTTAATATGCTTACTATGTCTTGCGTATACCACTTAGTGGCAACTCCTTCTAAATGTATTATTTGATTTCTACAGACCCCATTCCACCAACATATCCTGAAGAAGTGACTGGTTGGTCATGAAACACTTTTTGTACTTGATGCATTGATATTTTACCTAAAACCTGAGTTTTAAAAATAAAATGCATATTTTTTTTTGCACCTCAATAATGGGCGCCTCCATTTTTAAGCCTTCTTTTACGTGGGACCATTTTCTGCCCCATCATAATATTTGTTTTGTTTTTCACATACAAACCCACATTACTTTCCTGACTTTACATTAGTCCTTTATGGGCTGTACTATTTTATGTGTAAAAGCTTGGGACCGTCACTATGTACAAATAGAGAACCCAGCTTTGCATAACATTTCCACAATTTTTCCTTAATCAATACAGTGAATTATTAAATAAAAGTTCAGAGTGAATCCTGAGCTATCCAGCATCAGAAATGTGACTGCAGAACCTTCATTTATTTCTGGCATCTTCAGCTTTCATTTGAACTTAAAATTATCATGTAGAACTGGCAGTCAGTAGTAATTTCTGTAGATATAAATAAGAGGTTTATAGGTTTATTTGAAAGTTTTATTGCTCTTGTGGCTCAGCTTTATAGAATAATAACATATGTTTGCAAATCTAAAGATGTCTTGAGGATAAACTTTTGCAATTTAAAACTGTGTTTTTACTGCTGATATGATAAAGGTTATTGACATGGACTGTCTGTATCCTCCTTGAGTGCTGTGGTAGAGTCAAGAGTCCGAGAAGTTAAACAAGTTTACATTCTTCAAAAAGTTTGGTTGTGTAACTGATGGCCACCATAAATTGTCACTCTATCCTTATAATGATTTTGTGACGGGAGAAGAAGTCTCATAGCTGCAAGCTCAGTGACAGTCAAATAAATACGTAATTACAAATAGTATACAAAACTATGGTCAATGCCATTTCTCCCGCTTTGCCAGAAACGCAACATGCAGATCTGAACAACACGTCCTGCCCATAGGGGACGGGGGATTTGTGATGTGTGGTGGGGGTGGGAGGAGAAGAGCATGGAGGAGTGTCGTGTATGGGAGTGTTCCTTTTCTTCTTCTCCTCCCCTCCCCACATCGGCAACTCTACCAATAGCACCCCCAGGTGGGCCCTAAGCAAGAACTTACATAGTGCCCCTGAAAGGCTAGAGATGGCACTTACTATGGCTATATATTATCCTCATTAAAAACAATTATCTGGCACCTGCTAGAGGCCATACTTGATACTGCAGTTGGAGCCAGGCAACTAAATGTTGAATTGGTCAAGGGAACAGCAACTAAGTATATGTTTATAGAACTGTGGCCTTCTTCTCCACCACTAACGCAGAGGTAAGTTAATGTTTAATTTTACATAGATTCATTTATTTTGTAAGTATACATATTCATGCATCATTTGTTATTGATTCATTTAAAATGGCCGATAAGAATTCCAACCCCATGTTTCATAAAAATGTCGCTGCTGTGTACAATAGATACACAAACAGCAATAAAAGTAGTGCATGTACCCCTACAACAATCTTTGCACAGCTTTAAAATAAAAAAGTTACACACTAACTTTAAAAGTTTTAATATTTTTTTACTAATTATTTTACAAATATTAAAAAACACGGATGCAATATGTTGCACAGAAATAATGAGTCTCATTCCACTTTTCACAACATGCACAATATAAGAAATCCTACTGCATTTCCAGCCTAATACATTCCAGTCCAGTAAAGATTGTGACTCACCTAAACTCAGAAAAGTATTTACTTCTGTTTCATTGCACACCATGATTAATGTTTACTTAGGGAAATGTTTACCCAGGCAGTTTTAACATGTAGGGTCAATAAATCTTAATGTAAACCTTAACAGAAGTGGAACTTGTGAAATGTTATAAACCCTACTAATGAAAAGATATAAATCTTTAAAATTAGGATCATTAGTCAGCGTTATATGCTACACTAGTGACTGAACTGAGATTCAAAGTGATGCTTGAAGCAGCCAGTCTACGTACTGCTTGGGCAACTTTGGTGTCAAACTATTCCAAACTGCTACTTATTTATAACAGCTAAATGTCAATTTTAAAATCAACAATATCAAAGAGCTGCAGAAATAATAACACGGCTGCTGATAATAATGTTTATTATTCATAGATGTAAGTCGAGTCATGGATTTATTATACATGGCTTAAGAAATGCATTGTAAACACCCATAGTATTAATTCTGAACAGCTAGAAGCCTGTGAAAGAAAACCCAGAAATGCAAAGTTCATAAAGTGAAATAGAGATCATTTTACTATAATGACTTTTCTTGCTAATAACATAGCATTAGGTTTAGCCATCATAGACCCGGTAAAGTAGCAAAGTACAAGTTGAATTTATAAATATTGTAAAAACGAAAGAATAGGTATACTTCTGAAATGAAATATTGCAATCTAAATATCTAGATTTACATGGGCACTATAAACCCCCCTTTTAAAAAATAACTTTATGACACAGCATTCAATAGTAACTTGTCTCCCAGCTCCTTATTGCACATAAAGTTATGATTCCTTTCCTTTCAACATGGTGTCATGTGTCATCATCAAAACTGCTGGAGATGTAGAGGAGGGTTGTGGAACATTGCAAAAAAGTATTGTTCCAGCAAACGTCGTTTTTGCATAAAGCACAAAGTTAAGTCAAAACTTTTGACTTAACTTTAAACTATACGTGTTCTTTTTTAAGTAATGTTTCCACGGCCCTTTTCTACATCTCAGCAATTGTGATGATGAAACCATGTTCAGGGGCTACCGTATATACTTGAATATAAGCCAACCCGAACATAAGCAGAGGTACCCAATTTTAGAAAGAAAGTCTGGAAAATGGAATGACTCGAGTATAAGCCTAGGGTGGGAAATGCAGAAGTTAAGGCTCAGAAACACACAGCAAATGTGCTTTTGTTGGGAGATGTTAATATTTATTTGGTTTGTGATTGGGGGAACTTGACCCAAAAAGGGGTGGCTAGCCCCTGTGGACTTTAAAGGTGAATATATTACTAAGTTCCAGTCAAGAGGAATGAAGTTTGTATTTTTACTATAAAAATGAGTGTACAGAGAATGCATAAATAACAAAAGGTACAAAAAATCATATATACTAAAAGTCAATAAAAGATTGCCCTCCAAAGAACAGATCTTAGGTCAGATCTGTTCACACCCTTGAGTTAGGAGGTACTTTTAGAGATACTCAGCCCTATGTCGAAGAGTTTCGATGTTGTTGATTGACCGAATCATCCCACACACTAAGAGTCCATGATGTTATGTTGTAACCGATGTTGCTCCAAATAGGGTCCGACGCGTTTCGTCTTTCCACTTCCTCAGGGATTATTGGAGTATGTACCTATAATGATTATCAATGGTATCGGCATTTATGTTGTATTACGTTCATCACACATCAGCCCACATAATATGGATAAAAATAAAATATTGTGTACTATATACTGGTACCCCATCATTCTTTTTTAAATTGTCTCATAAGTTTTTGCTCCTTTTGCCTCAGAGATGCATATACTTGATCCTAATCTGTACATCTATTACATCTATATTATTACTTCCTTCCTTCATTTGATCCAAAAGATATATCAAATTGTTCGGCTTACCGATTATAAGGTTTGTCCACGATGCGGGTGGTTGTCCGGAGTCAATGTCCTTTAGATCCATTCGCTCCCAATCTCCAGGAACAAGGCCGGTCAATGCCCTCTATACCGGATGTGGTTATAAATATAAGGGAGACACTGATGTTTGGGGGAAGAATTATTAGTTAGGTCAAAGGATGCTGGTTTGTTCTGTCAATGAGTGGTATTATATATTTATTTCACTTTGCATATATTCTATTGCATGGATAATATAGGAGGGGCCCATCGTGAGGTAAGTGAGGAATGGTCTAGTTTACAACAAGTCTGTGCAGTTGGTCTTGCCGTGCATTGATTAAAAGTCACTTGTCCATCACTATACCTTTGTCTTTTACGCATCCAATAAGTGCCCTGTCCTGTCCCATATAGTCCTGTCTGATGGTGCCACATCTCTGGTCAGTCCTCAGGTTCGCATTGTGTATCTCACCGATGTTACCAATCATTTAAATAGGTATTGATTTGCGGCCAGCATTCATTTAAATGTTAATATTTAATTCAGTAGACTTGTAAGTTAATTACAAAGCCCCTGAACATGATATCATCACTAGAAGTGCTGGAGATGTAGAGAAGAGATGTGGAAACATTGAAATTAAAAAAGTTTTGCTCTAGGATATTAAGTTTTTGCACAAAAAAAGGTTAAATTTGACTTGATTTTGAAGCTTATTTATACAAAAATTATATATGCTAGAGCATTTTTTTTTCAAATGTTCCCACAACCCTTCTCCACATCTCCAGCAAATTTGGTGACAATATCATGTTTGGGGGCTTTACAATTCACTCATAAAGTCCATCTACAAAATGCTGTGATTTTCATTTTTTGACCCAAATATAAGCCAAATTTCATTCGGATTATATTTGAGTATATACACTAATTAAAAAAAAATTGACCATCTCTAAATTCCTCCCTGATTTTTAAGTATACTTACCTCTGATGTTAACCATTATACATTCCCTGTTCACACTGATATCTGTATAAAAAGTCATCCTGTTACTAACATTAACAACAACTGTCATTTTGAAGCTTCCTTGCTTTGTAATCAGGGATGAAAGCAAGTAATTACCAAGTATACCCAATTATAAGTCAAATTTTTCAATCCAAAAAACATGCTGGAAAAGCCCCCCTTGGCTTATACTAGAGTCAGGGTGCCACTTACCTGTTCTGGGTGTTCGCTGGTCTCCCTGTAGGCACATGCATGTCTAATGTGTTTTCCATGAGATTGGCTCATTGAAGTGTAAACAAACGGCACAACACTGCAATCGAGTGTGGACCCTTTATTATTTTGACTGGATGATGTGGAATTTCAATTGAAAACTTCAATACTTATAATTCTTTTTTAATGGAAGCTTATTTTCATGTTTGAATCATAAGAAGTGCCTTGAAAACCCATCCTAACAATAAACTTATGTTTTCCTAACTCTATTGAGGGTGTGGCACCTGTATGATTTATTCTTAGGGGCAATGGTGCTTTCTCTATATTTTTATCTCAATTTGCATTTCCCACCCTTGGCTTATACTCAAGCCAATACATTTTCCCAGTTTTTGTAGATAAAATTAGGTACCTTGGCTTATATTCAGGTCGGCTTATACTTAAGTTTATACGGTACCTTCCACTTTTCTAAACATCAAAGAAAAGATGTGAGTGATGCAGCATCTTCCAACTGGCAACTCAAAAGTAACATCTCAAGAAACATAGGTGTTTTTCATCATTTCCCTAAATTAGAAATTCAAATGATTGGGAAAATGTATTAGAGCCCCATTGGGGGATATTGATTTTAGTTCTGCCTAAATATCACTTTGCTGTTTGTTTAGGCACTAGAACTAACAGGTAGCCTAACATAACCAGTTCTCTAACAATTAACCAATTGTATTTAAATATAAGACCTGCTAAGCATTGGTTTTTCTTCTCTATAATGTACCAATACATAAATGTTTGGAATGCTCACATTTTCTTCCTATTCATATATTTTTCTGAGACATTTATCCTCCCATTTTTGTTTAATTAGGTTTGTGCTAGCCTGCCTATTTTTCTATTAAGAATTCTTATCAAGTCTGTACACACAGTTGGGTTACATGAAAAGCTCTTCCATCCAAGTCCCTCTTGCCTAACTGAAGGCTTGGTAATTTTTGCCTGCTCTACATGTATTTTTGCCTGCTCTGCTCGACATGAATTACAAATCCAGAGCCTTGTATAGCAAGAGTATTCATTTACTGATAACTTTGTCAATACTAAAGAGCTAAAATGTAAAATGTGTAGTAGCCCAAGAGACCTCATTCTTTAGGAATATAATAAGGCTCAGCACTCCAGATAGCACATTTCCATTCAGCTCTGTGTGATGTCTAGAAATGTAGGCTGCATTCATAGTATTTATTTTCTTGTCCAATAGTTTTTATTATTATTGATTTGAATGCACAAATACAAACAGAGGAAATAGACATTAGTAGACAAACTCTTCTGAGCAACATTGTCATTCAGAGACATAGTCCTCTTAGGAATATAACATTTTGAAAAAGGGCTGGGCTATAAAACAGCAAGAAATCAATAAGAACAGCGTATGACACAGGCTCTACATTTACCCAGAGCAAGTTTGAAAGTATCTGGCTGAAGTTAGACTATTTTCAAATGTGTCTTAACTTCAGCAGAAGTGAGAGCAGGGAATTTTATAGGAATCATATATAAACATTTTGGTGAGGTACAAAAGTATACTATAATTTTTTCTTGATTATGGAGGAGCATTGGTATATATATATATATATATATGGAAGTGCTTCACAATCCTACATACATATAGTTACCTGCTGTTTCCATGAACTATATAGCAGTTACCATATTTTGCTTGCAGCAATAACTTTAATGCGGGTTTTGGCAGTATAGATCTGCTTTCGGTTATTTGAAATGCTTTTTTATTTATAGAAGGTCCTAGTAATGTAAAAATCTAAATACATTTATTTCTGTTTCCTCAACTGTCCCGCCTTAACTTCCTGGATGTTTTGAACGTGGCACGCTTTTTAAAAAGTGATTCTGCCCCATCGTGGTCATTGTTGAGGCCAAGGATGTGCTGGAAAAAAGTGACATTGCCTCCACTACATGGAGGTCAGTAGCACCACCCCCGCCTTTCTAGCATCATAATCTGGAAAGATGGACAGGTCCGCAGATACAGAGAAACACTGCATGTTCCCGTGGGAAAGGTGAGTATGCCCAAGGGTTAGTTAAGGGTAAGTTAACTCAGACTAATCGCCTAGGAGCTTAAAACCACCATATATAGTCTGCATAGTAGCATTTTTTTTGGGATATTAGCAATAAAAGTTACCAAAAGCTTGTGTTCATGCTGTCTCCCGCAGGTTTTGGAGATGAAAGACCTGGTAAAAATATGGTAAACAAAAATATTTTTGATGCATAAACCACTACATGACCTCTGCAATATGAACAACAGGCTATATAAGACAAGTAAGCCAGATTTTCTATAGGTCAGCCACTTCAGTCTAAAATAAGTAGGGGGAGTGGGGATCAGAGCTGGTCCCTCTCTCCTTTCATTTACTGAATTTCAGCTCTATAATCATAGAGGTTCAGTATCACATGTGGACTATTTCCATGGCTTCCTATTTTTGGAAAACTATATATATATATCACTCTGTTGGTCTCTCCCACCAGTCTAATCAGTCTGCATTGTAAGAAAAAGTACAACAACCTAATGTTGATGACAAATGTCCTAAATATGTAATGCAATAAAACAATAAGGTTTATTTATTATTTGATTAATTCGTTATTTATACATTCATGAATTTTTAGAAGGGAAAAGATCCAAAATGTGTGCAGAAAAGATCAGCTTTAGCATGTTTGTTACTAAATAGCATTTAATGTCATGTAGTAATACACAATAAAAAATTTACCTAACTACTTCAAAATCTGATGAAAGAGACACACATTCTTTTGTTAAGCTCTCTTTTCCTGTTGTTCAGTTGTTTGTGCAAAATACAGCATGGACTGTAGAAATTATATTTTTCCTGTTTTCCAAAATATGCTTCGACTCCAAAACTGCTTGCCTTTATTGTTATTCCAATGTTCCCAATAAAATGACCAGATGTCTCAGTTTTGCTGATCCAACTGCAATATTCACTGCTGTAGACATAAACAAATTGTTACCATTGACATGTTTAGAAACTAGTTAACTTTTTTATGAATATAACAGCCAACACAGATTTAAAGAATGTATAATTCCAATAACATGCAGAACAAACAAATCACACTATATTAATATTTTATAATATTATTATGGTCTATTTTATGTATATATATATATATATATATATATATATATATATATATATATATATATATCCTTACAAGTTTGTTGACCAGATCTTGCCACAAAATATTATTTACCTGTTCTTGTTAATTTCTTTGTATTGTAGATCTCATTTTGGAGATGAACACATTGCTCTAATATCTGTCCTCTTCATACCTAACCTTTGTCTTGGATGCTTGTTTATGCTTGGGTTCCTGTTTCGATTATTACCGCTTCTATACTTTCTGATTCTTGAACCTTCTTTTAATTGTATTCTTTGAAGCCCACCTAAAACCAGCAGACAAACTGTTTCCCCTAGCTAGCCAACCCAACATTATTGGAGCAATATATAAATAAAATATAAAAAATCCTTATCTGTGAGAAGATATATGTATATTTCCCCTGTCACTCCTCCCTATGATCTCACTAGGGCCGTGGTGACAGACAGAGCTGACAGTGTCTCACACGGATATTTTTCTTCAGCTGTTAATTTTTTTTCCCCTTGCTTTCACTTTGTATCCATTGACACACATTGTATCTGGCTGCCTGCGTTATTGCAGCCATAACCCATTCAAGACTGGAAGCTAAGGGTTAGTTTCCACTGCGTCAAAATCCCTCTGTTTAATGTACATCAGACAGAGGGATTTCGACGTAGCCCATTATATCAAATAAGCCTATCCCAACATCCCATGCAATCCGTTGGTCTCCGTTGCGTTAAAATTAACGTAGATCACTACATCTATTTTGGCGCAACGGAGGGGTGTAATCTGTCACTGAAATATTTCCTGTATGTCCTGACGTATGCACTGACGTATGCACCCTTCCGTTGACGGAGGGACCTAACACTGAATCTAAAACGGCGGCTCCCACAGACGGCAGCAGGATAGGTGAATATATTTTTTACGTTTTTGCGCAACTTTAAGCTATTGGGACAGTTTAGAGGTAAGTAAAAAATGTAATGGCAGTTTTTTTATTTTTAGTTTAGGTGCGCTCTAAGTTGGAGGTTCCAGTGGAATCCAGGGAATCATAAATGGAAAAACAATATTATCAAGATCATTCTAGTCAACTTTAACTTTGTCACTGCTTGTAAAAGATGTGTTCATACCATCTCTGAGATTTTTTATTAATTATGCCAGTTTTGTTGCCTAATATTTAGTTCATAGTAAACATATGAGAAACCTTTAAGTGTGTTCAAAAGGTTGTCAAAAGCTAAGGCCCTAAAGCATAAGTCCCTAACTTATAAAAAAAACTGTCCAAATGTAAGCATTAAACATTTTATAATTTCTTTTTCAACAGAGTAGTTGTGTGAGAAAAGATAATTAAAGTTGTTGCTAAAGTCATGTATCTTTTTCTAGCCTGTAGAACATTGTTATTGCCGCCAGTCCTTCTTCTCATATGATGGATTCTGAGGATCATGTTGTGAGGGCCTGTCCCTGGCTCATTACAGCCCAAACATCAATCCTCCATTCTCTGATGCACAATTTGCATTATAGACAAGCTCCCTCCTCGCTCATCCTCGGAAGGCTAGTAGTGCCATCCTAGCACTCGGTTGCCTTGTGGTCTTGACAGGAAGTAACACAAATCCAGGAGCGCAGAAACAAACAAGGGTGATTGGTTGCCAATGGCAACCACCACAGTTCAAGCACAGTTCAATATAGCATGAGACAGAAGCATAGTCTTTAGGATTGCTAGGTACAAAACAGGGATCAGATTCCAAAGGAGGTATCCAGAGCACAAAGCAGTTACTATATGTATTTAGCATAACAGATCATGTTAAAATTTCAGTAGCTATTTGTCAACCATGCCTGTAATAAAACAGATGCTTGTCGGGATTGGCATTACATCAGCCAACTTTAATGGAATCTGCCTTGTGACAAAATGCTGCTAATCGATAAAGACTGCATAAAATATCATAATGTGAATTAAATACACAAACCAAATGTCTAAATTATGGTTTTTAACTTTTTTTTTGTACCACAGAATCCTATCGCTATACTATACACAACGTGCTTAGAAAACAGTGAAAAGAGCCACAACTGTCCAGTCTGCCTGGTTGTTTGAGGCTCTGGAATCATCCCTTCCCTTACACACACTCAATGCAGTGTTTATGGCTCTACAGTGTAAAGAGAGAATACTGAGCACCCACCTACAGACCTCATAGGGATAAATTAGCATATGCTTCTTGTAAATTGATGGGTGACCTAGGGTAAAGGTCAATAATACTGGATGGGACCAGCACCTCACCTATCACTCCTGTTAACATCAGAGACTTGTGACATTTTACCCCTTAGTACAACATCCTAGGCTGTTCGATACACATCTTCTATCTAGGGAGCTAACCACTCGGCCTTGAGGGGTGTCCCTTACATCCAAGGACTATCAGAGCTGGGGTTGTCAGTTTAGTGTCCCTGTCTGCAGTGCTCTTCTGGCCCATCCGAGGGTGCGGCCTGTCCCTTGGGGCATCAGTACATCACCATCTACCTTCTAGACATGTGTTTCTAAAATATGCAAATATTGTCATATATTCATAACTCCACATATCTCCCTGAGGAAGCCCAAGCAGGCAAATCACTTTGGAGAATGGAGAGCTAACAGTGTTAATTGAATCTGTAAATCTTCTGTTATTTGAAGTGTTCTGTACATTTTTTACCTAAAAAATTACTGCTGGAGCAGGTTTATGGAGTGGTTACACGTGTGGGGGCAAGTACCACATACCAGAACTGCCCATATGTTTTAACTACTAATTTATTTGTAAGTGTATGATATTATATATTTACATACATATTTTTTCTTGTTTTTGGTCCAATGTTAATAAAGGCCTTTTACAAATATTGAACTGATTGACTGTTGACCCTCTGTACCCGCAATGCCAGACACAATTGTTTCAAAGGTACTTGTTACCTTTGGTAAGGGTTGAATTATCTGTAATAAGTTCACTGGCTAGGGTACTACCCGCTGAGTTTGAGACCCCATCCTACCTTTAGTTGTCATCTTGGTATCTCTGTCAATAATAATTAAAGCCAGGGTTTAGCTTTAAAAGCTCTGAATTTTTTTTTACTTTAATGAATTTTTTTTTTTAAATATGTGCTTTCCAGAAAAATTGGCTATGACATTAAAAAGGTTAAACAAAGAATTGTGACAGCTTTTAGGTTAAAATTCAACTACATTCCCCATTGTAAAGCTTCTACCAAGTACATTCCTGGGTATTCTAACCAAAGCCTGAAATTTTGTCATACTGACATTTTCATTGTGTTTAATGCTGAGAAGTCTAACCACGGGTGATTTTAAATTGCCGCACTTAATGTCATAAATGTGGTCATATATGTGTTGTTTGAAAAGACGACTCATTTTACCTAAATAGAAGGCACTGCAATCACAAGTTTAAAGGTAAATTATTTCTTTTGTAGAGCATGTTACAAAATGTTTATTTTCATACGTATTCTAGCAGGTAGCGCCATAAAAGAACCCACTTTCAGGAAATAGCTATAATCACTTAGGTCATAACTAATTGGTTTCAACAAAAGATTCAATGTATTTGTCAACCTTAACCTATCCATTTGCAGATTGAATGCAGATTCTAAGAAGTCATTTAAAACAATGTGGATGACTAGATGAAATCAAAGTATCTGAAAGCAAGCATACAAGTATTTAATCGATTTGTTTTTTTTTAAACTAGAATCCCTTTCCAAGAAGCAGAGATAGAAACTATTGGCAGACAGGTTAGTAAAAATATTAGCTTTCATTAAAGACTAGTAACTTTACTGTGTACATAAATGAAAGTAAATTAAACGGAACGTCAGTTGGATGTTGCTATTGGCATGTAGGATTTTTTTGCAGAAGAGATATACTATGTCCGTTCTATCATTAAAATAAAAACAGATAAAAAATCTTAACTGCATGTTTGCAAACTAAGCATTAAAATACAGCTGTCACCTATTCCAGAAACTCCCATCACCCCACAGGAGTACCTGGCACATTACCTTGGTGTGGGCAAAGATCTCAAAACTTACATAAAACTGTGGAGAAGATGACAGTGTTGAGCAGCAGCGATCCTTTGTGCACTTTCCAAATAGCTTAAGGTGATTGTTCCTATGAGAAGAGAGAACAAGCACATACATAACAGGATGTTCCAGCAAAGTAGGTGGGGCTGGACAATGCAGTATTCCTCTAGCCAAGCCAAAAGGCCAGTGCCAAGAGGGAGGTCTAAGTTCCAGCAGAGTGTGCAGGGCTGAAACTTTAGCATGTGTCTTTACACTAGCAGTACTCATTCTTTGAACTCACTGACTAACCTATGGAGAGAAATTTTACAAACTGGCAAACGACTTACACATGAGCATGTATTTACATATGGGAGGAAAGATGAGTCTGTCACTTAATTTTGTTATTACAGTGCAGAATGTTAACGTAAATACACAGCTCGTCTAAATAGCCTTAATTCACCCAACTGGTTGGTTAGTGTATTTTAGGAATGGGTACTGCTAGTGCTAATGCAGCTAAAATTTTCCTTTGTGGCTTTGCTGGAGGGAATGGAACAGTCGCCTGCGATGCAGTTATTGATGTCAGGATGTTTGCCCAAAAAATAAAAAAACATGTTTTACATATTCAGACCATAAGATGCATAGACATTTTCCCATTGATTTTATTGGGAAAAAGTGAGGCTTATAGTTCAAAAAATACAGTCATAAAAAAGTCCAGGATAAAAATGATTAAAGTTGAAAGACTAAGGCTGTGTCTGGCTGGTCGATGTGGGCCCGTCAGAGTCACATAATGCACCCAGCGGGAAAAAATGAGCATTGCGGACGCCGTTGGCATTCCACAATTAGCCTATACTGGCATGCCGTGACCCGCTTCAGGAGGAGTTGCGGCAGACACAACACATCCACAGCACTTGCATTGGTGCCATGCAGAGGCACCGGAGTCACAAAACTTGCCCATTGAAAACAGTGGGCATATTATGTGGCGTGAACAAAATGCGGACGGGCAAACTAATGTTAATACATTTGCCATCTGGGATTTTAGTGTAGACCAAGCCTTAAACCAATGTAAAAAAAAAAACTGTCAGCAACACGGACACAGCTCAGAAGAAAGAAGAATTAAGATAAAGTACACAGAAAATACTACAATCAAGATAAAATAATTGCAGATGAAGACTACAGATGAAGATTACAGAAACAAATGCATTTTGGATAACAATTTTTATTTTATTTGTTGAGGGGATTACAACTGGATTTGGGCCATGTATGTGAGTATGCTCTTTATTTTGTATATTTTGTATATTTATAAAATGTTTTTGTTTTTTTTAAACATAAACTCTGGGAATACATCTTTCCGCAGACGTATCTCAATTATACTCAGTTTAATACTCACTTTATTACTTCCCACTGCTTACCTCACTATAAATTATTTTGGAATCACGACAGAATCTTTTTAATTCTTTTATTGTTTATTTTATTGTGCTAAGTGCTAGCCATTCACTGCCAGAACACTAATATTGACTGCTGGGACTGGGACTGGGCAGTTTTCCCAGCTGTCCAACCACATTTCACTTAACCTTAGAAGTCCTGACCACTCCCCTATCTATGTTTCATCCTAATAAGGATAATCTCTGCCTGGTGAAGCAGCAATAGACTCAGCACAGTGTAAATCCCTGACTGACCATTTACAGGGTGGGGGCTGCAAGCTCTTTCACACATTGTGAAACTGACATTGCAGCTGTGGGAGATGGGAACCCTTTTGCTGCACTTAAATGGGACCTACCACCTGGTAGGTCACCCAGCAGTATTGGCTGCAGCTCAGCCGATACTGCTGAGATCCGCAATTGTAAAAGAATTTTTACGACGCGCCGAGGCAGCCGCAATGGCATTTGATACATCTGTCCCATGCAGGAACTCGTCTGCCCGGTCTCGTGTCTCGCAAGACATGAGCTATTATCAGTGATGAGTGTGTCTCTCCCATCCAGAGACACATCTCATCAACCAGCTGATTCACCCCTCCACACCCCCCCCCCCATGGAGCTCTCTAGCTCCAACAGAGAGGACAGGCCTAGTCTCTGTAGGAGAGTAGGTGGAGTGGAGGGGGAGAAGAGAGGGTGGGCAATGATGGTGGAAGCAGCTTCACTTCTCCAGGATCTAAGATGCCGGCATAAGAACTGAAGGTGAATGTTTAGGGTTTTTATATGATATATGTATCTCAAAGAAATGAAGCTAGGCAATCAGAAAGTTGGATCCTCAATGGATCAAGGAGTATTAACACATCACTGTGTTGTGTTTTTCGTTCACTGTTAAGCGGGGTCTGCCTCTGCTGTATTACTGTATAACAGTGATTTCCAAACTTTCCCTGAAGAGGCTGGCGGGGAGCCAAGGTGCTACCACCTGTGGCTGAGTGGACGCAGATGGTCGTGCCTTCAGACCATAAGTCGTAGCCACTCACCCCCCCCCCCCCCCCCCCCCCCCCCCCCCCCCCATTTCTGATAAGTGTGTGTTATAGTCGGAAATATTTTTAAATTTTACCACTGACTGTTTGTTACATACAACTACACTTTAAAGCATTCCAGAATTTCATTTATCCATGATTATTTATTCAAGCCTACACATTAACAAAAACATTACTCCACCCAGACATGACTTAAGGTACATTATTTTCTTACACCTTGCTTTAAACCTATAAGCATCAATATGGAGTTGGTCCCCCATTAGTAGCCATGACAGCTTTCATTCTCTTGGAAAGCTTTAGACAAGATTTCAAAGTATGCCAGTGGGAACTTTTTTAATGATCCAGAAAAGCACACTCTCCACACTACACAGAATTCAGTGTTGGCTTGGTATACACCACACTATCTGAGCCTTGGAATATATTTTGGTAATGTAAGGATCCTAACTCATTCCATGAATCCTCTGCTTTTCCATTCCTGAATACTTTAATGTTTCAGTTATACAATTTATAACTGACAATGGAATATCTAGCAATGGTACCAAGTTTTCCCAAAAAAATCTCGCATGTATGACCATCTTAGAAAAATTCATGGGTGAAACTAAGAACATTAGTAGAAATGAAGTTCAGCATGATAAACACATTAAGTAAGAGAATGAAGTCGATACAGGAGAAAACATGAAAATGTAGCAACTTTCTGTAACACTATGTGTTTGGCACCTTTAAGTATCATACATTTAACCTCCCTAGTGCTCTTGCAAGGTCCAGATATCTGTACCAAAAGCCCACTATAGACTTAAATGTAATTTCTTTTTTTATGTTGTAGGCCTGTAACTTCCCAAAATATGTCTGTACAATTAAAATTATTTTAAAAATGAAGAATAAAAGGTATCATTTGTATGATAAAATGTTTAAAATACTTATTTTGTATGATAGATTTCAAAACAGTATGTATTCATATTTATGTTTTGTTTATAATAAAATTTCTATTACAATTGTGTGTTGTGTATTTTTTTGTTTACTTTGAATTGTTTTGAATACAGTTATAACTGAAAACTGTTTTAGTGCAATTCACTTTTGAATGTCCTGCTGCCGGCTCGGTGTCACAACACTCGGGCGGTCGGATGTTATGTCACATCGGCTTCAGTGAAGAAGACACTTCAGATGATCGGAGCCACCAGGACAGCGCAAAACTAAGTATGCGCTGCCGAGGCTCTGATCTTCGCCGGACGCCACCATCTCGTCCAGAGCAATACTGACAGGACAGCGCTGGATGAGATGGTGCCGTCAGAAACGCTAGGGGGTTAGACTAGCAAGAGCTATATGTTTTATGTTTAAGACAGATTCTCCATAATACTACCTTTTATTTCTTTGAAAATATTCATATTAACACATTTGAAATTGGTAATGAATAACAATGAAAACTCATGTGTGTTAAGTTTAATATATCCTTTTTTGAAAACTGTGTTTTTATGTACAAAGAAGACCAGCTAGACGGTGATTATTATGTGCCTATTACATTATAATAGGGTAGTCATTACTGATTGACAAATGAAATGTAGCCTAATTCATACAATACATAAGGGCTACTTGACAAAGTGAGTGAAAAAAATAAAAGCCATTATTTAAATATAGTTTCTGCTACTTATTGTAGCAGTATTATAAATACTGTTATGAGCAGGAGCACTTAATACATAACATGCCCTAATAATCTGCCTCAAAATGAGACACATAGTATGTCAAGAGTGTTACTATCTTTACAAAAATAATAAAAGCTATTTGATAGCTCTTGTTGGCGGATTCCCTGCTGTCAGTCTTTTCCCTCTTTTCTTCAGTATCAGGATGACAAAGTAAATATGTGTTAAATGTGAGGTTTAGTCATTTTACTAATCTTCTAAAACATGAGCTATACATTTTCTGGTTCAATAATTAAAACATGAACCTTTTATTAGCAGATTGCAAATAATCCAAAAAATTATGTTATAAAATGTATTCCCAGATCAGATATTCATTTGCTCCCAAATACAGTTGGGAAACTATGCAAAAAAAATATTTTATAGCGGCTCAAATAACCTTCACATTACCAAGCCATAATGGCATAAAAGGTTTCTCATAAAATGTCACTGGTCACATAAACCAATCACTAGATCAGATCTGATCTGATCATATAATATGGCTTTACATTTATCAACTATATTCTGTCTAGAAGTCATTTGGTCTTACAGCAGATGAAGCAAGACGCTATCCTATATCTGCAGCTCAGTTTATACTAACCACTAAAGTTGCACATTTTAATGTTTTAAGTGTGTGGTTAGTATAAACAGAGCCACAGATATAGGATAGCTTCTTGCTACTTGCTGATTAAATATGCCTGTCTATAAAAAGCTGATTAATTAATGTAATGTCAGGTACTTTGGCACATTGTCATTATGGGGTGCTGTGAGGAAAAAAATTAATAAAGCTGGAACATAACAAAAAGTAATGAGCTTGAACTCTTGGGCAAAGGGTCATCTTTTTGGATGTCACTAAGCACCCAGCCAAGATAACAAAGGATGGCTTCAGAACAACTCTGTGAGTGTCCTTGGGTGGTCCAGTCAGAGCTCAGACTTGGATCCGATTGAACATCTCTGGAGAGGTCTTAAAATGGCTGTGCACCAGTGCTTCCCATCCAAGGGTGTGCCAAGCTTGTGGCATCATATTCAAAAAGACTTGAGGCTATAATTGCTGCCAAAGGTGCATCAACAATGTATTGTGCAAAAACTGGGAATCTTATGTACATAAGACATGATAACTTTGCTAAAACCTCAAGCAATTTTTTTTTATCCCACAAAAACAAAAGCAGAGAGGGGGAGGCGAGGCAAGATGCGAACCCTAGACTGCCCTCTCTGGGTTGGTAACTGAACTCAAGGACTTTTCAGGGACATTGAATAACCATTGATTTTATAAAACCATAACATTTTTTATTTTAATGTTATCCATACATAATTTTTCTGGAATCTCAATACAGTCAATACATGATTACAGCTATGATAAATTGTTTTCATGTTGTCATTAGGGGGTGTTTTGTTTAGAATTCTGGGGAAAAAAATATTTAATTAATTTTGTAATAAGGCTGAAACATAACACAATGTGGAAAAAGTAATGCACTGTGAATACTTTTCAGATGCGCTATATATTGTGAACATGTTGCAGGATCTTCACCTTCTTATTCAAAACCACACTTTTTCTGTAAACTATAGATGAGCATATATTTTGGACAGATATATGAGATTGAAATTTTCAGTTTTACTGCTGTGTGACTTACATTTAACTAATAAGTCCTTGAACATGCTATCATCACCACACTATCAGTTAAAGGCAGGCTCTAGTGTAACAAGTGAAAATATTTACACTTAAGCTTGTAGTTTTTGCATAAATTAACTTAACATTAAAATAGATTCTCTTATACCCACCTCCAACTTTTAGATTTAATTGCAAAAACCCTAATAAAAAGGGACCAAAACTGGAGGGTAGTCAGTAGGGATCTGTAGAAATATGCCAAATAAACATTGTATAAAAAATGCCGTCCCATTCTCTTTGAGAGCACTCCCGGTTTCACTGGATCCAATCTCCCTTGTCATAATGATATCTATTCTGTAGGATTTCTTATGCAGATGGAGAAGATCAAGACATCAGAGTAGTAATCACAATTTGCAAACTCATAACAATCATGGGAGGCAAATAATTTTTTGCAAATGTTCCAGGACAAAAAAAACTAAAAAAGAAATGGTATTGGAAATCAGACAAGGCTATGGTGAACATGCATCAATAACCAAAAAGATTATTATGAAATTTTTGGACTAAAGTTGTATTTTTATTTGGCATCAGGGAAACAATTGAAAGCTGTAAACTGGCAGAGCATATACTGTATATCTACTGTATATTTCAGCCATATGCACTGGCTATATCCAGATGTTTGCCAGCAATTCTGCAAAAACTGTAATGAAAATCGGTCATCCAGGAGAAAATTGGTTACAATCTAAACTTGTATTTTGTTCTTTATTATTCTGAATTGTACTAATTTTGCATTGAAATGTCACTACCTATGTGCACAAAATGTTCAGCATACACTTTTGTGTGCACTGCTCACCATTTGGTGAGTTTTTAAAATGTAATTATATTGTTGATATCATTTTCATGTATGTGTTCCACAATGTATTGATACTTGATGTTATTATCCCAGCCAATATGATATGTCCCTGAGGAAGTTCACATTGAACGAAACAGGTCAGACTGCACAGACCCTTCAAATAGTTATATGTTGATATATATATATATATATATTGCACAGACACTTCACATGGTTATATGTTGAAAAAGTTTTTTGTTTTCCTTAATGAATTGCTCTATATTGGGTGATTGGTCCTGCACGATATTTTAATACAGACTGTCTTTTATATTTTCTATATATATGATTTTTTATTTTTGTTGACTACCATTTCGGCCACTAAAACCCCAGTTAGGGATTTAGGGGTCTTCTTTTTGGGGACCCCTTAGTGCTTTCTTTCTAAATTACAAATTAGGAGTGGGCCGTTTGTTTGAATCCCTGCATTAGAATCCTTTAGACCTTATAGAGATGCACTCTAAACATGTTGAATGCAGAAATACTGTATGTCAGCAATTCTTACAAAATTGTTGCACAGGGTGTCTTTGGTCCTTTTTTCAGCTGCGTTCAGCCAGGAAAAATTCTGCTGCACTGTAACAATGCTGTATGCCATGAATTCAGGAGCAGTTTCATGGAGCTGTAGGCAAATGTACTCCTATAATTCTGCAAAAGAATAGTTGTACTACAGGATTGACCCTGGAACAATTGCTATTTTAAAGCTGTTGTTGAGTTGCAGTTGAGATGTACAAAGAAGTGTGCCTATATATCTGCAAAAATCTCAATCCAGGACTGACCCTGTGAAAAAAGGGTCAATGAAGGTTAAATAAAGTTAAAAAAAAATTACACAACTGTAAACAATATTAAACAAAAAAATTTAAAATTTAAATTAAAGCAATGACAAGTATCCTGTAACTAACAAAATTAGTGATATCACATAGAAAACAAATAACAGTAAGTTAGGAAAGTTTGTTGATTAACAATTAAACACTGTATAGGAGACATTGTGACAAATTGGAAAACAGAACAATGACAATAAAGAAACAAAAACATAAAAGTGATCAAATCAATCATATATAAACTAACCTTCTTAGCGTTTGAGACAAACCCAGTTTATTCACTCTGGACAAGCAAAAGGTTTTCTTTTTGTAGACCAAATGATGTCCAAACAAGGGTCTAGTAGCCATCCTGACTATGATAATATTTGACCCCCTATTGATTTAGGAACTCTTTATGGTTTCAAAATAAACTTTTTTTTAAAGCATTTTTCATACTTCCATTCTATAAACAATACCTAATACTGTAAATAGTAGTGATTAGAGATGTCCCGAACTGTTCGCCGCCGAACTGTTCGCGGCGAATATCG
>CM070036.1:51748321-51763743 GCA_036250615.1 Ptychadena robeensis | reverse complement strand
GAGAGACAGAGAGGAGGAGGAGACGAGTTGTAAGCAGGGGGAGGTCATCGCAAGGAGCTCAGGCAGCATGTATCGGCACCTGGGGTCAGCCAGACAGCCACCAACTAGGGTTCAAGCCGCAATGTTTCCATTCTGCCTGGAAAACATAAATTTTTCTGGCCGCTGCTACAACAGCGGCTGCTACCATACCTAATTTTTCTGTGAAATGTACATGACAAATTTTTATGGCAAGTGTACTTGCCTAATTTTTCTGGCCTCTGGCTGTGGCTGCATTAAAAAAGGCACATACATGTGCCAATTCCCTTTCGTGATGGCTACTTTGTCGTGGTGAAGGAGCTTGCGTATCACAATGAAGCGATCACCTCAATGAGTGTGTTGGCCATGTTGGCACACCTCAGATGAGAAGGCGATTGCTTCATAGTGATCAGACCAAAAGCGATCGGTTGAATAATTTGTCGTATGAAAAACTTTATTTTTTTGGGATCATATAAGTTGATCTTTAAAGTCTAGTAGGTCAAAAATGTGACAACACTGCAGAATTATTGTTTAATGGGTCACTCAACCGTTTCAATGTTTGCGGTGCGTTAAACGGGGAGTTTGGTGTATCAGAGTCCAGGTTTGTGGCAGGGGTCATACAAAGGATATAAGTCCAATCAAACACGGTCTAAGGGTAATCACTCATTGCACTTTATTTTCCCATTGACTATCATTGTAGAATTCCTTGGTGCGGATTTATTGTGTTAAAAAAAAATTTCTTGGGAGTTTTGCCATGTATTCCCCTCTGTCATGTCATTGACCAGGTTTTAGAGCCCTTGAAACAACTTTCGCAACACTATTGTGGCCAGAAAGGGTCCCTTTGTTTTTTAAAATTTGCCTCCCATTGAAGTCAATGGCGGGTTCGCCGGGCTCGCGAGCTTTTGCGCTAGTTCGCGTTCGCCGTTCGCGAACGCGCTATTCCGGGTTCGCGCCATCACTAGTCTGCATATGCCCAGTGTCATAGCTGACATAAACCTGCTCTGATTGTATATGTAAAGCCATGCTGTCAGTGACAGCTGAAAATGTGAGCCATCACCTGAGCAAACTATTGGCTGATGGTTCTCAAAGGGGTAAATTTTTATTAACATCTTCCAGCACATTATTACCTAATAACTAAAAGGTGTTCCCCAGGGAAAGTAGTGATCAGAGACAACCTCATATGTAAACAGAACATTAGTGACTCTAATAGTTTAGATAATTTACTCACTTCCTGAAATAAAAACACATAGATGTTTTAAGTCTCCCAATAGTGTCAACCAAATAAGTATTAATTAAAAAGTAGTGATAGGCAATTTCAAATTTGCAACATTTCCAGAATTATTTGAAAATTCAAGATCTCCTGTTATTATATCTTAATGCGGATATTGGCACTTGTAGCAGCTGCATAGAAATATTTCATTGTGAAAAATTGGTACTTGTATGGTACTTTCCCCAGAATCTCGAATATTCGAGATTACGAAAATATAGCACATTTGAGATCTTCGCAAATTCTCAAAGTGCCGATATTAGCAATAAAAAATAATGATTTGAGTATGCATGCTTAACACTATTAAAAAGGTCTTTATTCAAATATACATGGGACCTACTGCATATTCAACAATTCAATAGTTATACAGAAAAAAAGGGGAGAGCATGGGATACCATGCGCTAGTCATCCCAGATCGCTTTAAGCGTTTTTTAGCGTTTTTTAGAAATGGTACCACACCTCTATTAAAGCATTTGTAAAAAATCGGGAAAAGGGGAAAGGGATGGAGAGGGGTAATATCGCTAGAGTGGTCTGTGTGATATATAACACAACCCAGGGGAAAACATGAAAGGTGAGGTTTTTAAGGTACCAGGATATCTTGTATCCATTAAGACAATTTTGAGGTATTAGTAAGTTAAAATATACATGATTTTATTGAAACATTTACATAATAAAAAAATCATTGAAGAATATGAAAAATCGCATACAGTGATTATTAGGACATAGTATAGTGAAAATACAATTAATACATAGAGAAAAAAAAGCAGGGTATGCAACCCCTATACCACCGAAAGGGGGAAGGTGGTTTACATACGGTCCGACGCGTTTCGTCCGCGATACAACGGACTTCTTCAGGGACATAGACAGTGTATTCAATGTATTTGATGAGATGGCACGTTTTCAAAAGAACGTCAAATGGTCAGGGGTCTGAGTGTGTATCCCCTGTTTGTAAGTAGTTTAAGCCGACATCAGAGCTTAAAAGGTGGTAGATGTGGGGAGTGAGGAGGTGTTACAATGGTGGAGATCCGCCGCTCCAGTTACCACATGGAGCGAGATTTTAGGGTCTGTTCAATTAGTAATGCTGTGGATGAGGTGAAGCATGCCTCCTGTGTGTCTGCGGTCGTGCAGTACAGCAGTCTGAGAGAGCTCCTCAGCAGTTCATCTTTAGTTGAAATGTCTCCCCTCCTGTCATGTATGCCTCTGAACTGCCCTAAGTCCATGAGGATAGGTCCACTAAGGGAATATGTTTTTATTTCTTGTTATTACTCAGTAGTGATGAGCGGCAATATTCGAATTCGCAATATTTTGTGAATAATTCTACTAATATTAGATATCCACGAATTTCCGCAATTGCAAAAATATATGCACAATTATAATCGCAATTACCTTTCAAATAAATGGTCACAAGCGCTATTTATTTTCGCATGGCGAATATATATTAGCAATCCATGGCCATAAGCATCCCAATGCAGAAAATCGCGAATATTCGAAATTGCAAATATCCGCGCCATATTTGCGAAATTTGCGAATTCCCGAATAGCTGATATTCGCCGAATATATTCGCAATTCAAATATTCGAGCTCAACACTATTACTCAGATAGATACACACACTCAGAGGACTCACTGATAGGACACCCTGAGACAAAGAACCCCACGCAGACCCCTGTGAACTGCTCTACTCTTTTATTACTGTTGTGGTAAGTACCCATTATGTATTTTGGAGACAGTTCTATACATGTCAATTGCAACCACTTTGGTGGGGAGGATGGACTTGTGTTTACTGTGAAATCTGCATAACATGACATGTGAGTTTTAGGGGTTAAACATTGGGTAAACATTGATCCCATTGAGACACCCGCCATGACCTTAAGCTATCCACCACCAGGCCATGTGTGGAATGATGCTGCCTTACCTCCTGAAAGGTGGACCATTTTGGTGCTGGACCATTTTTTTGGTGTCTGGTCCATCTTCCATTAGCGCTGATCTGGCCCATACTGGATACATACCTTTGCACTAATAGAGGTAAAAAAAAGTCAGGATTATAGATAACTTCTTTTGAGTTTGAACATTTATTTGACATATGTGGCTTTGGTATGCAGTATATGGGGATCTGTACAGACATGTTTATCTGCCTCTAGGTTACTGTCTCATGTAAGTGCTCTCCCCAAATGTTCCCCCCACACCATTTTGAATCCTATTCCATCCACTTAACGGTGGGATGACCTAGGCATGAAATGCTACTGTCATGTATGGATTGACAAATGAGTGAATTGTCTTGGATTCACACTGTCCCAGAGGGAACCATCTGGTCATATTAAATGTAAATTACCTTCAATATTATTCTACTGATCTATATTACCATCATGGACCTATGATTTCCTCATGTATTATGTATGCATGATGTAAAATATAAAATTGTTGTATTAGTAGAGATGGTCGAATTTCTTTTAAACAATTCTACCATTTCGACGATTTCGACTTAATTGCAAAGCCCCTGAACATGGTATCATCACCAAACTTGCTAGGTATATATAGAAGGGTTGGGGGTATACTACAAAAAAGAAAGTATGTCTCTAACATAAATAGTTTTCGCACAAATTATGTTCAAAGTCAAGTCAAAATTTCAAAAATCGGAATTTCGACTTTGACTTTGAACTTAATTTATGCAAAAACTCCATGCGCTAGAGCAAAACTTATTTTTTTCAAATGTTCCTCCAACCCTTCTCTACATCTCCAGTAATTGTGGTGATGATATCATGTTCAGCGGCTTTGCAATCAGCTCACAAAGTTAGCAAGTCGAAAAATTCGACCATCTCTATTTATTAGCCATCGATGAATACAGCAAGTTTGGAGTTCAAGTGATACCGTTTATTGGCTAACTATAGTCATTAGGGAAGCAAGTTTTCGGGATGTCGCAGATCCCTTCTTCAGGCTTAACAAAATATCACAGCTGGACCTCTTATCTCTATTATCCCCAATAACTCTTCCTAACTCACTATCACTATCTCGACTAACCCTTCACTCTCACCTAAATCAGTCAAGTGTGTCAAGACAAAACAGCTGCTTTTGTTTTAATATTTCTGACCTTGTTATTTTGTGTATAAATGTGAGTCTCAAAAACCAGAATTTAATTAGGCCTGAAGAAGGGATCTTTGACATCCCGAAAGCTTGCTTCTCTAATTACTTTAGTTAGCAAATAAACGCTATCACTTGAACTCTAAACTTGCTGTATGATATAAAAAAGAAACACATAGTATCTTTTATATAATGATATTAACACACTTTATTACAACCATGTAGTTATTTTCTATACTTGACTTTTTCAATGTTTTACAGAACATAACCATACCCGTTATTTAATGTTCTTTAGTGTTCACTTCATGTCATTGAGGAAGCCCAGAAAAAATAGGGTGAAACGTGTTGGACAAAGCTATGCAGTACAATTACCTAAAGTGGTACTTCATTGAGACAAACTGTGTCTTTTTAATGTACCTTGTAAACATGTAGATTGAATTGTTGAATATGGAGTAGGTCCCATGTATATAATTCGTTGATACTATTTGGAGCCTTTAAAACACCTATTATTTATTTTTTTCAATGGAAGTGAGTTCTCTTAACAACTAGGGTCACTAATGATATTCCAGTATATGATGCTATGTTGTAGAGTTGCTAGACTGAGTCATCTGAGATGGTCAAATTTGTTTTTAAATATTTGACGATTTTGAGTTATCAGCAAAGCCCCTGGACATGGTATCATTACAAAACTTGCTGGAGATGAAGAAAAGAGTTAGGTATACTACAAAAAAGTATGACTTTAACACAAGCAGTTTTTGCATTAATGAAGTTTAGTCAAGTCAAAATTTTGAAGGTCAAAACTTGACTTTGAACTTAATTCATGCAAAAACTACATGTGCTAAATTTGACTATCTCTAGTCATCTGCTGATTACATTCCATCTTTTGAAACCCAAGTAGCAATATATCAATGCTTTAGCTTGTCCTACAATGAGATATGGTAATTTATTGGATTGTGAATGGATTATGCAATGGTTTGTTTATTCTACATGATGTAGGATCCACACAGGGAACAATACTTGGCTTTGTAATGAAGAAGCTGTTGGGTAGATGTGGGAATTCTGATGAAGATGCAATTACATACTGACATAATGCGTTGCTTTCAATAAAATAAGCAAGCAATGCTACAGACACACTCTGTGGCTAGTTAATGAAATCTGAAAATCACAGGTGGCAGTTTTTCTTACTCACAGGAAAAATAGAATGCAGATTCATTTCTTTAAATCAGTTCCAACTGTTGAATTCAGCCAACATCGCTGCCAATAGACAGAGACTTGGCACTTTTATGAGTAATTGAGAAAATTATGCAATCAGTGGTGTCTTTGTAAACTAGTGAAATGTGTTTTGCAGGATTTTATGTATTTTTTTACAGCTTGATATGGCCCTGAATGGTAAACAGCTTGTGAAGTAAATAAAAAAAACTGAGAAACAGAGGCAATGTGTAATAAGCATTGACTGGGCTATTAGGATATAGGTAGCTGAAACAAAGACCCAATTTACATAAAGTCCTTAACTTATATAAGCTCCTATTCTACTCCCAGATGGCTCGCAAAATCACAACATCACATGTCCCAAACATTTGCAGTGACACCTCCCACCTTATGTTTTGCCCAGCAACAGCACAAACACAACCACTGACATTACTCATGGGGACACAGTTAACCCCTTAACGATCATGGTACTGTATACTACAATCCACCTTCCTACATACTAGCCATAACCATTCTCTAAACTCAATGACTTATGGAGAGACACATTTTACAATCTGGCACTAAAAATTTAACCATGAACACCTGTTTACATATGAAAGGAGAGATGAGTCTTTGTCACATAATTTTTATTGCAATGCAGATTGTTAATGTAAAAACACACTCATGCTCATGCTATCTAAATAGCCTCAATTCAACAAGCTGGTTGGTTAGTGTGTTCAGAGAATGTGTACTTCTATCCATTAATACAGCTAAAATCTTCCTTTTGACAGTGGCCTTTTGGATTGACTGGCCAGACCAGTCCCCTGGGATGCAGGGCTATTGCTGGATGTTTTGAATGTCTTATAATTATCAGTATGTTAATGAAATATGCAACTGTCTTACCCAAGTACTAGACAATGACTTCACATTTAGGTACTTCTGTTGCCCACATTCAGACAAGACACCAAATGAGTGCCATACTCCCTGCATCAACAATGGAAGGGATCTTCCCCAAACTACCACTAACTGCCTACCCCTGTAAAAAATAGCCTGCCACCACTGATGTACAACTACATCAAACACTTTACTCATTATTGCTATGTGTTTATATGAGATTGCCATGATTGTATAGATTGTTAAACATTGTTAAGTGTTATAAGTTAACAATTTAATGTGGATCTTTGCGGCTTTATTTTTATATTTATTTATTTGAGCAGTGCATTAGATATGATATGAGAGCTGCAAGTCAAAAGACCTAAGTTATAGTATATCTTGTAATATTTGATTTTAGTGAGATTTTATTAGACTGTCTTATGTAACTTGTGAGAATCTAAGTGCCTCCTGTCAGAGCCGTGTCAATAATAAGTCTAACAAGTAGTAGATGTTTCCATGTCATTCATGGGGACACATGTATTTATCTTTGAAGGAAATTGGCTTTAATTGTACAATGCATATACAATTACCTGGTTATTGATTTATTGTATATTGTGATGTTAATGTTCCCTGCAGGGAATTATGGTATGTCACTCATTCAATAACATAGCTTCTTTATGTTGTAAAAAAAATACAAAACACACAATGCAGATATAATAGGCAATGTCATCATATGCATGTGTCAGTGGCCCTGAAGTCTGGAGAAATAATTTTCTAACCTTTGAATTATAAATCTGGAAGGGAACTGAAAATCAATTTATAATAGTTTACTAGTGGTGATCTTGAATATTCAAATCTAAAACTTTTATTGCGAATATTGGCACTTCGAGAAATCACAAAGAACTCGAATATAGTGCTATATCCTAGTAAAAGTGTTGATCGCAAATTTTGCTAATTTTTATTGCAAAAATCTCTTCGCAATGAAGGTTACAAAAACTGAAGTTACAAATTCTCAAATTTACTCATTTGATTTGAATATTTGGTGAAAAATTTGTAATATTTTGCAAATACGAATATTGCCTATGCTGCTCATCACTTTAGTTGTCTAACAAACTAATTGTGCATTATTTACAGAGAAATTGAATGTTCTTGAAGATTACTGTGCCTTGTGATACTATGTGCAGTTGCTGCCCCGATGCACAGTACTGTGCCCTGATGCAATATTCGTATTTACAAAATATCGCAAATTTTTCATCTAATATTCGCAACACATAAGTTAATTCAAATGTTCGCGATTTCCAGTCATTATTATCTTCATTTCAAAAAAGATTTTTGCAATGCTTATATTCACACATTTTCACAATAAACACTACTGATGTAAAAATCTTGAATATTTGTGATTACAAAGATATAGCACTATATTCAGGTTCTTTCAGGCAAATTCTCAGAATGCCGATATTCGAACAAAAAAAGTGATTTAAATATTCGCAATCAACATTATTGACAGACACTGGACTTTTCTGTGTACCAAGGCACCAAACTAATCAATTTACGGGACAGATTAAAATGGTAAAGCACTCAATCCTCCTCTGTGTTTGTCCATTTTGTAACCTGGGTTTAAAGTGATATTCCTTAGGATTTTATGTAATGAACAATATATTCCAAAATAGGTAAGGTGTAAAGGTGTAAACTTTTTTATGTGATGTTCACAGAATCCTTTCTTACATTTCCAATGGTAGTGGTGATAGGAAGTGTTTTGGCCAGATAAGACAAAAATTTAACTTTTTCTCTATCATCAGAAATGACATGCATTGCACAAATACAGCACTTTGCATCTCCCCAAGAACACTATTACCATAATAAAGCATGCTGATTGAAACATTATGGTAAAGAAATGTTCCTCATCAGCAAGAAGAAGAAAACTGACCACCACTAAGGAAAAATTGGGTGGCACTATATACATTCTGCCAGTGATGTTACATTGTGAATCAAGAAAGATTCTCTTCCAGCAGGTCAATGGCTAAAAACTTTTTTGTGATGTTTCCAGAATCCTTTCTTACATCTCCAATGGTAGTGGTGATAGGAAGTTTTATGGCCAGATAAGACTAAAATTTTACTTTTCATCATCAGAAATGCCATGCATTGCACAAATACAGCAATTTGCATCTCCCCAAGAACACTATTACCATAATTAAAGCATGCTGATGGAAACATTATGGTATAGAAATGTTCATCAGCAGTAAGACCAAAACTGACAAGCACTAAGGGAAAATAGGGAGCACTATATACATTCTGCCAGTGATGTTAGACTGGGATTCAAGAAACTGAAAGATTCTCTTCCAGAAGGTCAATGGCTAAAAAAAAAACAGTTGAGAATCTGTGGAAATATTCAAAATTCCTTTTTATTTGTAATGTACTCTGATCACTATTTCCACCAACCCTTCACTTTCATCTCATCAGTCAAGTCAAGAGAAATCCTTTGTTTTTGTTAAAATATTTATGTCCTTGTAACTTTGTGTATAAATGTGAGTCTCAAAAACCAGAATTGTATTAGCCTGAAGAAGGGATCTAAGACATACTGAAAACTTGCTTCTCTAATGACTACAGTTTAAGGGTTTCACTTAAACTCCAAACTTCTGTACTTATCTGTGGCTAACACGATACAAACTCTACCATCATTTTGAATGTATTTAACTGTGGTTTTAAAACATATTGACATTTGAATTCTATTTTATAGCAGAGATTACATAAGGGGACAAAAAACACAAAAAAGTTAATGGGAAACTGGGCAAGATTTTATTTTTGGGGAAAGCTTCGTTTAAACCGTTTGATTACCCTTTATTTTTATTGCTATATGTCCTAGCACAATGTTAAACATTATTTTATGACAACATTTTAAAAGGGTCTTTTTCAATTTAATTTGTGTATATTGCTTCTTTACAGTCAAGCAGCTGTTCATAAAACTTTCACTAGCAATAAGGGGATCCGAAAGAAGTATTTCAAGGTAAATTTATGTGATATACACTAAATTAAATATATTTAAAACTTGTTAGTTTAAAATAGTTTTTATTTGTTAAGGAGACAAAGTTTCAACATTCTCACAGCTTTATACTTAAACTTATCGTAGCCTTTACTATGTGAGGATTGGATGGACAAGCACATTGGTCAAAAAGTGGTGGTTAATACCTATGTATAGATGACACTTGATGACTTAGTAGACTAGAACAACATTTGTCACAAATGTTTTTAAAATTATTATAAATTATTAAAGCATCACCCATCTGTCTGATCGTCTAAAATGACCATCAGTGATCCTTTCTAGAGACAATTTCTGTACCCAGAATTCTGCGGCAATGGTAAGGTCCTGCAATGTCCTTGACCTTAGGAAACTGAGTGTATTCTATTAGAAGAAGAAAAAAGGGTTTAGGTAAATCCCTTAATCAAGTGGGCAGGAGCTTCAGAGTCAGGCTTATATTAGAATTGATGGTTGGACAGGGTCACTTACTCTTTCTGTTGATGGAACACAAGTATGTGCTCATGTGCCAACAACCTTAGAAGAAGAAGACCTTTCGTTAACGCATTGACAAGAGCTTTTTGTCACAAATTGTGTCACAATTTTTATATTTTCAGTGTTGTTTTAGTCTATCTTAAAATACAAAACCAAGGAATTATGTACAAATAAAGGGCGCCTCCATATGTCCTTTTTTGTTGTTTGTGGCAGGAGATTCTTTATGAAACTTTACTAAAGGAGTTTAGGCTGTTAATTTAGCATAGTGAAGTGCAAGGGATAATTTGCTTAACTAAGTGAATGGTTGGATGCTTTAAGACAGTAGATCTTTACAGAGCAATGAAAGAACAGTCACTTTCAGAGTGTTAACTCGCCGGTTTAGTGAAGAGCTTAAATTTATTTTAGTAAATTAGCTCCAATACTTTTGAAATTCCAATTAAAAGAAATTCTGTAACATGTTATTTACAGAAAATATTGTATTTCGAATTTAGCAATTCTTAACATTCAAATAACAATTCTTAGCTTTAATCTTTCTCTAGATTCAAATGAACCATATTTCTCCAGTTGTCTTCTCAGTCATTAAAAAAGCCATCAATTACCGCTAAAACATAAAGGGATATGGTTTAAAAATATTTACCCTTAAGAAGCTATCTCATCTAGATATCTGGTCCACAGGTGGTTGTTTAGTATAAGGACAAATCATATTAGGTGTAGATAAATGTAAATCCAGCCCTAAAAAATTTTGGGTTGATTTCAGAACAATCGACCGCAGAGCCTGCTTGTTTGGGATCGAATGCTGCCCACCATGAGAAATTGACCAAGAACGAACCAGAAGTCACACAGTGATCCGACACGTCGATATTTTCTTGGTTGATTGTCATTACTTTGGATGGGGACCCTTGATCCCCATCCAAAGTATAGAACAGCAATGAATTCCCTACCTTTGTGTGCACTGCGATTTTTGTACGATTGATTGCCTTTTTTTGTGTTTGCATGTTGTGATTGATCGTACAATGATTGCAGGGGAATCAAGCCGTGTATTTTTTCTTGGCTAAAAATTCATCAGAAATCTGAATATGTGGTGATATTAACCTCCCTAGCGCACTGCTGAGGTCCAGATTTCTGTACCAAAAGTGCACCATAGACTTTAATGGTAAATGTTTCTTATGTTGTAAGCCTGTAACTTCCCAAAATATGTCCGTACAAGGGTCTAATAGACATCCTGAATATAATACTGTTTGAAACAAACAATTATGTAAAATAAAAATGTACTTTATAATAAATTTGATGAGAAAACACAAAAATCAGGGCACAAAGCTATGCTGCTATGTACTAAATCTCGCTAAAATAAGGTCTCTGGTGCCCCAAATGTGCCCATTTGCAGTTAACCCTCTCTAACCTGGTGTGATGGATGTGATAAAATTTTCTATGTAGAAAACTGCTTTCAATGTGCTGCTATGTACTAAATCTCGCCCAAATAAAAAGTCTCTGGTTACTGCATATGGGCACATCTGGGGCACCAGAGACTTTTTATTTGGGCGAGATTTAGTACATAGCAGCACATTGAAAGCAGTTTTCTACATAGAAAACTGATTTCGTGCTATTCACTTTTAAATTTCCCGCTGCCTCCCTGATGTGACGTTATCACGTCACTCGGAGGGGGGGGGATGAGCCAGCAGCCAGCATGTCGCATCAGGGACCGCGGGACAGCGCGAAACAGTAAGTATGCGCTGCCGGAGCCCCGATATTCACTGGACAGCATCATCTTCTCCAGTGCTATAGTGATGGTAGCAGCGCTGGAAGAGATGCTGCCATCGCTAACGCTAGGGCGGTTAACCTCTATAGAAATCATAAAACACTTTTAGCAGAAAAGCCGCTAATGAAAAATAAGCAAACATACATATACAGTACATTAAAACCATAATACATACAATACAATACATACATAATACATACAAACATACAATGTGATTTAAATAGGAGTGATATTAACCCCTAAAAAATTCACAATTAACCCATTAGTAGGGATGGTCGAAAAATTTGCAGTGCGAATTTTTATGTAGAAATTATGCCGAAAATTCGCATAGCCGAATTTTGATGGGGTAATTTCGACTTTTCGCCGAAAAGTCGAAAATCAGCCTGATATTTCGACTGAAATTTCAACTTACAAAATAACTTTGCTTTTGATTTGCTGTGCCGCTATTTCGCGTGCGAGTATCGCCATTTTATTTAAAATTTTCGCATGCGGGAGTGATTGGAATATTTGCATTGGCGGAAATTCGCATTGGCGAAAATTCGCATGGTGCTAGCTAACTTTGTCAGCTTATTGCAAAGCCCCTGAAAATAGTATTCTCACAAAAATTGCTGGAGTTGTAGAGAAGGGTTGGGGGACATTGCTGGAGTTGTAGAGAAGGGTTGGGGGGACATTGCTGGAGTTGTAGAGAAGGGTTGGGGAAACATTTGAAAACAATAAGTTTTGCTCTAACATGTCAAGTTTGTGTATAAATTGGGTTTAAATCTCAGCTCTGTTTGTAAAGCTCTGCTACTATGTACACTGATTCTAGGCTTTATACAAATTTTTTTGTGTTTTATGCGAATTTTTTGCGTTATGCGAATTTTCGACTTCGACTAGAAAAAAGTCGACATTTCGCAGTCGAATCGAAATTCAAATGGGAAACTCGAAATTTAAGTAGAATCGAATTTTATTCATTTCGACCATCTCTACCCATTAGCAAAAACGCTGCTAGTAAAAAAACATACATATACATTGAAATACTGGTTATAGGTAATAACATAAAATAAATGTATATGTATTGTATAAAATCCAATAAAAATAAAATAAATACAGCTTCCATCTGATTTTTCTTTTAACAAAAAACATAGAAAAAATCCAAGAAAAACAAAATAAATTCAGGTTCCATTTGATTCTTATTAAAAAAAACTTAAAAAAATACAAGAAATATAAAATAAATCCAGGTTTCAACAGATTAAAAAAATATGAAAAGCATATGGCTTCATGCTTCCGACAATTCATTCTTAGTTCTGGTGGGAACAGAGCATTACTGCAGGTGGCTTAACAAATGTAATCAATGTGTCAGTGACGGCTATGGGGAGCTGTGTATATCACTACAATATGGGGGAGCTGTGTATGTATGACTATATTACGGGGGGGGGGGGGGGGGGGGAGCTGTGAATATGTTGTGGAGAAGACAGTGAGGATGACTGGAATTATTAAAACCACTGTACATATGGGGTGAGTACTCAGCACCATCTCCTGTTACTCATCTTAGTTCACAAAAAAAAATATGTGCACTAATGTATGTAAACTGTCAACTATAGGAATCAGCTATTTTTCTAAATGTAAATTGGAAAAAGTATTACAAAAATACAGCATAAATCAGTGAATTAAGTGTTGGCTCAATCGTTATGGTTGGGACCAATTGTCCACCAAGGATCTGCTCCCATCCAAATGGATTTTAGCACTAGTGCTACAACAGATTCACACGTTGACACTGTGTTCAGAGAAATGAAACTTCTGATTTGATTCTTATAAACTACGTTTAGTGTGCAAACATCATGTAAGCTTAGCATAATAAGCTCCTCCAACCATTGGAATTTTCTTATCTTATATATAACTTGGAGAAGATGCCATATTGGTTCCACATATCTTTCACAGATAAGAGGGAGAGGGATAAGCGGCCAATTTGAGCAAGGAATAGAAAAAAATAATGTAAATGTATATACATATGTACATTCATTGGATTCATGGTTTTATGGCATCCTCCTAAAGCCTATTTTCCTTTTTTGGAGTTTTGTGCAGCATAGTTTGTGGAAGTGCAACGCATTCACCCAACCCATCCATAGCCAGGAACCAATGTGTGTATGTGGACAGAGTCTAAATAATTTTTTTTTTTTTTGGAAGTCGTATTTACCAGAATGTTTGCAAATAAAAAAAAAAGTCTGCTTCTTGTCAAGCAGCTCAGAACTGCAGAATAGAATTTCATGGTTAGACACAAACACCATAAATGAGATGCATTACATTCGGTTTCATGTAATACACTTCATTGTGCTCTGTACGATGATACATGGTCAGCAAACTGCTTTCTCTCTTCATTTGTCACTGGTATTAACTTGTATCATCATGTTTCCATGCTGGTGCACTAATAAAAAACAATGAAACAAGTATGTTATTTTGACAAAGTGTTTACAACCTCTGCTGTGATGTAATGCTCAGTGTACAAAATAAAATGATATTCTAGAAATATAACAAAAAGTAATGAACATGAACATGACACAAGGGGCATATTTCATTAGGGTAAAACAATATTATAGGATGGTGATCAGACTTTGATGATGTAAGAACCAACTTACTTATTAAACATGTAGAGTATCCAAAGGACCCTCTACCATCACTCTTCTTTTTTGCAGACTCAATCTTGCAAATGAAGTGTAGGTTATACACCTCTCACCATTTTTTGCAGCTAGTGGGAATAATTATAGTTCATACATATGTTTAGGTTACAGTTTATTAGAGGTAAATGGGAATTTTAAATACATTTTCTAAAGAGTATTAATGCCCCACCATGAAGCCCAGTGTTTTTAAGTTATGGTCTATCTTTACTAGGATAGTAAATTAGGATTTTTGATCCTACTTATATATCTGTTGATTCCATATAGTTAACTGAGGATTTTGCATCCTTCCCCCATAATCTGTTGAGTTGTAAAAGGGTGAACGATGAGGTGTTTCCCCCTTTTAAATCAATTTAATGGGTTTACTCGTTTGGAGTGAGTGGTATTGGGTTCCCTGTTGTTCCTTGGATGACAGAGAGACAAGAATTGAGGTAAGAGCATTAGAGGACCTTTGGCAAGAAGTTCATAGAATTGAGAAAAATGAATGAAACTCAAATAAAATTGAGATTTCAGTGTTTACGGGGAGACAAATGTTTAGATAACAATAAGTTAGGACCCATCTTCCAGGGCAGCAGAATTACCACTTTCAATTAAGAGGATGTGAGAAACCTGTTTGTAACCATTTGGAAGAAATGAGCTCTGTATTCTATAAGGGATGTCAGTCATATTTGTTGCTGAGGTAATGCTTAAGGAAACACTGACATCTGATAACCTGATGCCTTGTGTCTCTTCACCAACTATGTTCTGACTCTCAACAACTGACACCCACTGTGCATTGTTCAGTGAGTCACCCCCACGGGTGACTGCATTGCGGTCCCTGAGAGGTGACACCTCTGTGCCTCCCTCGGACTGATCCTTGCGCTGCTTGTGGGGCTTCCTGGACGTGCTGTGCGTTTGTGGACACTCTGAGCCGCAAGGCCCTCCCCATGCTGTACCCAGGTTCGAGCTGAGTGATCCCCCAGGCTGCTTGTTTTTTCTGATTCAACTATCTCCCTGAAGAAGCCGCTCAGGCGAAACATGTCGGAGGGAATCTACAGGGAGTGCAGAATTATTAGGCAAATGAGTATTTTGACCACATCATCCTC
>CM070036.1:51737580-51748221 GCA_036250615.1 Ptychadena robeensis | reverse complement strand
GGAGGACACTGGTGGTGATGGTCAGTGTGGAGGACACTGGTGGTGATGGTCAGTGTGGAACACCCCGGGGGGGATGAATATTCCCCATGGATGGATGGATGGGATATTCAGTGAAGACTGTAGATTACACAGAACACTGCCCTAGCTAATGGTTCCCTATAGCAGCAGCAGCAGCAGCAGCAGCAGCTCTCTTTCCTAACTCTCTCCTTCTTTAGCAGAATGTGTAATGGCGTCCTGTACTTGATATGTTATAGGGGGTGTGAGGGTCTGTGAGGTGGGGGGTGCTCATTGGGTGGATTATGTCTGCTGACTGTGACTCACAGGGGTCAAAGTTTCTGCAATGTTAAAAGATAGGGGGCGATCCGAACTCGCCATATGTTCGCGAACATAGGCGAACGCGAACATGCGATGTTCGCCGCGAATAGTTCTCCGCGAACAGTACGGGCCATCACTAATGGGGGTCCACTGCTTCTGTGGTTCATCAGTGACACTCCAAAATCACAGGTCCTTTCTACCCATTTTGAACTGCTGCAAGCATAACTGGAACTAAAACATGAGGCACATGGCCTATTGCAACAAAGTTTAGTTTTGCCAATGGAAAAGGAAAAAATAAAATAATTCATCCACAACGATGGTTTATCCCCGATACCCTTGCTAGAAGCCATACAGTAATGCTCTGGAGTAAGATGTTCTTGATACAACATCTTTCCTATGGAGCTCTTTTTTTTCTTCACATGCAACAGTCATCTTGTTTCATTTGCTGTGTTATTTTTATAAGCATATGTGACATTAGTCATTTTTGTATCAAAACAACTAAAGGCAGAGGGAAATGTCAAAGGCACAAAGTCAACCAGTCTTTCAACTTCAAATAATGCTCACATCTGACCCCTACCAAAACAACAGAGCATTGAAGAATCCCTCTACAGTATCAGTCCTATTCTGCAGCAGATATAAATATATAATAATCACTGAGGAATATCACCAGAAAAATGATGTACTGTAATTCTGTACTTTACAAAAATGTTATTTCTACAGATTAAACTCGTAAAAAGTCTTTAGAGGTTTGTTTGGTTAGTACTTTTCAGTTAAATGCAGTTCTGTTTACTAATGTATAAGTCATAAATTAAATAAAACATTATTCATTTACTGACTGGGTAACATATTCACTCTTAACATACATGTTAATTTGCCTATTACAAAAGGACATCAGAAAGTACATAGCACAGTAAATATTCAACCTTTACTCACCTATAACTTTCTTTCCCTCTATTTTATTGATCTGATTATATTTATCTATGTTCTTGAGTTTAAAGAGGTGTATCAATTTTAATATTTTCCCTTAAATATATTCTGTCTTTATACTACTTTTTTTAAGTGTTAACTTACATGCATTCGTATAATGACCACCTCATCAATGAACTGCATCAATTGTAGTGTTACAAAATGCTTTGAGACAGTAATTTTAGTCTTAAGCTTAAAAATATAGGTGCCTCTATCTTGATCCTCTTTTGTGAGTATCTTTGACCGATAAAACGTTTGTGTACCAAAGGACAATTAAAGCCTAATTTAATTTAAGCCTTTATTGCTAAAGTCCTCTGTGTCCCATCACCTGCATCATTGATTTTCCTTGGTGTAAATTTATCTTTGAAATACGTGGCCAAGTCCTGGGTAGCGAAGGTGTCAGTGGGAGAAGGAGGTGAAGGATTAAGAAGAGAGTCAAAGGTGAAGAATAGGCAGTGTGAGGTGGGTGTGTGTGAGGATATCAGTGTAGAGAAATTGTTCTTTTAGGAAATAGTAATGGATGCATTACATTGATGGAGTTTGGCCTTGTAGATGAGAAAGCCACTGTACTGACCTGACTCACTTATGCTCTGCCCTGTGAGCAGCTTGTTGAATGCAACAAGTGTGCTTACCATGCCAGGGATGGGGGTGTATTTTTCTAATGTATTGAATATCATCTGTGCTTGATATGGCTATATATAATGAGATATTTCTGATTTCACAAGTTATAGTATATAATGTATATAGTTTAAAATGGATATGTATTAGCCTCTAGTAGTCTATAAGCCCTAAACAGAAAAATGGTGGCATACATACTGACATATTAACCCCCCTAGTGTTTTATACAAACCCATCGCATCAAAAACAAACTTTACCCATGCTGGGATGGACAAAACTTACATATGCCCCTAAAAGCAATGTCAATTCTTTCTCCCGCAAACCCTCCAATCTACTCCAGCACCACCCCTTTTGCGTTATCAGTGACACCCAAGGGGCAGCGTTCTATACACCTCCACAATAATGGAGGGGCATCGGTTTCCCAGCCCACATCGCCAGCATCACCGATGAGTAGGGGGAGTAAAAAAACTGTGTACTCTGTTGCGATTGCCTGTACTGTTAAAATGTCACGGTACAGGCTGAGTGCTAGGGAGGTTAATGTGTCTTCTTTGATTCAAAACAGTAGGTTTAGAATAAAACTGATGGAGAAATATAGTAACAAAATTGTCAATCCCAGTTGCCAAAACAAATAGAACCTAACATAAAAGCATTATGTAAGCTTAGGACCACTGTAAAGGTGTCTACTTATTTATGAATGACTACCACTGTCAGTTCATATACCTTTTTGTCATAGCAAATACAAAAACATATATTCTTTTAGATAAAAATAATTGCAGGCAAAGTCACAAAAAGAAATATGTTTCTTTGTTTCTGATGGCTGAATTTACAAAGAATAATAACATTGATAACAAAAATTCATTTCTATTTCAAGGTCTAAGATGGAAAAAGAGCATGTGTCAGGTAGAAACGGAACGTGTTAGCTTTGTATTCTATTGAATTTGCACTTTGCTGCTGGAGGGAGGTGCATGGATAATGAGTTTCTCTACATTAGTTCATGTTTCATGGCCTTCACACAATTCTATTCCACTCCCCCCGGAGTCAATAGATCTCATTACTTACAGAAATTTTGCTTTGATACCTGTCATGGGAAACAGCACAAGTTGATTTTAGCAAGTCGTTGTCACTAGCATATGGCATGCTCTAAACAATTAGGTAGTTGCAACTAAAACTGTTACTTCTTCTCAAAGTCAAAATCGAAATAAAACTTTGTATCAGGAGAAAAAAGACGCTCTAATTCCCTAGACGTAGATTTCAGAAAATCTGTATGTTTTTTTTGTATTTGCATAAAGAAGTACTGTTTCAAGGCACAAAGCTCACCTAGAAAGAATAATTCATGTTGGTCTATCAGTTGTTTCATCCTGAATGTATCCATTATAATCAAACTGGTCTGCCATGTTAAAAAATTTTCCCAAATCAGACACATTTGGTTTTAGAAGAAATTAATCACAGATCCATTATATTCGATAGCTGATTTATTATTATTAACTCATATTTCTATAGCACCGGCATATTACACAGCGCTTTACATACTTTGCTTTAGCAAGTTGTTATATTACTGTCTCTTTTAGAGGAGCTCACAGCCTAATATACAGTGCCTGCAGGAAGTATTCACAGTGCAGCACTTTTTCCACATTTTGTTATGTTACAGCCTTTTTCCAAAATGGCTTAAAATAATTTTTTCCTCAAAATTCTACAGACATCACCACATAATGACAACATGAAAAAGGTTACTTGAGATTTTGGCAAATGTATTAAAATAAAAAAATTGAGAAAGCATGTGCATATAAGTGTTCAGAGATCAAATTGAGCTCTGGTGCATCCAGTCATACCTGATCATCCTTGTGATGTTTCTGCACCTTATAAAGTCCCACAGTTCATGTCAGAGCACAAACCAAGCATGAAGTCAAAGGAATTGTCTGTAGACTTACAAGACAGAATTGTCTTGAGGCACAAATCTGGCGAAGGTTACAGAAAAATGTCTGCTTCTTTGAAGGTCCCAATGAGCACAGTGGTCTCAATCTTCAATAAGTCGAAGAAGTTCAAAACCACCAGGACTCTTCCTAGAGTCTTAGTCAGGAAGGTACCCAAGATCCTGATGGTCACTCTGTCGGAGGACCTCTGTAGAGAGAGGAGAACCTTCCAGAAGGACAACCATCTCTGCAGCAATCCACCAATCAGGCCTGTATGATAGAGCTGCCAGACAGAAGCCACTCCTTAGTAAAAGGCACATGGCAGCCTGGAGTTTAACTAAAGGCACCCAAAGGACTCTAAAACCATGAGAAACAAAATTTTTGGGTCAGATGAGACAAAGATTAAACTCTTTTGTGTAAATGCCAAGCATCATGTTTGGAGGGAACCCAGCATCACCAGGCCAATACCATCCCTACATTTAAACATGGTGGTGGGAGCATCTTGCTGTGGAGATGTTTTTCAAAGGCAGGAACTGGGACACTAGTCAGGATAAAGGGAAAGAAGACTGTAGCTGTGGACAGAGACATCATGGATGAAAACCTGCTCCAGAGTGCTCTTAATAGTGCATAAACTGGGATGACAGTTTACCTTTTAGCAGGACAATGACCAAAATCACAGAGATGACAAAGGAAGAAAATGACAATGACAAGAAAATGTCTTACACATTGTCATGATGGGGTGTGGGGAGAATTTACAGTGGAATGGCTTTTAGCATTTAGATTAAAGACAATGGTAGAATTTGTATGCTGCTGACTTCAGTTTTGTATCAAAGTTGCTGACACATCAGCACTGTATACTGAAAAATTGGAAGTGAGAGGAAGAAACCCAAGATAGATACAACCAACCAAACCAAAAGGATGACACTGACTCATTTTACATATGTGTTTCCTTTTTCATTATGTTCTATTGTGAGAGGGAGTTTAAACTTGCATTTTAAGTGAATCATTTCTTGCTTGACTGTCATGATATCTTCCAACACCATAACCCAACTCTATCCCCACAAATACATTTTAAATGTTATGTAATTCTGCTAATCCTGAATAAATATGTTTTTACGGAGTACTGAAATCTCAGTGGCTTCACTAGTATACACATTGATCAGAATGCTTTATTTTGAGGTTACAAATATAGAACCTCTAGGGATTCAACAAGTTTCAGCTGTGCAGCTATGTACCAACAATATTTTCTGAATGTGATACATTGTTTTGTTAACAATTTGGAAAAAATGAAGGAACTCTGGTATCCTTTACTCTGCAAAACTTTGTAATCCAAAATAACAGAGCCATTAAGTAAGGGATTGTAAAAATAGAATTGTTGGATTTGATTAAATAAATAGCAATTTACAGCACAACTGTCTGGAAAGGGCTTTGACTTAAATGAAGATTTAAGAGTCTCTCCCCCCCCCCCCCCCCCCCCCATTTCATATGAACTTACAGTTTACTTTGCTTTGTTAATTTTTTGTAAATTTTTTAAGTAACTACATTTTACATATGCTTATGAATTTTTTAAAGCAATTTTTAGTAAAATAAATGGCATCCATTTATTAGCCATTATCCATATTCAGATGTTACATGTACAGCATTAAATAGAAGCCACAAGAAAAGCACTTTTTCTTTGTCTCCAAGAATCCATGCCACATTATGCCTTAAATCATTCTCACAATGTTTCAGAATTGAAGAAGATTTGTTTTATCCTTTGCTTTTACTGTATTAGTTTCAGTTGTTGGCAGCGCTCCTGTATCAACTTTAAGTGTCCCAAATGGATTTTGTTCTCCAAGTTTTGTATCTGAATAGAAAGTCATTAGTGTTACCCTGAATATGGCCATCTTTCATTGTAATTTGCATGTGATCCATCTTTGGCTCTTTCTGTACCCCTACCACCTGCGCAAGTAAACTCAAGCCAGCAGATGCTGTACTTTGTCTCTAATGCTTACCTTGCATTTTGCTGTTAGAATAAGGAACATAATGAATAGTCACTTGTCAATCCCTTTCTTTGTATTCCCACTTTAATTTATATTGCATCTGATGCCTAGAAAAAAATATTCAATTTACACTTGCAATGTCAGTGTGTATTCTTTATAAAGTAACAAAGTGTCCTGCCAACTGGAGTGGTAATATCCCCAATGATGGCAGTCATGCATATTGCTGAATTACACTGACTTATTAATATATGCCCAGAACGAACATACAGAATATGCTTTAGACTCGAAAATCATTGATCTTGCTAAATTGAAAATACCAGGATAAACTACTTTTGAAAATATATCCTGATCTGGAAAAACTCTTGCCCAATTAATATCCATAACTGATTTTGTAGACCCATTACCAATTTTGCCCCTAAAACACCTCCAAAAACAAAATGGACTACAAGCTATATTCGTACAATCTAAAGAAATGTTATTGTCCTACAAAAGATTTCATGGCAATGACCAAAATTTTTTAAATGATATTTTTACAGAAAAAAACTTGGTTACTCTTCCATTTTATATGGCTTCAGTGGAAATCAAAGTGCAAGTCAGGCTTGTAGTGAAAAACATATTTGCTACAGATAGCATCTGGACATGAGTATGAAGACATTTAGCATAAATTGCCACCTTTCAGCCCACTGCAGCTCGGTAAACGACAGTGCGCTCTCGCTGCCAGCGAGAAACAAATGCGAACGGCTGCAAAATAGTGCAGGTGCTCACAGGTTATCTAGATAAGGACACCATAAAGGTCCTATAGGGCCAAAGCCTGAAAACATTCTGGCGGACACCTTATGTTGCATCCACCGATCAGTTAGGTTTATGGGTCATTTACCTGTCAGTTAAAAACCAGCCAGCGTAAATTAGCCCTTAGTCCAGAAGGATTTGTGCCCCTGTACATGTATCCTTTTGGTAGCATTATATTTTGGTAGCATTAAAACTACCATTGGTAGCATTAAAAGAAGCAGATCAGTAGGCCACCTTACTGAGACATGCCTGCTGTTGTTGAAAAAAAAAACACAGATTGTGCTCATCAGCACCACAAGATTTGAAAGTATTCTTAAAATCCTATTGCTTATTGGCATTTGCCATTACAGATGGCAAAACTCAAGTACATTATCTTATTATCATGATCATAGGCAGTGTTATCATAAGCCCAGTGAAGGGAGATCTGGATGATGCCATTTACCTCCCAGAGGAGGGTTGACAACAAACTTTCCAACCAGAGCCATTGTTTGGTACACAATAGTGTTGAGCTAGAATGTATTGCAAAAATCATATTCGCATTGTGAAAATAAACATAGCATGTGACCATTCATTTTGAAGATTTTCACAATGTGAATATTATTTTTGCAATACATGGCCATATATTTCAATTTACAAATATTGAATCAAATATTAGTAGAATTATTCGTGAAATATTGTGAATACGAATATTGCCTTTGCCGCTCATCACTAGTACACAAGAGCTAAAGAACTTGCAAGTCAAGGGGAGGACTGCAATATTATTAAAAAACAGCTACAACACATTCTTTGGTTTGCCCCTTGTGAATAGTACAATCTTTATATGTTTTGAGTAAGGACGAACTTCTCTGGCCATTCCTGCAGTGCCTAAATCATTGTCTACACCACTGCCACAGAATTTGATGTTGATATTACTTACAGCAGCTTAAATACGATAATATGGGGTGATGCCATGGTTTTGGGCATGGTGTTGCCCCAAACTTATTGAAGTCTCTGTTTACTGGGAGATGGAAGGAGTTTTTTGTACCTGTCCATACAGTTTTTTTCCAAATGTTCTTATGTCCATCTAGGTAAATAGAATGCATGTCTCCTTTGATCATATATCTTCCTTTAGGTGTATGAGCTGTGACTGTAAAGCTGAACCTTTTTTTTTTTGTAGCCATGCTTGATATACAACATCCATGATTTGTACATTTTCCCTGTGGATAAACATTCTAATTGTTATTTTTAACTGGAATAAATAGGAGAATACCCTTTAAAGATGTAAAATAGCACTTGTCTGCATTTTATGTAAATTGTTCCCATTAGATATTAAGTATCAGATATTCCCATCCTATGATTTAAACTGCAATATTATAAATCATGTGAATGTCTAAGGCATTATATCATTATCCTGCATCTTTGTTGAAATAGGTAGAATTTACAAAATATCTGATTGTTCTTCACAGTAGTAATTTCATTCTCATTTGTAATTTTGTAATCAAGTACACTGCTAAATAAATCACTTTTCACATATTCGCTTTTCTCCTTGCACAAGAAAGGCTGAGAGTGCTGATTATCAACCTCTTTTTATTTGTACTGCCTGCAAGGAAAAAAAATATTTTCTGCTGTCTTTATGTGACTTACATTTTCATAGGTGTCATTTATTTTGACAAATCAACCAGAAACACTTTATTCCACAGTCTTAAGAGATTTCAATGCACTGACCAGACAAAAGTATGTCTCCAAAATGTAAAATAGGGTGACTGAGTGTCTCCAAGAAATGTGATAAAATATAAACAGCACAAGTTGTGACATCTTGCTGTCTCATCTAGATCGCAAGTATGTTGTCTTTGCACTTAGAACTTACCTTATTCTATTTCATACCTCATTACTTCCTCTAACTTGCTTGAAAGATACTAAGATATGGGAAATGTTGATTTTGGGGAATGTAGAACTCACTTTAACCTGGACAAAAGGAATGCTTTAAAATGTGTTTATACAGCATTTGTACAGATAAGATCTATTTGAACAGAACTGTGTGGCCAAAAAGATTTATTGTCCCAGATAATGTACGTTCAAATTTGCCTGTTGGGTAAAATAAGTAAAATCCTTCCTTTTTACATGTGGAATAAACGAGGATTACTTAGGATTTGCTAGACAATTTAAACCAGAATAGAATCTATGCAAGAAAAAACCCATTTCAATAACCCTTGTTAGATTATTAACATAGTACACAAGGAAAACAGTGATGGAGTAAGAGCTTGTCCCCACAGGCAAAGTTGGCCTCGGTGCGTCGCAAGCTCGCAAGCCGGCAGCTGCTCGGGGCCGAATAAAGTTCTGGAGCAGTCGTCGCGGCTAACTACGTGTCAATGCAGCCGCTAGTGGCTGGTGGCAACACGCGACCAAACCGCGGATGCCTGTTGCTGGCACCCACAACGCAAGTGGGGAACAAGCCCACGGAAATGAATAAAATTAATGGAAGCGGTTGCCTGCGGCTCAGAACCGCGTGCCGAGTGGCCAACCCCGTCTGTGGGGTTAAGCCCTTAGAGAAATTCAACTTTATAACAGTGTGTAAATGGATTCTAATTCCAAACAATATAATACACAAATAAGTACCGCACCTAAATTTAAAATATTCAGAGCAAATGTTATCTATATTTCTGTGTGTCCTTTTAGGTGTCTCGCAAAAACAAATTGGATCCTGGAAGTGTTGTAAATACTTGGAATGAAGTACCTATTTACTCAAGTATAGGACGAGTTTTCAGCCCAAATAAATGGGCTTAAAAAGCCCCCCTCTGCCTATTCTCAGTTCAGACCACAGGGTGCCACTAACCTTTCCGGGTGTTCTCGGTGCAGGCGCCGGCAGCCTCTGTGGGTGGTCTGAGGACTGTTCCGAACCTGCTTTCTAGTCTCCTTCTTCTGCTGCAGCTGGTCTCCAGTGCAGACAATGAATTTGCTTATAAAGTGTCATAAGAACCATCAAAGCAGCCTAAGCGGCCATTATGGGGTCCGTGGCTACAAGGGGGTCCAATTTTCTTGGCTGACTGTTCTTTCTTCTATATTCGGTATTCTAACTGCCGAATTCCCAAGTGGGACTCCGCTGGTGAAATGTAAACTTGGACGGCAGGGCCATCTTGTGGTCATATTGTTAGAGGTGGAGATGGTGAAATTTCATTTTGAAAACTCCACTAACTGACTGAAAATATCTGCAACATTGCCCATCTAGGCTTATACTTGAGCCAGTAAGTTTTCCCAATTTTTGTTGATAAAATTAGGTACCTCTGCTTATACTTGGGTTGACTTTTAATCAAGAATATACAGTACATACCACAGAACAGCAAAACCAAGACTGCTACAGCTAATTTGATCATTACCATACAGTTTTTGACAAAAATTATCTTTTTTGCAGTAGGATCTGGTAAGGATGTAAAATGGACCAACTAAGACCACTCCTGAGCTTAAGAAAGACTTGTGTCAACCAAAAAGAGTCTATATGAGGGGAAGGGCTTTATGTGGCTGGGTACCTTAGATTAAAGTCCCTCCACACTGCCCACTGAGTTGGCACAGAAGGTACACTGAAGGCCCAGACTACCACATGGCCACATACAGTCCAACTCCATACAAGTCTCCATTTTCTCCAGATTATGCACAAAAAGAATAACAGTCGACAAAGATGTATAGTAAATGAGTAATAATGGAAAATGAAAAGGAGGGGGAGGGGAGAAGAATGCTCAAGTTATCATGTGCCACGTCCCTCTAAATCAAGGAAAAACAGAAGACTCGTCTTCCATCCACATTGGGACTTTTTAGGCACTTAAACAAATCAGTATGTCTAAAATTCAATTTATTAGATATATATCAAAAAAACGTTGCATAAAAATACATACAATTTACTGTATGGGTCAGAGCCTCAAACACACATAGGGTTGACCTCATAAAGATAGAACAAATTTTACAATACAATAAAACATATTCGGTCACGAGTGATAAAATGGAATATATCTATGATATAGGCTGACATGATTCTCAATGAACCCAAAAAACTCATTAATATCAAAGCTGAATATTTTTGGAAGTAGTTT
>CM070036.1:51724604-51737480 GCA_036250615.1 Ptychadena robeensis | reverse complement strand
CTGGTGGAGATGGACAGTGTGGAGGACACTGTTGGAGATGGACAGTGTGGAGGACACTGGAGGTGATGGACAGTGTGGAGGACACTGGGGGAGATGGATATTCCCCATGGATGGATGGATCACTGTAGATCACACAGAACACTGCCCTAGCTAATGGTTTCCCTATAGCAGCAGCAGCAGCTCTCTTTCCTAACTCTCTCCTTCTTCAGCAGAATGTGTAATGGTGTCCTGTACTTGCTATGTTATAGGGGGTGTGAGGGTCTGTGAGGTGGGGGGTGCTCATTGGCTGGATTATGTCTGCTGACTGTGACTCACAGGGGTCAAAGTTTCTGCAATGTTAAAAGATAGGGGGCGGATCGAACATGTGCGAACGCGAACATGCGATGTTCGCCACGGATAGTTCTCCGGCGAACAGTTCGCGACATCACTAGTGGGGAACTCCCAGGTTGTGGTACACTTACTGGCAGTGGCTGAAAGCAGTTTCCAAGGCATAGTATAGAGATGGAAGGTAGGGACGTAGCCAGACAGGCAGGCTATAGTCAGGGCAGGTGGCAAGCAGTGTAGTCAAAAAACGATCCAAGGGTCAATAACAAGAAATAGGAGGGATGTAATCAGAGCCCATGGAACAGAGACTTAAAAGACCTCTTTGTTCAGGCAAGTTCCTGTTGCCTGATGATTCCTTAAAAACAAGGTCAGGTGGTCTGATTGGACAGGGCTCCAGGTGCGTGATAAGCAGTGCTAATCAGGTATCACTAAGGAGAGGGAGCAGGAGTCACATCAAGAGCCACCATCACTTCCACCAGCAGAGGAAGCTGATCTTCGAAAGGTCATGGTCCTTTAAGGTTTGGGAAGGGAAACAGCAGAACTGGTAGAGGGCTCATCTGCAGTAACAAATCGTTGTCATTGTGTCGTTATGTGACCATTTCTCACTATGGGAGTTCCGTGCTGATTTTGACAAAGGTCAACAGGTCTCTGATGCAATTGTGTGTATACGTCCATTTAATTGCATTGGACAGTATTTTAGTGCATGGGAAACAAGGCCTTTTTTATACTGATTGTTTAGATTGATACTAATTGTTGATGTGCTGCTTATTGTGGACATATGAGTGTTAACCCAGAGTGTAGCTTAGGGTAAGTTTGTTTACAATTATTACTCACTTACTTGCTAATCTCTCCAAAGGGAGCCCACAGCGTATTTTCATGTTGGCATCCTCAAAATCCTCATGGGTTCCATGGCTAGGAGGTGGGATGGGACCTACACCATTGACCCGCATGTAAATACAGGCATGAGCGCCCTGGGTCCTCAAATCCCAGTCTCCAAATCATCAATGACACTGGGGCATGAAGGGAGGGTGAGAGGGCAGTAATTCAAACAGATTATGATGTGATATCTGTTGCAATTATCTGTACCGCTTTTTTTAAAAGAATAGTTTACAGGCAGAATGTCCAGAGGGTTAACTAATAATTTATAGTAGTGCTACAAAAATAAAATCCATCTCTTTTCAAGTCAACCATTACAGTTCACTGAGTAGTGGAATGGTACATAGGTAAGTTGTCAATTGCCAGAAGTTATAAAATCATAAATAATAGGTTACCAATACCCTATGGTGTCCCAATTTCTTCTAATTACTTACAATGCAACCCCCTCTGTCTGCATACAAGTTGTGTTGGCACACAATGTGGTATCGTAGCCTTGTCAGTATTTTTTAAACAGTATTGTACTGTACAATGTAGTGTGGCACTATAAAAATATCCAGAAAAAAGCAACAATGGAATAGAGACAGAGGGAGTACAGTCTCCTTCACTATCAAAAGGTATTTGGTGAGGGGGGTCTCAGACAGGAAAGGTTTGGCAGTCCCAAAGCCACAATAGCATTAGAATGCAAGTTTCTTAGAGTAATCCAGTTTGTGTGATAGATGTCTCAGGATATTAGGTTCTATTATAGCCCAATATTGGCTGTAGTAGGTACTTCTACTTATTAGTATATATACTCATAGGTTTCAACTATAAAGTGCAGGCTTCAAGTTTAACAGATTGCCAGAAAACTAAAAAATGTCTTACCTAGACCACAAGACACCGTCAATGGACTACCGCAGACTAAAATAAAGTATTATGGACTGCTGTAATACTTTTACAGATTAGGTTTGTGAAATAGGGTTTTATTACACTGACAAGTAAGTGAAAAGATGGTTACTCAGTGAGTGACAACAACTGTCAAACATGGAGGAAGATGCATAATGGTCTACGACTGTTTTGATGAAACCATGGTTGGTAATTTGTACTGAGTGTGCTCCTCCCTGAACAAAAAAATGACTTCACAGCATTCTGCAGCACTGTGAAGCACCATTTAATGTGCACTTAGTTGATCTGGAATTTCACCCACAGCAAGATATTGACCCAAAACATAAATGAAAGCTTTAACGAGTATTTGATTTAGAATTTTGAAATGCTACAAAAAAGATTGGAATTAATTTTGAGTGCTTTGAGCCTATGTAGGAATATGGAAATGTATGCAAAAACTATCTTAGTAAAAAAACATTGTAAAGCTGGGCATACAGGGTCCAATTCCTGCACGGTCCGATCCCCGATCGGATGTCGTGTGTGCTCCCGCATCTCTTAAGGATTGGGTCGTGCAGGAATTGGAGGCTGCAACTGACTAGGATTGGACTGAAATCAGCCGTGGGATCTGACAGGACGTATAATTTTAGTTCGATCCCATTAGTTCAGCTGGGGACGGCTGCCCCCAGCTGAACTAATGAGCTGCAGAAGCAGAGTGCCATCCGATTCTCTGCACTAGCGGGAGGGCCTGCTGCTGCATAGGATCGGACAAGGAATAGACGGTACATCGTACCGTCTATTCCCAGGTTAAGCCTGAAATCTTACCAACATTGTCTTCAGACTTCAGAGTTACCAACATTGTCTTCAGACTTTAACCAAATCAAGCTGGTTTTCGATTAAGCTAAACAACCTAGAAGCAAACAGGTTGTTCCTGGGAAAGGGTGGGAAGACCTTTCTGAAGACTATTTAACCATTTCACAAAAAATGCCAGCAGTCCATGCAGCTTTTATGTCTACCAATAGGTTGCTACTATGTGGAGGCAAACGTTTAAAAGACATATTTTTTTATATATTCTAAGCATTCATTTGATGCACAGTTGCAAAGATGCACTCACAACAGTTTATTCATTTTAAAATAAATACCCCAATAATCTTGTATATAAAAGACTTCTAAAAGATAAATCTTTCCTGCTCTTACTTATGTCTTCAGTGTAGAGGATAAAATCAATTACTAACAATTTATAGCTACATGAACAAATTGCAGCTTTTTTGTGATTATTGTGTGAGATCAATCACTCCACTGTGCTACTGAAAAACTTGTGTACCCACATGATCGTGACACCTGACATGTTCCCAAATGTTCAGCATTGAATAAGGACGTTTACTTCTCATTTTATTAAACAAACGTTGTTTTATGAAGATTTTCTAAGCTAGCTATTGAGAGCCATCTATGGCTAAATGATCCCTTTTTTATTAAAAGGTATGAATATGAAATGATCCCCAAGGAACATTCGTTTTCAACCAGCTTTGCCTGTGGTTGGGCTCATGTAATGCTCGCATTTCAAATTCAGTCAATAAAGAATTATTACACAGTAAAATTTGAAATAAAAATCTCCTATATTTACTTCTAAATGTTATGACCCTATTTTAATATAACCACATGTGTGCCTTAAGCTAGCCATACACATGTCGGATTCCATGTCCAATCGATTCATCATCCGATCGATTCCGGCGATTCTGCCGGGAATCGCAGGTGTGATCAATCGGCCAATTAAGAGTATCCATCGCTGCATACCACCTTGTCCGAGTGGATTCCGGCACGATTCCGTGTCCGATTCCACCTCCGATTCCACCTCACAAATGGCAACTCCCCCTGATCTGTGCAGAATCGGATCAAAAAGACCAACATGTTGGTTCTCTGACGGATCCGATTCTGGGCCCCCGAACGATCGGACGTGATCGGACGGACAAGGTGGGCTGCACATGATTCCGGCACGATTGATTCACGTGCACGCGCCCGGAATCGATCGGCCTGGAATCCGGCCGGAATCCGACCCGTGTATGGGGGCCTTAAATGATTACTTTAAGCACTTTCATCTTTCAAAACTGTAATTTTGTGAATATAGAGTTTGCAGAATAGTTTTTTCCCCCAAGTTAAAATGTTTAAATGTTTTGTGACTTACATCATATGGTATTCATCATATCAGACATTATGGGACATTATTCAAGTTTCTAATTACCAAGCTAGGTAAACAGAAGAACAGACTTACATTAATGGAGCAACAGAGGAAAAACAAATGATCCAAGACACAATTAACTTCCTATCTGTAGTTTACATACCTTTTAAAACAAAGTATACCCAAGTCTGTCTGCTTCATCCCAGAGACATTGTAGATTAGTGTAACAAAGTTGATCTTTCTTCATAATAAATGATGTGATGTAGTAGCAATTAAGAACTTAATTCAGCCCCAATCAATCTGAAGCAGAATTATGTTTCAAAGTCATTGGTAATAAGAAGGAATCAAATCGCACTCTCGGCTAACCTTTACGAAAGACTCATCACATCAGAAATACAAAAAATATTATCGTGCAGAATATTTAGACTCCATCAGTTTTCTAATTAGGGTAATTGCTCACTGATTGTTCATTATCTGTCAGCATGTAGAAAGAATGAACATTTATAAAATAAATCAGGATTGTTCTAAATATTTTTGGATTAAACAGTTGAAAGGCAGAAACATGAATAATAAAGCCCACTTAACCTTAATTTGGCAACTGCGAAGGTAGATAGTAATTTTTTCTATGCAGGGAAACTTTCTGCTCGGTAATATTTCTCATTTGCGGCCAAGTACCTCTATTTACAGACAGTGGCACATATTGGCATTTACTTTAGACACACTTCAACTCATATGACATTACCAGTATGGTCAATGCGATAAGAGGTCACAAATCACATAAATATGCTAGAGAATGATGACTAAAGAAGTACTCTCTCACTGTAATTCTCATTGTGGTTGCTACTACTTCTGCTGGGTATTTCTAGTACATCTCTCATCACTTCCTGTTCTACATCTCTTTGGAACCTCACCAGGAAGTCTTGCTTAATCAGGCCAGATGACCTACTATTTATAAAAAGCATGGCAGCTATTAGCCGCCTAAACAAAAAGGTCTTTAGAACCTAAGTATCCAGGCTCTGATTTTCTCTTTGCTGCCACTGGTATTGACCCTTAGACTATATGACTCTTCTGTTTGCTGCCTGTCCTGACCTTTTGACTACTCTGCTGTTAGTATATGCTGGTTAGTGTAGCTGAGGGCCACAACCTGGATGTCTCCAGCAGCAAAGTCCATCATTCATGGAAGGATGCTCTGGTGAATACCAGAGGCTTCTTAGGCTCTGTGCCTTGGTGTGTATTTTCCTGGTGGTCCAGTCTTTATAACAAAAACAAATGCTTCCCACGAACTGGATGGAAGCACGACCATATGCAGCTAGGGTTTGATGTCATAGGAGGGGGCATCAAGCACAATGAAAGAGAAGCCGTTTATTTCATCTGGGAGTGTCTGATATACACTGTACCCAGAGATTCTCAATAAAGAAGAATTTTAGCAGCAAATGTATATGTCTGTTATGGGTTGTCTTTAATTTTCTATCCTTTCCATCCTTCAGTAATATAAAAAGGAAACTGTGTTTCTTATATGTATCATGTATCCTCTCAGTGACAAATTAATGACAAATTAAGTATAATGGGACCAAAAAATTATTTTAGTTACCCTGCATTAGCAAGGGGACTTTCAGGTGCCAAGGGATACTTTAAATGTTGGCTTCACCTCTGTCTGAAAGTCTGATTTTGTACCTTGTTGGGTCATTTGGACACCGATACAATGATTCTTTCTTGTTGAACCCTAAACCCCTGCTCCTCCTGTGTGCTTCCAATTTAAGCAATGTCTCTGCTCTTACTCCTTGCCAGATGATTGTGCTTCTAACAATATCTTGCTGCTGTTACTTATTTGTGCCTTTATTACCATTACAAACCCCTGGCTGCTGATTTCCTGACTTTTGCCTCTCTATCTCTCTCCACCACTGGCTACTGACCTTTGCTTGTTCCTGACTACCTTTGTGCTTAGTCCCTCTCTACTGCTGTACTACTGTGCACTGATCCTTCCTTCACCTTTGTTCTGTGTGTTGTTTTAGCTACTGGACTTTGATAATGACCCTAGATTGTTACAGGAATACTGTATCTTTAAATGTATAAATTGTGGATGGCAACACTTAACATTTTAGTGGTCGAGAAAAATAATAACAGAACTTATTTATAATGAGCAAAAAGCTTCTTTATCAAAATATCATGTCTGAATTCTCTTAAAGAACACTTATAGCTTTTATTACTTATTCTCCTGTGCCATAGCAATTTATCAGAATGATGCGCTGAAATACACTCTAAGTGCTGGAGATGTAAGGTGGAAAAGGGAACTTTGGAACATATATTTTGGGGTTGTGGGGACTTGGAGGATTTTTGGAAAGATGTAAATCAAATAATGGAATTGATAGTAAAAGATAAGATCTCCCTTGATATAGAAACACATGTAATGGGGGCCTCGATGAAACATCTAAATAGGAATCAGAGGAAAATAGTGATGCATATTCTTACAGCGGCTCGATGCACAATTGCAGGAAAGTGGAAATCTCCGGTTCCCACCACTCACAGAGAGCTTCTTAATAGGATAAACGAAGTAAGAACTATGGAATACCTAACTGCGGGTATTAATAATAAATATGAGGCGTTCTCGTGATATGCGATCAGTAGGACGCTTTCATAGATGATTAGATGGATGGATCGACCACAATAAAGGGAATGGAGTGTATAATACGCTTAATGCAATATATGTATGGGGGGCATGGGATTGGGGAATTGAGTGGAACCATGTATGGCAATGTATGGGGATGAGATGTGTTGTATTTTGTCATTATAATTTGTTTATGTAGTGATGTACCGTTTTTATTTTTATTTTTTTGAAAAAAAATTTGGTGTCATGTTTAAATACAATAAAGAATATATTGTCAGAAAAAAAAAAGAAAAGAAATACACTATAAGTAATATATGTTGTATTTATAATTTATTATTGAGAATGGAGTTGACATGTGGAACAGTGAAGATGCGTTACAGATACGTATATCTATGAACTTTCGAAACTTGAGCTAAGAGTATGATTCATACATTCTTCAGCTGTTAACGTTATGCTATTTCTCATGAAAGTAAAATAAAATACCTGCTTTAAATCCCCGGGATTTACAATGACACATACGGTACAGTTATCTAACAGGAAAAAGAGTTTAGTAAATTATTAATATGACAATTGTATTTATATTCATGGTTTATGTATATGTAAAAGTTTAGATTTGATTTGCGGAGTTGTGTTCTGTTAACGGTTGTGCAGCCAGTGATGTAGAAGGGAATGTTCAGTGCTGTTTCAGCGTAATATTTTCTTCATGATTGCTTCAGTGAGTAATGATTTTGGTGATACTTGATTTGAGCATGACTAGATAAAGTCATGAAAAAGCAAGTTAGAAAACACCGAATAACATAATGAAATCCATTGAAAATGAAGGGGAAATTGCATTTCAATTCATACAAAGCTGCTAAAGGTAATTCATTACCATACTTCTTTCATAGTAATAAGTAACGGAAAAAAAGTATGACTTACGTAGGAATATTAATACGTTTCTTTCCTTAAAACAGATGCCTGACCACTTAGGCTAGTGTATAGTCAACAAAGATAACATAATATAAATAACCCAGAGCAATGAAGAACTTTTACAGCGCTCAGTCGAGAAGGTCAAACAAAAAAATGCCATTTAAAAGAAAAAAATATATATTTTTCTGTGTGTTAGTGATCTGGGCATCACAGCTGCTTAATTTGCCTTGGGGAACTATGGGAATAAAGATGAACCGTAGCATTTATTTTCCATAAGTTTCAAGTGAAAATGACCTAGAAACCACACTGTGCATCTGAAAGTGTTTATTAATTCCACAGCTGCTGCAACTTTTTCTTTTAATTACATTTTAACTGTTCTGTAGGTTTCAGTTAAACAAAATGCAGCCATATTGTAACAATTTAACCTGATAGGTGTTTTAGCTGAAAATTAAAGGAAGCCATGAAAAGATCTTTACTATATACTTGTAGATTTTAGAGTCGCCAGACTGCGAGTTTATATAAATGAGTTTTATAAAGTAGAGGCACATATTGTACAATTTATTTTTATGTATGTGTTTATAGAAGATATAAAACCTGTAAGGGCAATACTAAGAGTATGTTTAGATTTTGAAGAAAAGGGTTATAAAACTTGAACTGACTTTGGAGCAGATTTATTTTCATGCAGAATTTGCATGCATTGGTACGGTTCACATTATATCGTTGATGTGTATTAAGGTGACAGTGTATATGTATTTGCATATGACCCCCTAATCTCAAGAAACCCAACCCCAGAAAATTTCAACTCCCCTGTTCAAAAATTAATTTCTACTGCAAAATTTTTACCACCCTGGTAAAATTAAAGTAGTATTGTCAAATTAAAAATTTATTTTAAAACTAAAAGAAATTCATGTTTATATCTAAAAGTTACACAAAAAGTCCTTTTAAAGTGGAATGGAATGAGTACTGAAGTCTCCTAGACCTCTTATTTTATTTTTTTTATTTTTTCAGATATGTGAAGGTTTATTAACATTTAGTCTCCAATCCAGGACTCTCCATCCTTAAACATTTGCATACCCTGTTTCCCCTATGATAAGCCACCTCCATCAAATAAGCCAGCCCCCGATTTTTCGGGTGGGTGATCGGGTGGTACAATGGGTAACTGTGTCCCTCCGTGTGACTCTGTCAGGGCTGACTGCAGAGTGGAGCAGGAAGTGACTGCAAAGGCCCACGCCTCCACACCAGGGAGGACAAGCAAGCTGCTGTTTTGGGCCGTACTGGTAGAACCCCAAAAAAGTGAGTGAGTGAAGGGGACAATGAATGGAACAAAGTGATCAGAAAGTGACAATGAATGGCACAGAGTTATCAGAAGGGGACAATGAATGGCACAGAGTGCTCAAAGGGGACAATGAATGCCACAGAGTGATCAGAATAAGACCCCCCCCCCCTGAAAATAAGACCCAGGGCATATTTTAGTGTTTCAAAAAACATAAGACAGTGCCTTATCATCGGGAAACAGGGTATTAGATAAGCATTCATATCATTACAAGACATATTCATTTCTTGGAAGCTCCACACACATTATCAACTTGATCAACCTGTTTTTATACAATTTGACAATTTGTGAGTGAGTGAAGGGGACAATGAATGGCACAGAGTGATCAGAAGGGGTCATATAAATCAACGATGAAACAAATAAGAATGAATTTTCCTTATCCTAACATATAGAAGAGCTTTAATGATGAGGAATATAAAATATTGACCTTGTGACCTCTTATGGTACTCGTATGGTGATTATAGTTCTGTCCGGTCTTTCGACTGTCCTCCTCTTTCGGTATGTTAATTTTGGAACTCCTCATTTGTGACCAGTAGATTGGCACATCGCAGCAGAGGATGTTGATGTTCATCCCCAAATGGACAATATCAGCTTTCCTGGTCGGTGTGAGGTTGTAGGTTACTTGTTTGGTTTGCAGAGTTTTATTGTTCTGGAAGTTTCTTATCATCTCCAGTATTTCCAGTATAGATGGAGTCTGGACTTCACTCATCCTCAGTAAGTAACACACGCTGCTGTTAGAAGTCCGGATACCAATGATTCCCTGCTTATAATCAAACAGGACGGTGGTAGAAGAATTATTGATGAGGACAATGAAGACTGCCACATCTTGCTGTTCATTCACCAAGATCGTCTGCTGGGAGTTGTGCCCGTCCTGAGAGCTGAGCGCCATCGTGACCATCGTTTCTGAGTCAGATAGACACCTAATAAAGTTGGCCCAATGATGGTGAGAGCAAGAAGGAACGCCACGGAAAGTCCCACAATCCACTTCTTCTTGTGTTGCTCCATTTTTGGAAAGGGGTTGTATGGAGGAAGATCCACATTGCTGTTCTTGGTGTTCTTCTCCTCCATGTTCCTATGTAGATAACTCCTGGAGATATCTACTCACAGACGCCGAGTTCGGGTATTTATGGACCAAGCGAGTTGTTTATCACTGGAGCCATTTTGGATCGGATGCCAGAGATTTCAAACAAAAACAATTATAACAAAGGCGTCCATCACATAATAAAACGTGGCGGAAATATGAATATTGGCAGAAGTCTTGGAACTTGACATGATTCCTCCACCTGAAGAAGGATGTGCTGGCTGAGATAACAAATGTCAGTATTCTATACGGCCACATTCCAGGTAAGTTCAAACAAAAGCCTCTTGTATGATGTACAAGACAATCCTAAATCCATGCAACATGATGCACAAGGACAAACTTTTCTGTTTTGCTCATTTAATTCATTTGTATAGCAGCTTTCAGTGAGTCCTCATACTCCACAGCCAGCGGCAAAACTTTAAACAAAGCTTATTCATCTAAAAAGTGTAACGCCGGGCAGTGTGAGTGGGTGCACTACCATGACCATTTTCTTTTGGATGCTCGATGTACCCCCGTCTTAACTGGCTTCACAGAAACTGCGTTCCTCATACACTCCAATTAAACAATTGTCCACTCTTCCACATAGAGAATATTTACAAGGTTTACTAGCAGGGCAGGTTATTTACAGGCATTCTCCATCACCCAAGGTAGGCATGGGGTATACAGCTTAAGGGACTACTGTTCTGAACAAATGTCTAACCAGCCTGCTGGGAGTGACCCGAGGTTGCCGCAGCTCTCACCCAGATGTGGTCTGTCCTGAAGGGGAGGCTCAGGGCAGCCATCAGAAATGATGGGGCCCGGTACAGCAAAAATGTCCGGGCCCCATAGAAGGACTTGTTGAGCGGGGGGGGGGGGGGGGGGGGGGGGGGGGGGGGTTGCGAGCGTGCTGACTGTGCCTCTTCACAGACCGGATTGCCAGCGCATCGCACACAGTAGTGGCAGTCCGGGCTGTGCAGAGGCAGAGGCAGAGGTACAGTGAGCAGAGGCATCAGTCAGCACGCCGGGGCCACCATGTGCTGACCGTCGGGCCCCCCTAGCTGCCCGGGCCGGGTAACCCCCTGTCCCCCCCTGACGGCGGCCCTGGGGAGGCTTGATCCTTGATGTAGGCCTCAACTCAGCTAGGAAACTCACAGCGATCCACACAGGATGCAGGAAACACAGAATGGCCCAGAATGTTCTGTAGAACATCAATATATAGACTAAGGCCAAGGAGTGACCAGTATCAGTAACTGGGCAGAAATAGGTTAGATACATTGAGGACTGGGAGGGCTTTGGCTGGACTCGTGTGCCTCAGCAGCAGGTGCTTGACACATTATCATAATTTACAGACAATAAACAACATATGTACAGGCATTGTCATGGCCAGAGCAATCTATATACACATTAGGTGAATTTCCACTTCACTACATATAAAATGTTCTAAACTTTAGTTTTCTTTTTTTTTAAGCAATATGTTTTTATTAGGGAAAGTTTTTTACAATACACAAATATCCCATAAATTTACACGAATCTACAGTCCCATTGTTGCAGCGCATCAATCAAAATATCAATGTTATCACAGGGAGACATAAAAATAATATTAGAAAAGGAATAAGAAAACCATGGGGACCCCACATGGAGCACAATGTATGCTGCACTTATACCAAGGCAGTTGTCTCTCAATACTTGATTAACTAAGGGACTGTAATTTAATGTATCACATAAGCCAAAAAAAGGGGGGGGGTAATGCTATTCACAAACCAACACACGTAAACTAGACGAGACACACATATGGTTGGTAGGCAAGGGGAGGAAGAAGAACAGAAGGGAAGGGAAAGGAAAAAAAAAAGGAAGCAGAGGAAGCGGAAAGGGGAGAAGGCAAGAAAGGGAAAGTGGGGAAGAAAAAAAAGCAAAAGAATAAGGGGGAAAAAGAGAGGAAGAGGGGGGATATTTGCACGTGTCATGGCCCATCGGTGTTTCTCAGACAGTGGGGCTCATCAAAAAGTTTTTTTTTTTCCCATGTTCAACTGGTCTGTTTCTAATCAGTTAAGTGTTATAATTAGCAAGTGAGTCCCCAAACGTCGAGGTTCTCATGAATTCTTACCATGGAGTCCATAGACGCTTGAAGGCAGATGTCGTATTGTGGCGTTTAGCTATCATGTTTCCCTCTGGGCCAAATGAGCTAACGTAGCAAGCCAGTCCTTAATGGGTGGAGAAATAGTAGTTTTCCAATAACGCGGTAGGACTGCTCTAGCCGCGTCTCAAAAATACTTCAGAAGATTACCTTTTGGTATGTCTGGGGGAAACAGGGAAAGTAACGCAATTTCAGGAGTTCTAGGGATGTTAGTTTTGACAAGGGCCCAATAGAATGCGAACACTCCTTCCCAGAAGTCAGATAAACGTGGGCATCCCCACCAAATGTGGAGAAAGGAGCCCATGGCCGATTGGCAACGCCAGCAGGTCGGTGAAGATTGGGGAAATATTTTGTGCAGTGTCTGTGGGCACCTATACCATCTAGTCAAGATTTTATAGTTTTTTTCTTGGACGGCAGAGGCGGTACTAATAGTGTGAGTATTGGCATATATGGCAGCGACCTCTGTTTCAGAAAGAGGCCTTTGTAGGTCTCTATCCCAGTGATTAAGAAAATAGTGTCTTGATGGTGAGAAGTGCTCCATAGTAGTTTGTATACTACAGACAGAGTGTGCGAAGGAATATGATGTAGCAAACATAGTTGA